>CM052650.1:2882290-2906579 GCA_028533165.1 Leontopithecus rosalia
GGACTTCCTGGAGCACCTGCACTCCCAGATGGGACTTCCTGGAGCAGTTGCATTCCCAGATTGGACTACCTGGAGCACCTGCACTCCCCAATGGAACTTCCTGGAGCACCCGCACAACCAGATGGGACTTCCTGGAGCACCTGCACTCCCAGATGGGACTTCCTGGAGCACCTGCACAACCAGATGGGACTTCCTGGAGCACCTGCACTCCCAGATGGGACTTCCTGGAGCATCTGCACTCCCAGATGGGACTTCCTGGAGCACCCGCACTCCCAGATGGGACTTCCTGGAGCATCTGCACTCCCAGATGGGACTTCCTGGAGCATCTGCACTCCCAGATGGGACTTCCTGGAGCACCAGCACTCCCAGATGGGACTTCCTGGAGCTCCTGCACTCCCAGATGGGACTTCCTGGAGCATCTGCACTCCCAGATGGGACTTCCTGGAGCACCCGCACTCCCACATGGGACTTCCTGGAGCTCCTGCACTCCCAGATGACACTTTCTGGAGCACCAGCACTCCCAGATGGGACTTCCTGGAGCACCAGCACTCCCAGTTGGGACTTCCTGGAGCAGTTGTACTCCCAGATGGGACTTCCTGGAGCACCTGCACTTCCTGGTGCAGACTTCTTGGTTCCTCTGCACTTCCTGGTGAGAATCTCTTGCATACCTGCACTTGCTGGAGCACCTGCACTTCTAGGTTAGACGTTCTGCTGCATCTGCATTTCCGGGTGAAACTTTCTGGTACACCTGTACTTCCTGGTGAGAATCTCTTGTGCACCGGCACTTCTAGATGGAAATTCTTGGTGCACTTGCACCTCCAGGTGCAGACTCCCAGGTGAGTTTCCAGGCAGAAGAGATGTAGGCTGCATTCCACAGGTGTCTGGCTTTTTTCAACCTTTCACCTTGGGTGTTGTGTTGGGAGGTAGGCTTTTCCAGGGTCAGTGAGGATTGGGTAGGGTGGACAGACATGGTGGTGCAGGTGCAAAGGAGGGACATGCAGACATCTGACATGGAGGGGGAGGACAACTCACCTGACCAAAGGTATTCCACTCTGAACATAGCCAGGAAGCCCAGAATATATGGAGTTGAACAGGTATCTGCAGCAGCACTGTGGAGGGTCTCCTCTCCCCTGCCCCAACCGCCCCACTGCCCCTGTTTGGAGGTGAGCACCCGGCTGATGCTGCCCCTCTCCTGGCCTGGCTCCAGCTCCTGAGCTGTCCTGTGGTTCTGGCTTCCCACTGGACTTGTCCGCAGGGAGGAGAGCCCTGGCCCGGTGATGGGAAGGTCTGGCTGCCACACCCCATCCCTCGGGTCACCGAATACAGGGCGTCTGGCTGGCACCTGGGTCTCTGGGGCATGTTACTGTGGTTCAGTGACTCCCTCTCCTTGGAGCAGATCCAGGGTGATTTGTGGTGGGGTTTCTGAGTGAGCCAGGCTAGGACACCCTCACTGGGGAGGGCACCAAGCAGTGCCACCTGGGGTGGGGCCTGTCAGCCAAGCCTCAGCCCCTAAGTCTATGGCGTGACATCTAGAGATGTCCCTGATGTGTGAATGTGTTGTTTTGCCGTCTTAGTTATTTTAGAGCAAATGCTCCCCAAACATGCCATGTGCAGAGGAGGTTTGGCATTAGCCCACCTTTGCTGGACAGCTCCAGGTAATTACATTCTCTCTGTCAATGTTGACTTTTTAAAAATAGAAAACATATAGACAAATCCATCACACACACACCCAGAGACACACACACAGAGTCGACGACGTTGGCTCATAATTAGAGCTCTTAGTCTGTTTATATTTAATGCAATTACTGATACATTTAAGTTTGGAGCTGCTGTTTGATTTCGTGTCTACTATTTGCTGGCAGATTCTGTGTGTAACTTCTTTTTTTGCCTTCTTTTAGATGATTTTCCCCAGTGTACCTTGAGAATTTTCAAGCAAACAGACAAGTTGAAAGAATAGACCTGCGTCCCTTCAGTCAGAGTCACCCGCTGTCAATATTTTGTGCTGTACGTATACACGTACATGTCTGTACACACGTGTACACAGGATCACGCGTCGTCTGACCGCAGGGCTGGCTCTGAGGAAGGCGCTGTTAGGCGATTTCGTGGCTGTGCAAGAATCACGGCGTGAACTTACTCAACCTGGGTGGCATCATCTCTCCCACACCTGGGCTGTGTGGCAGGAGGCCCTGCTCCCGGGCTACAAACCCAGGCAGGGTGGTGCTGTCCTGAATGCTGCAGGCAACTATAACACAATGGTAAGTATTTGTACGTCTCAACATACCTAAACATACACGGTGTAGTAAAAATAGGGCCTAAAAGATAAAATACAGAACACCTGTATGAGGTCTGCTTCTTCCTAACCTTATGGGACCACCGATGCTCATGCGGTCCGTTCTCGACAGAAGGGGCACATGACTGTGATGGAAATATGCACACACGTGCACACACAATCTACATCCACACATACGCATACGCATATATAGACACGTATACACACGTGCGTATAATATATGTAGATAGCTCTCGATTGCTATCCAATGTGAATTCCATAAACTTACACTCCTACCAGCAGCATTTGGGTATTTGAGGTGTCACACATCCTTGCCAGCACTGGATATGATCCCAGTTTGGAGATTTTGCCAGCCTGGTGGGTGTGAAGGGTATCTTGTTGTGGTTTTAATGTCCATTTCTCTAATGATGCAGAGGCTGATGCCTGGGCTTCCTCTCCCGCCAAGAGCCTGCCGGCTTGCGTGCCATCAGCGCTCGCTGTGGGAGCAGTTGGTGTGCCTGTCCACCCGGCCCTTGCCTCTTGTAGTCTGCAGGGTCTCCACTCCTGAGTTCTGGGAAACAAGATACAGATCTCAGAGCTGTACCCGAACCTCATTCACTGATCATGGCGGGAAGTGAGGGCCTGAGGGATTCTCCCACGGAATTGTATGAATTAGCATCTTTTTGGGTTGCCAGCAGCAGAATCACACTTCAAGCAAATCTATTGGCTTCTTCAGCAGACCAATCCAGTGGAAGTGGGGGCTTCAGGTGAGGGATGCTCCAGGGGCTCTCTATGATGTCCCTGAGGTCCTTTAACCTCTGGACACTGCTTCTGCAGGATTGGCTTTGTCCTAGTGCTGGGTGGTTCCCCTCCATTCTCAAGCTGGTTGCCGGCAACTCCTGCCCACTGTGTGAGGACTGGACTGCCTTAGATCACATGTGTGTCCCTGGCTCTCTGTGGTCAGAGGATAGAGTATTCAGACTGGGGTGGAGCCAGCTTCTCCTAAACCAGGTGGATCTCCAAACAGAAGTCAGAGCAGATGGGAAGCGGGGGGACAGATGTTGAGTTTAATCAGTAAACACCCACCTCGGGAATCGCAGCCTGCAGGGCTTGGTGACTGCCACGCTGGCTGCTCAGCGTGCGCCTTACTTTTGGGCATATGCCTGTGAACCAGATGGCGGCACCTCCTGAAAGTCAGGTGTGTGGGTAATTGGAGGATTTTTTAAGTTGTGAAAACATTCATTATGGAAAAATAAATGAAGAATAGCGTATGAAAACCTGTATCTGTCTCTCCCACTGAGGTTCAACACTTACTAGCATATTATTATGTGTGTTTCTGTCTTTCCTTCCCCTAAAGTTCTGCTAAACATTTCACAATGAGTTTCAGACACTGCGGCACTTTGCTCCTCCCAATCCTTTAACTTGCATCTGTTAAAAATAAGGACATTTTCTACAGAACCCAGTGCCATTATCACATGTGAGGAAAGTCAGATCAGTTCTCAGGTACTATCTAATATCGTGTCCAGACTGAAAGTGTCCAGATGCTCCCTGCACCTCTCCTATAGCTATGAGAGATAGCTTATACTCATCTGTCTTACAGCTTTGAACCAAGGTTTAATCAAGCTTCACGCACTGCTTCACCTGCCTCTAACACTAGAAAAGTTCCTGTTCCTTGTAGATGGAAAGTTTTAGATTAAAAATATGGTTTCTTGACATCATTTTCTTGACTTTTCCTTTTGAAGGACTGTGTCTTGAATGGCGCCCACGCCTGTGCTCTTCTGTTTTCTCATGACGTGCTTAGCGTCTTCCTCTGTCCCCCGTCTGCTCTGTGAATAGAAACTTAGGTATAAATCCTTCCTAAGGATTCACTTTATGCTCCACGAGTGAAGCTATGTTCTTTGTACTGCTATGCTTTATACTGCTGTGCTTCAGGACCATGTGACCAGTTATTTATTAAATTTGTTTTTTGTCTCATTTCCCATCTTTTTCTCCATTTTCTGATCATAATTGAGCATTTTAATTATCCCATTATATCTCCTCTATTGATTTATTGATGCCTCTTTAAAAAACTTTTCAGAGTTCTCCTGTGGTTCGCAATGTATATTTTTAAACAGTCTGAGCCTACCTTAAAATAATATCGCACTTCTTCAAGTGCAGTGTAGGGACCTTAACCAGTATCTACGCAATTCCTCCCTCCTGTTCCTGTGTCGTTTTTATTACACACCTCATTTCGACATAAGCCACAAACATACAATCAATTACAATACTCTTCCCTTTAAACAATCATCTTTTAGATAAATTAAATTAAAAAATGATTTTATTTTGTCTTCATTCAATCAATTTCCAGTGTCTTCATTTCTTTTTCTAGATTCAAGTTTCTGTCTATATAACATTCCTTCCACCTGAAGAACTTCAACATATTTTATGTAGAGTGGGTTTTCTGGTAATGAATTTTCTCAGGTGTTTTTTTTTTGAAGTCTTAATTTTTCATTCAGTTCTTAAAAAAAAAAGAGATCTCTCTGCTGTCCTTTTGTGTGCATGGTTTCTGAAGAGAAGTCTGTGGAAATTCTTATCTCTCTTTCTCTGTAGATAATGTATCTTTTTCCCCATCCGGCTTCAAGACTGTCCTTTGTTTTTGGTGGATTGAAGATTTGTCCAGACGTGAATTTTCTTGGTGTTTATCCTTTGCGGTGTTCTCTGGGTTTCCTGAATCTGTGATCTGGTGCCCCTCAGATTGGAGAATTTTTAGCCGTTATGTCTTCAAATACTTCTCTGGCCTCTTCTCTGCGTCTTCTCCTTCTGGAACTTCACTACATGTGTGTTGGGCCGTCAGTGTGGTTCCAGGCTCTTCCCACGTGCACCTGCCCTCTTCTGGTGTGGGCCAGGACTAGCATGTGTGTCTGACCCGCTCCCAGCATAGAGCTTTTTCTTTTTTCTGTTTTCCTCTCCCAGACTCCATGGACTCCTGCCAGTGACCGAGGTCTGGATTTTTGTGTTGCTTTGTTTTGAAGACTTTGTTCCATTGGGTAGAGAACGGGATGGGTCTGGGCAGAGTTTTGGGGGTAAACGTATTTACTTCCTCCAGTACCCCAGGTAAAGCTTCCCTAGGATTTTCCCTATGTCTTCTGTGGGAGCCACTGGTGAGCTCCTTGGAAGACAAGCTTCAAGAAGGTGAGAACCTCCCATGCGTCTGTGTCCCCAGGGTGTCACACTCCCATGCTTATCCATATTTGGCCTTCAGTAGATTCTTAAACATTTCTGGCCAATATAGATCTATATCTACAAATTGTAATAGGTTCAGTGGCATCTGCCCCAGGTGAGAACATGCTTGGGTCCTGTTTCTCCTCGGAGGCCCGTTTCTCTCCAGATTTTGGCTTGCTTGTTTCCCCTGTGACTCCGTTTCTCTGAAGGCCTGATGAAAACTCATTAACTTGCAGTTTCTCAGCTTTTTTCTTATTGGAAGGGCTGAAGCAAGGCTCTTCTGCTCTCTTTACACTGAAGCTGGAAGTCTGCTTTCATTTTGGAAAGATATTTTTGTGGGATGCAGGATTCTAGGCTGATGATTTTTCCAGTCTGCAAAGATGTCATCCATTGTGTTCTGCCTGCATTGTTTCTAATGAGAAGCTGAAGGTATTTCTTGCCTTCCCCTCCCACGTGTCACGTTTAATTTTTCTCTGGCAGCTTTTAAGATTGTACTTTTATCTTTGGTTTTCAGTATTTGTTATAAAGTGCCTTGGTGTGTTTGTGTATATGTGTGGTGTGTATGTGTCTCTGCGTGTGGGGTGTGTGCATGCATTTGTGTGGTGTGTTTGTGTGTGTCTCCATGAGTGGTGTCTGTGTGTGTGTGTGTTTCTGTGTGTGTGGCGTGTTTCTGTGTGTGTGTTTGTGTATGTGTGTGTGTTTGTCTCTGTGTGTGGTGTGTATTTGTGTATATGTGTGTGTGCACCTCTGTGTGTGTGGTGAGTGTGGTGTACGTGTGTTTGTGTGTATGTGTATGGTGTGTGTGTTTCTGTGTATGTGTCTGTGTGTTTGTGCATTTGTGTGTGTATGTCTGTGTGTGTGTGTCTTTGTGCAGGCATACATGCACATTATGCTCAGGGTTTGTTACTTCTTCTGTGGGTTGATGTTTTTCATGTTTTTTTTTTTTTCTGAGATGGAATCTCACTCTGTCGCCCAGGCTGGAGTGCAGTGGCATGATCTTGGCTCTGCAACCTCTGCCTCCTGGGTTCAAGCTATTCTCCTGCCTCAGCCTCCTGAGTAGCTGGGACTACAGGTGCACAGCACCACACTCAGCTAATTTTTATGTTTTTAGTAGAGACAGGCTTTCACCAGGCTGGTCAGGCTGGTCTCAAACTCCTGACCTCGGCTGGATCTACCCACGTCGGCCTCCCAAAGTGCCGGGATTACAGGCATTTTTCATGATACTTTGAAAAATTTCCGCCATTAATTCTTCAAATATGTTTTTTCCCCTGCTGCAGTCTTTTGCTCCTTTTTCTGGGGCTCCAGGGATGGATTCAATACATAATGAGGCTTATGTTAGACTACTTGACACTGTCTCACGGAATCTATTTTCTCAAAGCTCTTTCTCTCTCCTTCCTTCAGATGGAATAATTTCTGTTGCTCTGTCTTTCAGTTCACTGATTCTTTCTTCTGTGGTCTCCGATCTGTCTGTGATCTTGCTCGGGGTTGTAGTTTTCAGTGTTGGAATTTCCATGTCGTTTTAGGGCGTTCCGTTTCTGCTGAGAGTCTCCATCTGTTCCCTTGTCGTCACTGTCTGTTCTTCTAAGCTCTTGAGCATATTTGTAATAGCCGTTTCTAAGTGCTTGTCTGTGAACTCCTGCGTCTCTGGGTGTGTTCTCTTTACCATTAGTCCTTTTCCCCAGCTGGGTGTCAGAGTTTCCTGAACCTCCACGTGTAATGTTTTTTGACGTAGGCTGGACATTAAAGAGGCTCCGCTGTTGCGTCTGGACTTGTGTCCTGGTTGGTGGTCCTTTTCCTGGGTCAGATGGTCCTGCCGAGGCTGCTTTTCAGCTTTGCTAGGATGGGTCTGGTATAGCCTTTACTGTAGGGCCAGGAAGCCGACTCACAACGCCTGGCCTTCCGGCTGGGTGCCCGGGCCTACCCCTCTGGCTGGGACATGAATGATTCCCAGCAGTGTGTCACCTCCAGACTGTCCTCAGCTCCAGTCTCCCCATTCAGAGCTGTCCCCTGTCAGGCCTCACCTTGCCTTTCACCTGGGCTGTTCGGTATCCAGGAGTCCTTAGAGGACCTTCTGTCATGTCTGAATCTCCCCACTCTGTAGTACCCTCCTCTCTGATCCTCTGCCCTGCAAACCCCAGCTGCCTCAGTCTCCCAGACTGACAGAGCTCAGTGAGACCCCTGTGCTCTGCTTGGGCTCCACCTGCCTGTCCTGTGTCCAGAGAGTGCCTCCAGGCAGAAGTCAGGGAGAGCACGGGCACAGTGGCACAGTGTCTGCAAACAGCTGCTTGGTTGATTTTGCCCGGCTTGACAATTGTGTGTGGTAGGAATGCTTGTCCTGCGCCTGGGCCTTTGCCATGCAGAAGCAGAAGGTCAGTGCATTTCTTCTGCTGCACAGGTGGTGGCATTCTGCACTCCTTGTTCCTCTCTGTCGTCCCTAAAGGCTGCGTCCTGGAGAGTGAGCTGCAGAGGGTGTGAAGAGTGGACCCTTTCCTTCTCACGCATGGCTGCACCTGGCTCATCTGACTGGACCCTTGCTGAAGGGCAGCAGGGATGACTCCGTTGCTTTGATATTGTGTAGAATGTCCTGACAAACGCCCTTGGGCGTATGTGATTTCCTATACTGGAGACGGCTGTGTCCGGTGATAGCACCTGTATTTGCTTATAGGTTGCTGATCTGTGCAGCACTGTGCCACCTCATGCCCTGCAGGAATGGCACTGTGGGGAGTAGAAAAGTTCCTTTTTAAAGTTTCCTTTCTTGTAAAAGAATAAACATGTTAATAACTTTGTGACGCCCTATCCTATGTCGCTGTCAGACATGCCATGCTTACAGGCACGTAGTACATTCTGTGTCCTTGCACTTTAACCAAGGTATCTGTGCTGGACATGCTCACAGGCATGTCCCAGATCTCCATTGCTTTTACCTATATAGAACAGTTTTAAGTTATCAGCCAATCAGGTTTTAGTTTAGATTGTGAGGTCTGGCTCTAGCCAATGGAGATCAGACACAGCAGTAAGGACAACCCCAAGTGCATAAGGGATAAATATGTCTGCTTTTCCTTTGTTCATTGTACTCTTGTGGCACGATGGCTAGCAAGGGTCCCCCTCCTGCAGTCCAGGAAGTGAAAATTGTGTTGCCGAAAGATCCTTTGTCTCAGGGCTAATTTTTCTCTGTGGCACAGAGCATCTGTTTCCAACAGCACCACTGTGTATGCTCCAAGCAGTGGGGGACAGGGGCTACTTCTCTGCACAGCTGCCGGCCAGGCAGAGCATGTGCTCAAGCCCCAGGGCCGCGCCCACAGATTGGGAAGAATCGGCATGTCCAGGAAGCTCTAAGGCACTCTGACGGTGAGGGCCCGCTGATGGCATGTGTTTGAGGGTCGGCTGCCTGTCTGTGCGTCTCTAGGACCTACATGTTGACATCTCTTATGCCCCTTTTGTTCTGATCAGGTTTTGGTCTTTTTATCAGAGCTCTGTGTTAGGGAGATCAGCCCTTTGACCAGGGCATAAACTGTGGATTTTTCCTCTGTATTGATCATGCGTGTTTTAACTTCGTCTGTATTTGGCTTTTTGGCATGATCTCAAGTTTTTATACATAATTATAAAATGTATACATCAGTATCATTTTCCATGATTGCTTCTGACTTTTGAGCCACAGTTATTTCCACTCTTAGATTATAAAGAAATTCAATGGCCGGGCACCTGTCATCCTAGCACTTTGGGAGGCCAAGGCAGGCGGATCACCTGAGGTGGGGAGTTCGAGACTAGCCTGACCAATATGGAGAAACCTATCTCTACTAAAAATACAAACATTAGCCGAGAGTGGTGGCACATGCGGCAGGAGAATCGCTTGAACCCTGGAGGCGGAGTTTGCGGTGAGCCGAGATTGTGCCAGTGCACTCCAGCCTGGGCAACAAGAGCGAAACTCCGTCTTAAAAAAAAAAATCACATGTTGCAAATTCTTTAGGTTGATTGGTAGTTTTCTTTCTTTCTTTCTCCTTCCTTCCTTCCTTCCTTCCTTCCTTCCTTCCTTCCTTCCTTCCTTCCCTCCTTCCTTCTTGACAGGGTCTCACTGTGTCACCAGGCTGGAGTGCCGTGGCACAATCTCGGCTTATTGCAATCTCCATCTCCCGGGTTCATGCAATTCCTCTTCCTCAGGGATTACAGGCACGCGCCACCACACCCAGCTAGTTTTTGTATTTTTAGTAGAGACGGGGTTTCACATGTTGTCCAGGCTGGTCTTGAACTCCTGACCTCAAGTGATCCACTTGACTTGGCCTCCCCAAGTGCTGGGATTACAGTGTGAGCCACTGTGCCGGTCCTAGATGTGTCTTTTACTCACTGGTTCCAGCACCGTTGATTGAAAATTTCATCGAATCGCCATGACCTGAGATGCACCTGTTGTCTTGTGTAAGCTTCCATCTATCTGGGTCTGTTTCTGGGCGCTCCCCGACCTGGCTTTCTTCCACGCTGGAGGGTGGGGGCGCTATCGCAGCTCGCTGCAGCCTCGAGCTCCTGGGCTCGGTGACCCCGCGGGTGGCCCAGCCTTGTTGCTGACCCTCACTGCTGGGAGGGCTTAGCTGAGCCCTTTGTTTCCTAGGCTCCGTTTCCTCACCTGTGAAATGGGCTATATGATACGACAGTTCAGTGGGGCTGCTGTGAGGAGAATGGGATGCTCCATGGAAAATTCTGGAACAGGCCTGGCTGTAGCAAGTGCCATGCATGGGATGGTGGTGGTGGTTCCTCTGGGGGTTCCAGACCCTTTGCAGGGGCCCTGGTGACAAATGGGTCCCTTGCAGACCCACAGCCCAGCCCTCGAGGGGTGGCATTGAGGCAGGGGCTTTGTCCTTCCTGCATGGTCTTCAAGGGGTTGGAGGGTCCTAAGAGGCAGAGCTCCCATGGGTGGAGGGGCCATCTGGGCAGGAGGAAGGTGCAGGGCCAGGAGAGACCTGCTGGGTGGAGGAGCCCGGCAGAGGGGTCACCTTGCAAGGGGCAGACTGGAGAGACCCTGAGAGCCCAGTGGAGGGTCAAGCTCTTAGCGCTGGAGCAGGAGGGAGGGGCAGGAAGGCTCTCCTAGACTGGGGGGCCCCGTGGGGGACCCAGCAGGGTGGAGAAGTCCTGGGCTGCAGGGTGGGGCTGGGGAAGCAGAGTCCAGGGTGGGGTCAGGGGTGCTCAGTCAGGCAGAGGAGGGGCACTAAGGCCTGGCAGGACAGGGTCCAGGCTGGGGAGTCAGGCCTCAGGGATCTGGTCTCAGGACAAGCTTTCCCAAAGGTGTGTTCCCCGTGCAGCTGGCCCTATGCCCGAGGTCACTTTCTAACCTGCAGCTGGAAGGTGTCCCATCTGTCAGAAGGTAGGGTTAGGTCCGATGGGTCCAACTGGCTGGCCCCTTGTGGGGGCCGATCAGCTGCTTCCCAAAACCTTTGGGACTGACCCTTGGGTTAGTTGAAGCAGGCAGAGGACCTGAGGCTCCTGTAACAGAGCTGGCAGGTGGCACAGGTGGGGGCCGGGCTGATGCCTGCCCCTCTGCCTTACGACACAGTGCAGGGTGGGCAGGAAAACACGACACCAACGAGGGGCTCTCGCCACAGGAATGAAGCTTCTCACAGTCTGGGAGGTCAGAAGTGGGAGGTCAAGGCATGAGCAAGGATGCTTCCCTCCTGAGTCCGCAGGGAGAAGAGTGGGTCCCAGGTGCGGCTCCGGGGGTCCAGCAGCCCTGGCACTCCTCAGCTTGCACGGTGCCTGCTCTGTGTGCTGTCTGTGTCCAGACCCCCTTTCACAAGATTGCCACCCCCTTGGACTAGAGCCCACCCCAATGACCTCGTCTTAGCTCGTTCCATCTGCACTGGCTGCATTTCCAAATAAGGTTCCATTCTGAGGTCCGGGGGATTAGGAGTTCAACAGATGAGTTTCCTGAGCAGCCCATCAGGGATGCTGGCCAGGGTCCCAGCCCCTGCTTGCTGTCGTCTGGCCCTCAGCCCCATGAAGTGGGCATCCTTGTCCCATTTTACAGATGGGGAGATTGAGGGTCAGAGAGCTTAGGGCCTGCATCCACCTGGAGTCTGCCTGCACGATCGGGATTTGAGCCTGTTTTGATTCTGTTTCATTCAGTGCTTCACTGCCCACACCTTGTTTTACTGAGGAAGATGTAGAGGCTCAGAGAGGGAAGGCGGCTCCAGCAGAAGGACGAGGCTGAGCCGGAGGCTAGGGCGCCTGGCTGCGTCTGGGGAACAGCGTCCCTCTGCCTGGCTCCTGTGTGCGTTGGAGAACCCAGGCCAGCGGGGCCCCTGTGCTGGGCGCCAGGAGATGCGTCTCCGCACTGCAATCCTGACCCGGTCGCTGGTGCGGGGACTCCTGGTGGGGCTGCTGTGGCATCTCTGCTGCGGTATCACTGCCCTCCAGAAAGAACCTGGACGGTGGGGAGACGGGCCGGGCCGTCTCCTGCCTGACCCATCGGGACCTGTGCGTGAGGTCAGAGCTTCCCAGCAGAGGGCGGCTGCGCTACAGGGAGGTCGCCCAGCCCAGGCCTGGACACCTGCACCGCCGTTGGGGGGACCTGTCACTCACTTTGCCTGTTTCTCACACAGGCTCCACGGGGCACACACCCTTATCAGCTGCTTTTTAAACACGAGAAGTTAAGCAGCTGCCGAGACCCGCCGGATGACTGTGGGGCGGGGACTGCAGCCCGGCCAGTCTGTGAGTTACTGTCTGCCCGGAGGCTTGTGGAAGCTGGAAGCCAGGATGGTCTCTTGCCTGGGGGCCGGGGGTGGCCACAGTGGAGCTCGCCGAGGTGTTGAACTGGGTCATTTGAGCTGAGAAGACAAAGGCCGAGGGGCCCTGGGTCGGGGTGGTCAGCGGCCAGGACAGGCGTGTGGCAAGAGCCATGCTGGGAAGCGGTGGCTGGTGACCGTGGCTGTGGCTGCAAAGTCCCCAGGGTGTGGCAGACGTGGACCCTGGTGAGGAGCATGGAGCGGGGGCGGGGCTGGGGATGCAGGGAGGGGAGCCCCTGAACTAAGCTCCTTGGAACTAGAGAAAGGACCCCTGGGCCGCAGTGGTCCCGTCAAGAGTCCATGCACAGACCTCTGTGCACAGCAGGGCAGAGGCCGTGCCAGCCTTTGCTTCTGTGGCCACTGGAAGCACAGCTGGTTTTCTGTGAAGATCAGAAATAAAAGCAGAGAAGGCCCCAAGAACCGTCTCTCCTGAGGAGGCCAGGGTGCCCGGCAGGCTGCGGAGCTTCTGCCCGGGGAACAGCACCCCAGAGCCCACCCCACGGTTGCGGGGCATCCTGCGGCTGGCAGGCGTTGTGGCTCTTAGGACACGGAGGTGAGCGGTGGGTGGAGGTCGGGGGCTCTCCACCTTCCAGGAGACATTCTAAGTGGGGCAGGTGGATGGTGAGACTGTGGTACAGAACGGGTGAAAGAGTGACAATGAGGAAATGTTGGCGGCCACCGTGTGTGGTGGGGGAGGGCGAGCTGAGGCTCGGGGTGGAAGTTCTCTGTGATGAGCCCACATTTGCACAGAGAGCTCTGGCGGAGGGAGGGGTCCACGCAAAGGCCCTGCGGCGGGGCGGTGCTGCTAGAGCAGAGCGGGCAGGGCAGAGGAAGGGGACTAAGCCAGGGACGAGGTGGGCTGGCAGGGGCTCTGGCGGAGGAGGGGCTTGGAGGGCAATGGCAGGGGTCCCAGCAGGAGGACAGGCCTTGACTGGTGTCACAGAAAGGCCGTCTGCTGCTGAGGACGGCCCTGCACCACCCTTGCTTGAGAAAGCGATGGTCATTCCCAGAGCTGCTAGTCCCGGGGGCCTGGGGCGGCCAGGACTGCCCCACTCCACTCTGCCCCATGCGGCCATTGGCCAAGTCTGTGCCCCTTCCTGGGAGGGTGGCAGGAGCTGCAGGGTAGGCCCCTGGTGTCAGCTCTGCCATGTTGATGAAGAAGAGCAGCCCCTCTTCTGGGCCTCCAGCCCAATCTCACCAATCCCAGCTATGCCACTCCCCAGGTCACAGCCCCAGTCCTGGGATGACGGGCTGCCTTCCCCAGCCGCGTGTGCTGTGCCCAGCCTGTGAGACAGTGGCACTGCTCCCACGGCCCCAGCCCCAGGAGAAGCTGGGGTTCAGACAGGCTGAGTCTCCCAGAAGGCTGCACAGCGTTTTGGGGTCCAAGCAGTTTTCCCTCATGAGGGCAGCACCCCGAACACAGAGCTCCATGGTCGGGGTGCTGTGCCAAGATCTGTGTGAACCCTGGCACAGCTTCTTTGAAAGAGGTTGTAGAACTCTGCTCCCAATGGCTCTGATGCTCTCAGGGAGATGGCGGGACCCAAACAGACAGGATGAGAGAGGTTGCCAAGGAAACCTGCCCGGAGATACAGCTGGTGCCAGTGCCCATCACTTCCACAAGCCCATGGTGCGGAAGTTGGGGAACCACAGAGCACGTGCATGTGCACATGTGTATGTGTGTGCTTGAGCAGGTGTGCATGTGTCTGTGTGCATGTGAGCAGGTGTGGACATGTGTCTGTGTGCGTGTGGAAAGGTGTGCATGTGTGTATGTGTGTCAGCAGGTGTGCACATGTATGTGTGCATGTGCGCAAGTGTGCACATGTGGGGCAGGTGTGCATATGTGTCTGTGTGCGTGTGAGCAGGTATGCACATGTGCCTGTGCATGTCGGCAGGTGTGCACATGTCTGTGCATGTGAACAGGTGTGCACATGTGTCTGTGTGTGTGTGAGCAGGTATGCACATGTGTCTGTGTGCGTGTGAGCAGGTATGCACATGTGCCTGTGCATGTGGGCAGGTGTGCACATGTCTGTGCATGTGAACAGGTGTGCACATGTGTCTGTGTGCGTGTGAGCAGGTATGCACATGTGTCTGTGTGGGCAGGTGTGTGCATGAGTCTGTGCATGTGGGCAGGTGTGCAAATGTCTGCGTGTGAGCAGGTATGCACATGTGCCTGTGCGTGTGGGCAGGTGTGCACGTCTGTGCATGTGAACAGGTGTGCACATGTGTATGTGTGTGTGAGCAGGTGTGCACATGTGTATGTGTGCATGTGAGGTGTGCACATGTGTATGTGTGCGTGTGAGCAGGTGTGCACATGTCTGTGTGGGCAGGTGTGTGCATGAGTCTGTGCATGTGGGCAGGTGTGCAGATGTCTGCGTGTGAGCAGGTGTGCACATGTGTTTGTGTGCATGTGAACAGGGGGTGCACATGTGTCTGTGTGCGTGTGGACAGGTGCGCACGTGTCTGTGTGCATGTGAGCAGGTGTATGCATGTGTCTGTGTGTGGACAGGTGTGCACATGTGTCTGTGTGCATATGAGTGGGTGTGCACGTGTCTGCGTGTGAGCAGGTGTGCATGTGTATGTGTACATCTGTGTGTGGGGGCCACTGCTCTTGCAGATAAGGGCGTTAGTGGGAGTCCCAGGCAGGAGGCCCCCAGGGTTTCCTCCACTCTCCACAGGTTGAGGAGGTAGGAAGATGAATTTCAGCCCTGCAGGCTGGTGGGCCCCGCCCGAGGACAAGGACCTCCCCAGAGGCAGGAGGCCAGTGGCAGTGGCAACTCCAAGCCCCACCCCTCCCCTACTTTGTGTCCACTCAGTGTCCTCTGGTCACCAGCACCTGCAAGGCTTCCCAGACACAGCAAGTGACATTTCTTACTTATTTTAGCACGGGGCTAGGTATGCTGCAGGAGGTCCATAAATGCTCTCCTGGATGCTTTTTCCATGATAAATCGTAGGAAGGGGAGTGACACCCAGCCCAGCCTTCTGCCCGCTGGTGAAGGGTGGGGCAGAACAGGAAGAGGAGGGGCCTGGAGCTAAGGGTGTCCTTTTTATGTCAATCACGTCTCTGCTGCCACGATGCGCTGCTTGCAATGAATGCCTTGTTTAAACCTGCATTTGCCAGCCTAGTTCCCCTCCCGCAGCTCTGCATTGCTTTGCACTTGCTTTTCATGGGTGTCTTGCCCCCTGGGCCAGGCAGGGAGTGATGGTGGGGACCGGATCATCCCCGGCAGCCTCCCAGGGCTGAGGTGATAGTGACTTTTTTTTTGTTTTTGAGACGGAGTCTCGCTCTGTCGCCCAGGCTGGAGTGCTGTGGTGCAACCTCAGCTCACCACTACCTCCGCCTCCGCGATTCAAGCAATTCTCCTGCTTCAGCTTCTCGAGTAGCTGGGATTACAGGCGCCCTCCACCACGCCAAGCTAATTTTTGCTTTTTTTAAGACGGAGTTTCGCTCCTGTCACCCAGGCTGGAGTACAATGGCACGATCTCGGCTCACCGCAACCTCCGCCTCCTGGGTTCAGCCAATTCTCCTGCCTCAGCCTCCTGAGTAGCTGGGATTACAGGCATGTGCCAGCATGCCCAGCTAATTTTTGTATTTTGAGTAGAGACGGGGTTTCACCATGTTGACCAGATGGTCTCGATCTCTTGACCTCGTGATCCACCCGCCTCGGCCTCCCAAAGTGCTGGGATTACAGGCGTGAGAATTTTTGTATTTTTAGCAGATATGGGTTTTCACCATGTTGGCCAGGCTGGTCTTCAATGCCTGACCTCTGGTGATCCTCCTGCCTCGGCCTCCCGAAGTGCTGGGATTCCAGGCGTGACCCCCGCACCCGGCCGGGACTTCTACTTCCTAGCGCGTCTCCCTTTGAGTTACTCTCCATGATTCAGGGGCCCGGCTGCATCTGCTTCTCTCTTCTTGCTCCCCCTCCCACCTCCCATCAGGAATGGGGTCCTGCTTGTTTCGGGCACAGTGTCATCACCACGGCCCCCCTTGCAGCGCAGAGTTCCTGGAAGCCCCACTTTGTCTTTCCGTTACGAAGCGGGAGACGAGGAGGAAACTGAGACCCAGGCAGGAGCTGCTCCCGCCTTCTCGGCCTTGTGCCCATGTGCCACAGCTGTCTCTGATTGGATGCCCCAGGGAGTGGGCCCCACCCCAGGCCTCAGCAGGTAGGGATCGCCGGGCACTTGCGGGCCAGGGCGGTGCCGGCAGAGCCGTGGGTGGGTGGACGTGGTGCAGCCATCGTTGTCTCTGAGGCATATTCGAGCCGGGGTGGGTCTCAGCCCTCGCCGCGGCTGTCTGGCTTGGGAGCCCTGCGGGGGGACCTCTCCTTGTTCAGAACACCTCCCCGGGGCCTGCCAGAGCCGCCCACCTCCCCTTCATCCTTGGTCCACCATCTTCCTTTCTGGCCTGGGAGTAGCCAGAACCTTCCAGGGCCTTATCTGATCCTTGGCTTTTCTGGGCCCTCACAGGATGGGGCTGAAGAAGACAGGTGACGATTGATCACGGAAGAAATCAACAAATGGGTAGTGAGACTGCTGGGTCCTCATGAGAACCGTGCGCAGCCGGACCCACTAGGACTGTCTCATTCAACGCTGGAGACTGAGTCTCCAGGTGTGGAGAGGGTCCCGTCTAGGGGGCGGCTCCTGGCAGCGTCCTTTCTGGTCCTGGTTCATCTTCCTAACTCTTGTCATCCTTCAGGGCTCCGTTCAGGAGCCACCTCTTCCAGGTAGCCTTCCTGGGCTCCTCTTTGTGTTCCTATTCCCCTTTCCTTACTTGGCCTCAGTCCTCCATATCCCTCGCCTCCGTGCTCACCCTGCAGGCTTCCCAAGGGCAGAGCTGGCTTCAGGGAGGCGCTGCCCAGAGGCGCTTGCAGAGGGGACGGCCGTTTGTCCTCTGATGGCCCAGGCAGCTCTCATGCTCTTGGTTCCACCCACAGAGGCCCTGGCTCCAGGGGGAGGGGTCCTCCCGGGCCCTCCCCTGCATCTTTGTTTTGTCCCCAGGAGGACAGGCCATGCCTCCTTCCCCTCTGGTGGCAGCGCCCCAAATCCTGAGCCCCTTCGCTCTCTCCCCTGGAACCCCGAGTGCCTGAGGGCTCTTAACAGCGCTCCGGGTGCCTGGTAAGGGCTGCTGCAGACATACTGGGCCAGAGGAGAAACCGGCCTGACTTTTAATTTTTGCACCTTCTTAAAAAGAAAACAACGGCATCAATGTTAAAAATAAACCATTTTAACTTTAAAAGGGCAAAACCAGCCCAAACAAAGAGCCAATGAAAAGATCTTGGCTGGAGGTCCCAGCACTTACTCACAGCTGCCAGAGGGTGGAAATGATTCAGATGGGACCCGGGGAGTGGGGCCACCAGCGAAGCACCCGCCCTACTGGCTGCCAGGGAATGGAGAGAAGACCCCCCAGAGACACACGGTGCCTGCAAAGAGTGTGCTGAATGAACCAGCGACAGGGTGTGTGCCTTTAGAATAGCTTCTGCCAGAAAGGGGGCATGTACACCAGTAGCTTGTGGGGATGGGAAGTCAGGGAAGGCTTCCTGGAGGAGGTGGCTGTTCTGTGCTGAACTTTGAAAGACATTCCAAGCAGAGGGAATGCTGTAGAGGAGCCAATGTGGTGGGTATAGGGTGCTGGCAGAAGGGTTCAGAGCAGTGCTTACAGGCCAGGGAGCACTGGGTTCAAATCCTGCCCCACACCTGGAGGGGCTGGGATCTCTGGCAACCTGCTCCCCTCTCTGGGGCTCTGTGTGTGTGTGTGTGTGTGAAGTAGAAAAGTTCCTTGTTAAAGAATAAATCATAACTAATAACTAATAGCTAATAACTCTCTGTGAAGCCCTATGCCATGTAGCTGTGAGATATGCCGCGCTTACAGGCACGTAGTACATTCTATGTCCTTGTACTTAAACCAAGAGATCTGTGCTGGACGTGCTCACAGGCATGTCCCAGCTTTTACCTGTTCAGAAAAGTTGTAAGTTATTAACCAATCGCGTTTTAGTTTAGATGGTGAGTCTGGCTCCAGCCATCGGAGACCAGACACAGCAGTAAGGACAGCCCCAGCTGCGTAAGGGATAAATGTCTGCTTTTCCTTTGTCCATTGTATTCTGTGGCAAGATGGCTTCCTGCAGGAAGTAAAAATTGCTTCTGAGACATCCTTTGTCTCAGTGCTGATTTTTCTTTGTGACACTGAACCTGTTTCCAACAATTTGCGGAGCCCAAGGCAGGGGAGGCCCAGCGGCTTCAGGGCTGTGTGTGGCGCACGGAGTGAGGGCGCTGCTTCTGTGCCAGCCCTGCCCGGCCAGCGCCTTGCAGCGGGCTGTGCCTCCCCATTTGGCCGGACTCTGTGTTACCCCACTGGACTCCAAACACCCCTGGGAAGTAAGTGGGGCTTTCAGAAGCGGGATGGCTGCTCAGAGAGGTTCAATTACTGGCCCAGGGGCACACGGCCTGAAGAAGGGAATGAACCGTGAATTGTTCTATCTCTGCAACATTCGTCTCTGATGTCTCTGGCCAGGGGAGTGGGGACCCCAGGGTGGGGAAGCCCTGTGCATTGAGGGGCAGAGGGTCTTGGGTCAGGGGTCAACATTCTTCCACCAAGTTATTGAGGATTAGCATCAGGCCTCTTGGGGGCAGTGGCACTGGCTGAATTGGAAGGGTGTTTGAATTCATTTGCTCATTAATTAATTAATTCATTCATTCATCCACCTGGCTCCTTACTCTGCCCACCCTGTGCTGGGAACCAAGGGCCTGGGGTGCAGCAGCCTTCGGGGCTGGGCTTCAGGAGCTGCTTCTCTGTGGGGTGGGGGCTCATGGGGCTCACCAGGCCTCTGGGACCACCATTCTCAGCTCGCCAGGCTCCTGCAAGAAGGCTCCAGGCTAGTGCAGTTCCCAGGTTCCACTTGGAGATCTGGGGTGAGGGACCAGCATTTAACAACTCCCTGCTGGATCTGAGGCAGCGCCCACTGGCTACACTGGGTTGGCCTCTAGGACGTGGGCAGGTCTGAGCCCAGGACCAGGCTACCCATGTTGGAAGCCTCAGGTGGGATCTCCCACTGCCCCACCTCCTTTCAGGTCCCTAGGACTCCTACAGAGGGAGGGGCTGGGGGGGGCCTTGCCATGACGCCTGAGGACTGAAGTGGGGCATTGGGGGGCCTCCAGTGGGGCTGTGGGAACTGTGTGGGGATGAGGACTGGGGCCCATAGGTGGTCAGGGAGTGAGTGGGTTGAGGGCCAGCTGAGCTGCCTGAGGCTGTGGGCCAGGGAGGGGCAGGCAGAGCAGGACTGGAGCCCTCGTCACTCCCCCAGGCTGGCCTCCTTGGGCACGTGGGTTGGGCCCCTACAAGCTTTACAGAAAGGGGTACTGGGGCTGTCCTGGCCTTCCCACAGGATCTGGGGCCCAGGGCCCCTCTAGAACAGCTTTAGCTTCCCCTGAGGGGGTAGGTAGGGCTAGGCTAGGTTTGTCAAATAGATGAGTGAGTGAATGACTGAATGAGTGAGAGAATGAGTGAGTGAGTGAGTAAATGAGTGAGCAAATGAATGAGTGAGGGAGTGAATGAGTGAGTGAGTGAGGGAATGAGTGAGTGAATGAGTGAGTGAGTGAATGAGTGAGTGAGTGAGGGAATGAGTGAGTGAATGAATGAGTGAGAGAATGAGTGAGTGAGTGAGAGAATGAGTGAGTGAGGGAATGAGTGAGGGAACGAGTGAGAGTGAGTGAGTAACGACTGAATCAGTGAGGGAATGAGTGAGTGAGTGAATGAGTGAGTGAGTGACTGAGAGATGAGTGAGTGAGTGAATCAGTGAGTGAGTGAATGAATAAGTGAGTGAATGAGTGAGTGAGGAATGAGTGAGTGAGTGAGTGAATGAGTGAGGGAATGAGTGAGTGAGTGAATGAATGAGTGACTGAATGAATGGGGGAATGAGTGAATGAGTGAGAGAATGAGTGAGTGAATGAATGAGTGACTGAATGAATGGGGGAATGAGTGAATGAGTGAGTGAATGAGTGAGTGAGGGAATGAGTGAGTGAGGGAATGAGTGAGTGAGTGAATGAGTGAGGGAATGAGTAAATGAGTGAGTGAATGAGTGACTTGGTGACTGAGTGAGTTAGTGACTGAGTGACTGAATGAGTGAGTGAGTGAATAAGTGAGTGAGTGAATGAGTGAGTGAATGGGTGAGTAAATGAATGAGTGAGTGGGTGAGTGAGTGAGTTAATGAGTGAGTGAGTGAATGAATGAGTGACTGAATGAATGGGGGAATGAGTGAATGAGTGAGTGAGTGAGTGAATGAGTGACTGAATGATGGGGGAATGAGTGAATGAGTGAGAGAATGAGTGAGTGAGTGAATGAATGAGTGACCGAATGAATGGGGGAATGAGTGAATGAGTGAGAGAATGAATGAGTGTGTGAATGAATGAGTGACTGAATGAATGGGGGAATGAGTGAATGAGTGAGAGAATGAGTGAGTGAATTAGTGAGTGAGGGAATGAATGAGTCAGTGAGGGAATAAGTGAGTGAGGGAGTGAGTGAATGAGTGAGTGAATGAGTGAATGAATGAGTGAGTGAGTGAGTGAATGAGTGAGGGAATAAGTGAGTGAGTGAGTGAGTGAGAAATTAGTGAGTGAGTGAGTGAATGAGTGGGTGAGTGAGAGAATTAGTGAGGGAGTGAGTGAATGAGTGAGTGAATGAGTAAATGAACGAGTGAGTGAGTGAATGAGTGAGGGAATAAGTGAGTGAGGAATTAGTGAGTGAGTGAATTAGTGAGTGATTGAGGAATTAGTGAGTGAGTGAGTGAATGAGTGGGTGAGTGAGGGAATTAGTGAGTGAGTGAGTGAATGAGTGAAGGAATGAAGAAATGAATTAGTGACCACCGGAGCCCATAGAACCTGGGGGATGAAGGTGCATTAGGTTCCTCCAGTTCAGCCAGTTCCTGGGAGGTCTTTGGATGCGGTGGGGTGTGGAGCTGCACCTCAAGACCCACCTGGATTGGACTTCACCGGCCCGGGCCAGGCTCAGGGAGGAGGAGGACGCGTCCCCATTCCCGGGGAATGAGCCACGGTGGGGTGGGGCACATGGGTGAATGCAGAGCCGTCTGCCTGGTTTGCTTCCCTGCTCTGCCCTTGCCTGCTGCTCGGCCCTGGCGTCTTCACCTCTCAGCTTCTGCTTATGTATCTGCAAACGGGCCTGACGGGGGAGCTGTGAGTTTCGCATAACTTGGTGCATGAACGTGTGTGTAGGGCGGGGCCTGCACAGGGAAGGCTGATTAGGTATCTCTCGGTATCACGGGGCCAGGCACTCTGTGGGCACTCCTGGACGCCCATCCTCCCGAGTTCACACACCTGGCACACCCACCCTGCAGCCTGGCGGCCCTGTGCTCTCCCAAGCACACCTTCCTCAGCCCTCACCCCACACAGCTCCCCTGGCCTCAGCTTCTTCCTCAGCCTGCTGGAAGCTGGTGCCACAGGGCCTTTGCACTTGCTGCCTGGGGCATGATTCTGTGTCCATGTGGCTCCCTCCCTGACCCCGGCGACCCTGCTTATGCATGCCCAGCGAGGTCTCCCCTGCAGGTGACCCCCCAGTTTTGTGGGTTTTGTCTTTTGTGCACCCTCGTTCCTGCTTCCTGTGGCTTTTCTGGCATGGGTCGGGCACTCGGAGTGTGTGTGGAAAGAAGGAATGTTCACAAGGAGGAGTGCAAAATGCGCTACGCAGAGGTGTGTGGAGCCGCAAACCCAGGGCAGGGCTGAGGTCGAGCATCCGGCATCCGGGGAGAGGGAGGGTGTGCCCAGAGCCTGGGCGGAGGGCAGGGACAGAGGAGATGGTCTATGCCAGCTGCGTTGGAGTCCCGGCTTTGTCCTGAGGACAGCAGGAATCCACAGAAGCTACAGAGGGCTGGAGGCAGAGCCACGAAGGACAAACCCTCCCGGAGAAGGTTAATGATGGGTGGGAGAATAGGAGGGCCAGGCTGGGGGCAGGCCCAGGGCAGAGCTGGCAGCCGAGGGTGTGCACAGATGGCAAGACACTCACAGTGGGGGAGGCTGTGCCAGAGGCCATCTGACCTCTCTGGACTCAAGAGTGAAGAGGCCTCCTCCATCTGTGCAGACTCCAGGGCCTGCCCCCGCCCTGGGAACCATCTGTTGAAGGCACGCACCCTCCGGTCCTCTCTGCTGAGGTGGGGGCACTGCTTTCTGACCTGGCAGGCAGCCTTGGGCAGAGGGAGCAGAGCTCTGTGCCGCCCCCCAACCATGTGTGCGTGAGAGATGGGGCCGGGGGCCCAGCAAGGAGAGGAACTGGCCATGTCAGGGCTGTCCCTCATCTAGGCGGCCTGCAGGGGCCGTGTGCCCAGGTGGGGCCGCTCAGGTGCGGGTGTAGCCACGGCAGGGGTGGGGCCACGTTAACATGCACCTGTCAGGTCTGGATCCAGCTTGGCGAGGGGCCAGGCTGCATGAAGGAGGGAAATTTGTGGTGGTGGGGCTCATTTTGGGGGCACTCCCTGAGAGTGGGGATAGATCTTATTGGTCTCTGTACTCTCAGCATCTAGCACCATGCTGGGAACAGTCGGGGAGAGTAGACTTTCTGTAGAAGGTATGAACAGCAGGGGCCCACAGCCCCACCTGGGACAGACTCAAGGCTTCCACAGTGAATGCAGTGCTGTCTGTAAGATGAGCGGTGGCTGGTGGGACAGGGAGGGCTTCCTGGGGTGGGAGCGTGGGGAGGGATCATGGGGTGGCCAGTCTCTCAGGGCAGGGTTAGCTCCAGGACTGCAACCTGCAGGCACTGACCCTGGGGAGCTGCTGGCCCCCTCCTTTTCAGAGCCCTGCTCTGTCCTGTCCCTGGGACCCCTGGGTAGACTTCTGTGACCCAGCACAGCTGGATGGTTCAGGCTGGCCTGACTGTGCAGAGAGAGCAGGGGCCACAGGCCACCGTGGAGGTGCTTGAGCCCACAGTTCAAGGTGGAACCACGTGATGGGGGCTTTGATGCATGAGGAATCAGAGCCAGGTCGAAGCATCTGGAGCCAGTGCCACCAGCCCCAGAGAGCTGGCTGTGCCCCTGTGTCTCCTCCCAAAGCTGCTTTCACTGCCTTGGGGGCTCAAAGTCAGCCATGATTGGATTTACACCAGGGATGTCAGCAAAGGCTGAAGTCAGGGCTCTCTCAAGCCCTGATGCAGAGCCAGCTATTAAATCTTTACCAGCAGGGCACTGACAGGGACCGGGGAGAGCACGAAACAGAGAGGGGTCCCAGGCAGAAGGTGTGGAGAAGACGCCCAGCACATATGACACGCTTACACTCAGACACACCCAACACCGGAAAACACAGAGACTTCAGACAGGCAGGCAGACACATGCACACACCCACACGCCACAGCACAGCGGGGTCCCAGCACGCAGACACTCACACGCACACACACGTTCACACATGAGAGCACACTCAGACAGGCTTGCAGTTAGAAACATGTACTTGAACTCTCAGACACACACCACTCAACTCCATGTGCACACACTGCACACGCAGATGCACACACAGGCAGGCGAGGCTCAGCCCGGACGGCTGTGCGGCCTTGTCCCCTGGCTTGGGCTTGCATAGGGTGTGTTTCTGACAGCTGCCCAGCCCTACCCTGGGGGCTGCTTGATTGGGCCTCTGCTTCGTGGCCACACTGTGCTAGGGGATGGCCCCGTTTGGGCCTTTGATTGACTCCTTGTCCCTTCACTTACCACACACTTTTCATTTATGACCCAAATATTTGCTCACTCATTCACCCACTCACCTGAACATCCATTCATCTATCCATCCGCCCATCTATGTACCATTCATCCATCCATCATCCGTGATATAACCATCCAACCACCCACCCATCCATCCATCATCCATCCATCCATCCATCATCCATTATCCATAATCTGTGATATGGATATCCATATCACACCATCCATCCATCCATCCATCCATCCATCCATCCACTCATCTGAATATCCATCCACCCATCATCCATCTACCCATCCATCCATCCATCCAGGCATCCATTCTCTGCCCATCTGTCACCCATCCATCCATTATCCATCCATCCATCCATCCA
>CM052650.1:2907079-2927085 GCA_028533165.1 Leontopithecus rosalia
CCCCCACGCCCCCCCACATCTCCCCACTCCCCCATGCCCCCCACATCTCCCCACCCCCCGACGCCTCCCCACATCTCTCTGGTTTTTGGATTCTCTTGGATTCTCCAAGCAGCACTGGTTTCGGGCTCCCTGACTTTTAAACAGAAACCAGCGTGTTTTCTGCCTGGCCACAGCTCAGATGCTGGAAGAGTGGGTTCATGCCAGGCTATGCCGAGTCGCCAGGACTCTGGGGGGGGCGCCCCTGCTCCAGGCTTTCCCATCAGCCTCTGGTCTGAGCAGCTGCCCCCAGCCCCACACCCATGGATCCCCCTGCCAGCAGAAGCTCTGGCCTCTCACAGGCAGGGTTCAGCTCCAGAAGCCCCCCGCTGAGGATCTGTCCTGACCTGGGGCTTCCTGAGAAGAATGAGGATCCCAGCGCCACCCACAGACACTCAGCCACAAGTTTCCTTGGAGAGCAGGAAAAAGGCTGGAGGCAAAACACTTGATCCCATGGGCCCTGAGGAGCAGGGCGGGTTATAAGATGGACTGTGGGGTGGGGAGAGGTGGGGTGGGCCTGGTGGGCCCGCCCATCCACTGCTCAGTCCAGCCAGCCAGTCACACATACGTCCATTGGTCCCTCCCCACGCCAACACCTGCCACCCTCCCCATGCCAACACCTGCCAGTGCAGCTCCATCACATCCATCTACACACACACCAGCCAACACCCTGGAGAACCGGCATCCTCCAGGGCCACCCACCATCACCCTTCATAAGCCAAGCTAACAGCCCTCCCACCCACCAGCCATTCATTGCCATCAAACCCTCCACCTGCCTGCGTATCCATTTTCCATCACATCCAGCCAGCCGCTCACACACCCACTGCCAACCCGCCACCCATGTGCCCTCCATTTACCCAACACACACCCAGCCACATAAAATCCAGCTAGCAACCAGTGCCTCCATCCAACCATCACACGATTCAAGGACCAACCCTTTCATTCAACCAGGAATCCACTCACCCATCCACCCCTTCAGTCATGCGAGCACGTGGCAACTCACCCCCCGCCGTCTATCATTCTGGCTCATCCTCCTGTTCACACATCACCGCACCAACCATCAACCATCCATTTAACCAACCGCCTGCCCATCTGCCCATCAGTCTATCATCTATCCACCTGCCAAAGCATCTCTCTACCCACCCCGTCACCCACCATCCATCCAACATCCCAGGCAAGCGTGCATAGTGACTGCCCCATCCACCTACCCTTCATCCCTCCATCTGTCATCGGTCCCCCCTTCCAACTATCCAGGCCACTTCCTGAACCCTCCTTCCTTCTCTCCCCACCTATTCAGCCACCCATAAATTCAGTCGTTCATTCATTCAACAAACGCATTCACTAACAAACTCTTGGCAAGCACTCACCGATACCAGGGGTGACCGAGGTGCTAGGTACATTACAGGGAAAAATTAGGCAAAGGAGCACTCGTTCTAACAGGGTGAGGCGGACAGGAATCACATCCAGAGAGGTCGTCCGTCATGGGGTAACTGCTGAACGTGAGCCAGAAGAGGGTCCTGGAGGGAGAAACGGGCCTCTCTTCTGCGAGGCGGTGGGGAAGGCCCCTCCTCCAAGGGGACGAGGAAGACATGAGGCATGAAGGGCATTCCAGGCAGAGGGCCCAGCAAGCGCAGTGGTTCTGAGGCTAGAGCATGCTCTGGAGGTTTGAGGGGATGGACTGGCCGCTAACCGTCCAGGAATGAGGTGGTGAGAAGCAGCAGACGCCAGCCCCTGGTGGGTAAATAGGAGGTAGGGCTGGACAGGTGCGGTCAGCCTCGCCTCCCAGGCCCGGGCCCCCTGCTGTAGCCCCGAGCTCTGGAAACAGACTCACCTGAGGGGGCGTTCAGACTTGGGAAAGGACGTGAGCAGCTGGAACACAGCCTGGGAGGCCAGCGGAGCCTGCCCATGGGCAGCAGGCTCAGAGGTGGCCGTGGTGCTGACTAGGGGGAGCTTTGTTCTGCCTGGCACAGCTTCCAACTGCCTGCCTTTCCCTCAGAGGCCCCGTGCGTGGCTGTTCCTCTGTCCCGTGGCTTGTTGGGACCTGCATCAGGTGGCACTGAGCCCCTGCCTTTGATGTCACACCAGGCCCTGGCTGGGTGGACTCCTGAGGACCTGAGTCCCAGAGGCCACGCCCACACGCCAGCCTCACAGGTGGTGATTTCCACCATGAGGATTGTGTCCGCCGCCAGCTCCCCTGGGGCTTCTCACGGCTGTGCTCCTGCAGACCCACTCACCCTCAGCAGCCAAGCCGGGTCTTGAGATGAGGCCAGAAGGGCCCGGGGTCCTTCCCAGCCCCTACTCCTGTTTGGGTGGCCTTGGGTGAGTCCATTTCTCTCTCTGCTCCTAAGCTGCACCGTTCCTACAATGGAATCTCGAACTGGACCCTGAAGAGCTCTGGTGACAATTACGTGTGACGTCCAACGTGAAGACAAGTTCTAAATGCTTTCTGCACTGATGCCGACCTTCACTGGGGTCCTGGGGTCCTGGGGTCCTGGACCCAGCACAGGCTCAGATGTGCCCCACACTCTGTGATCCTGAAACCAGCTTCCTGAAAAAAGCCCCTTCCCCAAGGGACTCAGCCAAGACTCACAACGCAAGTCCACACCCAGACCCAGACCCCCCCAGCCCCGGGACTGCTCTTTCCACTGAGCCGTCCCCAGCATGCCTGCCACCCAGGCTTGGGTTAAGATTGCGCCCTCCAGGCCCTGAGCTGAGACCCTCCACCGGAGGCAGCAGACAGCCCCCGTGAGAGCAGGCTGGTCCCGGGAGGACCTCTGCTGCCCTGTCCCATGGGCACCGTCGTCCCATCTCCCCACACCCATTCCTCTAGCCTTGCGGGCCCCTCTCTGTAGGGGAAAACCCCTGTCCTGACCCTGGAGACACCTGCAGAGCTCACGGTGGACAGTCCCCGCCCCTAAGGCCACACTGGTTATTGGTGGCCATGGGTGAGGCGACTGACAGGCCAGCGTGGTCCACGTCTAGTGACACCACACCTCGCTGTCACCCTGCTCCGGGCGCTGGGAAGCAAGAGTAACCCCTCGCCACCCCTCCCTTGGTGCCCGGCCCTTGCCGCCAGCTGAGAAAGCGTCTCTGAAGGCCGCCGGGCATTCAAACAGCCCGGGTGCACTGTTTTGCTTTCTCGTCTCATATTTCCCTTGCATCTTCTCACAAAATATATGAAGCTGTGAACACAAAACTGTCAACTGAGCTAGCTGCCTCCCTCTAACAAGATCAGTCCCAATTACGCCAGCTGCCAGGAGGCTGCTGAGAGCAGCACCCATCTGAGATTCTGTCTCCAGCGCTGACGGTGCAGGGCAGGCCATGGAGCGTGCTCGGGAGGCTCCTGAGGCCACTTCCAGGGCACCATCAGAAGGACTAGGAGCCATCCAGCCTGGGCAACATGGAGACACCAATTCTCTCATTAAAAAAAAAAAAAAAAATTAGCCAATCATGGTTATGCTCGCCTGTGGTCCCAGCTACTCAGGAGGCTGAAAAGGGAGGATTGCTTGAACCCAGGAGGCAGAGATTACAGTGAGCTGAGATAGTGCCACTGCACTCCGGCCTAGGTGGCTGAGACCCTGACTTTTTTTTTTTTTTTTGAGACGGAGTTTCACTCTTGTTACCCAGGCTGGAGTGCAATGACTCAATCTCCGCTCACCGCAACCTCCACCTCCTGGGTTCAGGCAGTTCTCCTGCCTCAGCCTCCTGAGTAGCTGGGACTACAGGCACGCGCCACCATGCCCCCAGCTAATTTTTTGTATTTTTAGTAGAGACGGGATTTCACCATGTTGACCAGGATGGTCTCGATCTCTTGACCTCGTGATCCACCCGCCTCGGCCTCCCAAGGTGCTGGGATTACAGGCGTGAGCCACCGTACCCTGCCGAGACACTGACTTTAAAAAAAAAAAAAGAGAGAGAAATAAAATCATAAGGAAGAGAAAATATATTTGCTGAGCAGCACAGCGGGAGGGAGGGCTTTCCTCATGGCTGGATTGGGGGCATGGGGGGCAGAGCTTTCAGTTAGACGTGTCAGCACCGTCCCCACAGGAGCAAAAATACCAAGGGTGGCAACCCCCGGGGGGGGCCCTTCGAGGCACACGTCTTCCTTCCCGTACCCCACATCAGCCTCTCCCCCCAATGCTGCTCCTCCCCCATCCTTCCCAGACCCCACCCTCAGCTTCTCCCCTCCCATGCTGATCCTCCCCCATCCTTCCAGACCCCACCCTCAGCTTCTCCCCTCCCATGCTGATCCTCCCCCATCCTTCCAGACCCCACCCTCAGCTTCTCCCCTCCCATGCTGATCCTCCCCCATCCTTCCAGACCCCACCCTCAGCTTCTCCCCCTCCCACCATGCTCCCCACTGTCTTGCTGCTCTCTGCTCCTTTCTGCTTCCTCCTGGGCCTCCACCCACCCATCCTGCCTGCTGGTCACAGTCACTGTGCTAATGGCCTTCCTCACACAGCCTGCAGGGCCCATGCCCAAGACTTGCTCTGCTTTCCATGAGAGGGCTCTGTGTGGGCAATTCTCTTAACACTGGCACGTCACCCTGGGTGCATCCTGGAGAGCCACTGGGGAAGCTCTGTACTGGAGCAAGGGACCATCAAGAAGAAGGGCAGCCTGAGCCAGTACTGGGTAGGGAGCGGGAATTACTTCATATGGGCCTTCTGTCTTTAAAACGAGGATACTTGCAGTGACCTCTGGAGCTCAGAATGTGGATGAAGTGCACACAGCAGTCCTCAGCTTTTGCTCATGGGGGCAGACACAGATAATAACAATCTTCACCCCATCCCAGCTGTGCAGCCTAGCCTCTGTTCATCTCGTACCATCTTTGACCCAGAGACAAAGAAAAGGCTCAGATGTGGGGCTGGAGGGAGGAGTCTGATCTTTTCCATTGTGAGTCCACTGGATATCCAAATGGAAAAAAGAAAGCAGCCTTACCCCCTGCCTCACGCCACATACAAAAATACATTCGAGATGGCCTGGAGATCTAAACGCAAAAGGGAGCACAATCACAGTTTTAGAGGAAAAAGCAAGAAAACGTCCCGTCCTGACCTCGGCTTAAGCAAAGATTTCTTAAACAGAACACAGATCATTAACTCTGCACTTGTGGGAGGCTGAGGCAGGGAGATCACCTGAACCCAGGAGTTTGAGATCAGCCTGGGCAACATGGCAAAACCCTGTCTCTACAAAAATTACAATTATCCAGGTGTGGTGGTGCACACCTGTAGTTCCAGCTACTCAGGAGGCTGAGGCATGAGGATTGCTGAAGGCTGGGAGGTCAAGGTTGCAGTGAGCCAAGATCGCACCACGGCACTCCAGCCTGGGTGACAGAGCAAGACCCTGTCTCAACAAATGAGACAAAACAACAAAAAATCCTTCATGTCATCAAAAGACACAATTATGAGAACTACAATTCAGATATCTGAAAAAGAACTCAACCAAAACAGATGAAGAACTCATATAAACCAACAAAAAAAGATTGATATCTCATAAAAAGGGGAAAACACTTGCACAGGCACTTCACAAAAGAAGCAATTCAAATGGTCAAGAAGTATACAAAAAAGTGTTTGACACCATTAATCATCAGGAAAATGCAAATTAAAACTACGATGCAATCCACTTACACACCCACCAGCATGACTAAAATAAAGAGACAGAAAATACTAAGTGTTGACAAGGATATGGAACAACTAGAATTCTCTTGCAGCTGCTGGAGGGAGAGTCAATGGGGCAGTCACCTGAGGCAGAAATTTCACCCAACCCCAATATGACTTCATCTTAACTGATAACATCTGCAACAACTATATATACTAATAACATCTGCAACAAGTATATATACTAATAACATCTGCAACAACTATATATACTACTAAACTATATGTACTAATAATATATACTAATAACTATATATACTAATAACTAATATACTAATAAGCTTGCCTTCTAAAATTACGGGGGGTTAAGGCTTCAACATATTTAATTATTTATTTGTTTGTTTAAGACAGGTCTTGCTCTGTCACCCAAGCTGCAATGCAATAGTGCAATCACAGCTCACTTCAGCCTTGGCCTCCTGGGCTCAAGAGATCCTCCTATCTCAGCCTCCTCAGCAGCTGGGACTACATGTGCATGTCACCATGCCTGGTCATTTCATTTTATTTAGACATGGGGGTCTTACTATGCTCCTCAGGCTGGTCTCAAACTCTTAGCCTCAAGCAATCTTCCCACTTTGGCCTTCCAAAGTGCTGGGATTACAGGTGTGAGCCACTGTGCCCAGCCTTCTGCAACATACATTTTTTTGGGGGGACACCATTTTACCCACAACAGTGTGTGTGTCTATGACATGCCTTATACTCCAGTAAAAGTGTGTTCAAGTTCAGAATAAAAGTAGCTGATGTGCATTAAACACTGGGAACAACCTGGTCTCTGCTCCATGCATCGCCTCCCCTCACTCAAAGTGGTCCAGATCCCTGGAAAACAGGCCTCGACGTGGGTACAGTGGAGAGAAAGGAAGAGGGGCCTGCAGCCCATCCAAGGCAGACCATCCTCATGTCCTGGGCATTTGCCTCAGGAGAATGTAGTGTCTGTGCCACCTCCCCCCAACCCACACTCCTGCCCAGGAGAAGGCCAATGGCTGGTTGGGTCTTAGGGCATGACCCAAACAGAAGACTAGCTCAGCTGCACTGTGGCAGGAAAATAGGGTCTGCAGGCAGGGAACCTAAGGGCAATTCACGCTGACTTCCTAGCGCTAAAGCAAAAGGAAAACCCCAACTTTCCACACCTAAGTAACAAAAGGACTAGAGGCTTTGCAAACCTCCCTTTGCAAATGCCCCTCCTTTTCTGCCTGACAGATGGAAAATTGGAAATATCTCCGATTGGCAGCTTTCTGCAACCAATCAGATGTTTGCATAGGAGTGTACCTTTGTAACCTCACTTTAGCCTCTGATTGGTTGCTTTCCACAATCAATCAGACGCTTGCGTAGGGTGTAACCTTTATAATGTCACTTCAGCCTCTGATTGGTGGCTTCTCACAGCCAATCAGACTGATTGCAAGCCACTACCTCATTTACATAGGTTATGCTCCAAGTAACCAATGGGAAATCTCTAGAGGATATTGAAACCACAGAAAATTCTGTAACGGGGCTCTGGAGCCCCTATGCTCAGTCTGCTCCCATCTGTGGAGTGTACTTTCATTTTCAACAAATCTCTGCTTCCTTCCTTGTTTTGTTTGTGCATTTTGTCCAATTCTTTGTTCAGAACGCCAAGAACCTGAACACCCTCCATCAGAAACAGTGCCTGGGGCTCAGGTGCCTGTGGCCTCCTCCTCTCTGTTCCTTCCTTCCTGAGAAGCATCATGCTCTGCTTCTGTTTGGAACCAAACGTTTGGGTGCCCCCAAAATGTATATATTGAACCCCTATCCCCTAGTGTGGCTACTGTTGGAGCTGGTGCCGCTAAGGAAGTAATTAAAGTTAAATGAGATTGTGAGGGTGGAGTGTGATCCAACAGGGTGGGTGTTGTTGGAAGAGGTGACACGAGGGAGCTCTCTCTCCCCCCACTCCCACCCACACACTCCAAGGACAAGCCTTGTTAGGACAGAACAGGAAGGCGGCTGCCCACAGCCCAGGACAGAGCCCTCCCCAGACGCCAGCCTTACCAGCCCCTGGATTCTGCACTCCCAGTCTCCTGTGCTATGAGGAATAAATGCCTGCTGTTGGAGCTGCCCCGCCTGTGGCATTTCCTTATGGCAAACGGAGCCAACTAAGACAAAGCCTGACATTCATTAAGGGAAATGGAAGAGCCGGTGACTCTGCTGCTTTATCCTTCACAGAAGCAGGAAGCTGGATTTTATCAGGATTTAAAGCCATGGCTGGAGGCTGGAAAATGCCGACCAGGACAAGATCATTATCGTGGAGGCCTTTCATCATACTCCCAAGGCTGAAACTTGATTTCTCCCTCAGAGCCCAGGGCCAGACCAATACTCTCCTCTGTGGACAAAAAACACAATAGCTGATGTAAAATCTTCAGTGTAAATGGCAGACTTGTAGCTTCAGAAAAGCAAAGTAGTGGTACCAAAAAAAAATGTGAGAAACACTTCCAAACTGCAAGTGAAATCAAAACACAGAATTCGGAAGTCAAGAACACAGGCAGGTCGGATGTGAAGGTTTTACAGAGCCAAACCACACATGGCAGATACTCCTGAGGAGAAAATGAAGAAGGGGGTGGAAGCAGCAGCCAAAAACATAATAGAAGAAAACTTTCCAGGTGGAGAAGTTGAAAATTCTAGGCAGAAAAAAAAAAGCAGAGAGAGCAATAATGCCAAAGGGTATTGTGCTACCATGCCCTGCAGGAAAAACAGGGCATCAGAAAAGCTCCCAAGAGGAAAAAAAGGAAACGGATTATCTCCAAATAAGCTAAAATTAAATTGTGTTCAAATTTCCCCACTGAAATAAAAGATGCCCCCAGATCATGTGGTAGGGTTTGGCTGTGTCTCCACCCAAATCTCATCTTGAATTGTAGCTCCCATAATCCCCAGGTGTTGTGGAAGGGACCTGGTGGGAGGTAATTGAATCATGGGGGGGGTTACCCTCATGCTGTTCTCATGATAGTGAGTGAGTTCTCACAGCTCTGATAGTTTTATAAGGGGCTTTCCCTTCTTTGCTCAGAACTTCTCCTTCCTGCTACCATGTGAAGAAGAACATGTTTGTTACCCCTTCCACCATCATTGTAAGTTTCCTGAGGTCTCCCCAGCAATGCTAAACTGTGAGCTAATAAAACCTCTTTCCTTTATAAATTCCACAGTATCTGGGAGTTCTTTATAGCCGCATGAGGACAGACTCATATACCATGGAATAACTGACACTGGCATATCTTTGGAAACCCCAGGACCTAAGAACTTTCTGACCATTTCTAAAAGCTCCAGATGCCTGCATCTGTCACCTCCTCTGTAAAAACTGCTTGAATGAGATCCTCCAAAATACCGAGCAGGACAGTGGGGACATCGCCATGGAAAGCATTTGGCTGGAATGATGGGCCAAGTAAAAATAAGAGAATCAAAACATTCACCACTCTTGGGAAAGAGGTTGCTGCTGACACAAATTTAAAATACGGTTATAACAATGCCAAGAAAGTGGAACACATTGGAAACCTTTAAGAGATTTACAATTTCAAGTAAGGAGTATGAGGTTTGGGCCAGGCAGTGGCTTATTCCTGTAATCCCAGCACTTTGGGAGGCCAAGGCAGGTGGATCACAAGGTCAGGAGTTTGAGACCAGCCTGACCAACATGGCAAAACCCTGTCTCTACTAAAGATGCAAAACACTAGCCAGGTGTGGTGGCATGTACCTGTAATCCCAGCTACTCAGGAGGCTGAGGCAGGAGGTTGCAGTGAGCCAAGATCCCACCATTGCACTCCAGCCTGGGTGATGGGGTGAGACTCCATCAAAAAAAAAGAAGTATGAGGTTTGTGAGGTCAAAGGAAGTTACTGCACTTAGGAAAGGGAGGGGCAGCATTCTGTTCTCTGTTTTCCATAAAAAAGAGTCAAAAGTCATGGCTTAACCTTTGAATGTTAGGCAAATATAAGTTTAAGACTGTTTCAAAAACATGGTGTCTGCCTTCTAAATCATTACAGATTTTTTTATAAAAGAAAAAATATGTGGACGGAAAGAATGTGACTGAAGAACCAGGGGTTTGATGTGGGTCCTGTTGCTCGCTGCACAGAAAGCCAATCACTGAGACAGTGAATGCTGCCAGGAAGAAGGAAGGCTTCATGCAGGCGCTGCAGCTGAGGAGACAGGAGCTCAGTCTCAAAGCCGGCTCCTCAACTGGCTAAATGTGGGGGTTTATAGAGCAGGGAAGAAAAGCAACTACATGTAGAAAAACAGATATAGGGGCACGGAGAAGAGGAGGTGTCAACAGGAAGAGGTCTCCCTTCGGCAGTCATGATGGATGCTGCTCAGGCCTCTGGCTGTCCAGATGCAGTGACCTGGTGAGTTTCAGCTCCTTGATACTCTCTGGGGATGGGGGGTGTGGTTGAGGGTTAGATTCTGAGAAAGGAATTCAGATCAGACAAATGTAACTTTCTCAAGTTTTAAGACTAAAAGGGCCAAGTTCTAGGTTTACTCAAGAGAAACCACAAGCATCGGTTGCTTATGGGCTGCTTTCCAAAAAGCAAAATAGAGCAAAACCCAGCAAGAAAAGATGCAGGGCAGAAGGAAGGGAGGGAGGGAGGGGAGGGGAGGGAGAGACAGAGGGAAGAAGGAAGGGAGGGAGGGGAGGGGAGGGAGAGATAGAGGGAAGAGAGAGGGAAGGAGGGGAGGGGAAGAAAGGAGAAGGGAAGGGAGGGATAGAGGAAAGAAGGGAGGGAGGGAGAGAGGGAAAAGGTGGAGGGAGGGAAGGGATGAAGAAAGGGGATGGAAAAAAGGGAAAGGGAGTGAGGAAGGGGAGGGAAGAAGGAAGGGGAGGGATGGGATGGAGGGAAAGAAAGGGAAGGATAGGAGAGAAGAAGGAAGGGAGGGAGGGAGGGAGGGAAGGGGAAGGGGGGACAAGAAGGAAGGGAGAGGGGGAGAAGGGAAGCATGAAACAGAAGAAGGGAGGGAGGGGTGGAGGGAGGGAAGAAGGAAGGGAGGGTAGGAGGAAAAGGGAGAGACGAGAGGTGAATGTGCCGCACTCACTCCAAAGTCACCAGGCAGAATTATTGAAATATAAAGGATTTCTGATTACCAAAAACGAAGACAGTCTAATACCTTGCCACTTATAAGAGACTTCATAAAACAAAATAACATAGAAAGGCTTAAAATGGGAAAAGCACAGACTGCAGTAAAGGCCAAGAAAGCTGCGGCTGGCACGTGAATATGGCAAACGGAATTTACAGCAGGAAGCACTCACCGCTGCACCAGGGACCGGTTCACCATCTTCAGATATGCAAATAGAGGCGGAGGGCTGGCGGTAAGCAGCATTTGTGAGCTCAGCGCAACTCTGAAGAGAAGGAAATCATTCTCAATACGGGGAGAGGGATTGGGTCTGCTCTGAAGGCCGGAATAAATGAGTGCAGCCAGGGGTGGGCTGAGGAGATGGCAGGGCCGGGCAGAGGCGTCTGCCGCAGACATTCACATGCAAAGTAAATCTGAGCAAACACTTAAAATGCAGAATTTGCACCACGCTCTCTTTCCTGTCCTGCAATGAAGCTACAAATCATAAAAGTGTAAACAAAGGAGCCGACTGTTTAGAAATGCAGAAGTAATGGGGTAAAGCGGATGAAAACGCCGCCTCCTTTGTAATAAGGTAAATATACGCATACTACACAGCAAACAGGAGGCAGAGCCACAACCGTCACTGGGCATGAATCTGCAGCTTCCACAGTGAGTGCCGTTGCTGTAGAGCAGGACAAAAGAAACATGAGCCCTTCACCCAGGAATTCAGGAAAACGCTTTTGGTTTAAAGAGCCAAGTCAAGTGGCCTCCCACAGACCCCGCCCACCCGCCACTGGAATCCCCGCAATCCACGCAACCCCCAGAGACCACAGCTCAGACCACCGCCCCCATCCACGTTGGTGGACAGGCAAGCTAGGCTGGGGAAATGGGGAAACGGGGGGGTGAAAGGCACTACCCGAGGCCCCTTAGGCCACCTGCCCCCACAGGGGACCCTGTGCCTAGGGTCCGCCCACCATGGGGCTCGGTGGGGACCTGGGGGACCGTCACACTGACCCTCTGTGCCACCTCCCCCATCTCCACCTTTCACGGTGACCCAAGAACTTCATGCACAGCTGTCTGGAGCAATTCTGTCCACCTCAAACTCGTCTGTGAAAGCCCTTGTGATAACCTGCTTTCTGCCAGCTAAAACTCTCTTTCTCAGACTGGAAGCTGCTCAGGCTTCATGTCAGCTTCCTGAGCGGACGGATGCTGTCTTCGCTTTTAGATTAGCTGTTCCCACCAGTGCCCCGGCTGGGGCAGGCTGACCCTGGGCACCTCCAGGAATGCATCTGCTGATAAGAGGCCAAGTGAAGTGGTACCAGCGTGGGAATTCGAGCGTGGGAACGCAGGTGCTGCTGAGCGCCCAGCGCCACCATAACTACAAGTCATATATGTCTTTCCTGACAACTTTATCCCTCACCCCCGGTGCTGTTTTATTTCTCATGTACCACTTTATCTTTTAACTTTTTCTTACTCTGCTTTTGTGAAACATTTGCTTCAGCTAGGTTCTCCCGCGCCTTCAAAACTAGGGTGTAAAAGACCTCCTAACTTTTTCTTAGGTACCAAGAGAATTTTGGGCGTTCGCCACCTCTCAGTTGCCGGCATAGAAAAGGACTCATCGTTCAATCTCAGAGTGTGACGCGTTCCTTGAATCACTCAGGTCCAACACGCTCAGTCCCAGGACCTCAGAATGTGACCATGTTTGGTGACAGGGCCTTGAAAGGGGTGACTAATACAAAGGGAGGTCACATGGGTGGCCCTAATCCAATCTGACCGGTGTCCTCATAGAAGAGGCGATGCGGACACAGACACGCACAGAGGGGCGGCCCTGTGAGGAGACATGCAGAAGATGGTGCGTGCCAGTCAGGGAGACAGAAACCATCCCTGACAAGCCCTTGACCTCACACTCCAGCCTCCAGAGCTGCGGGAAAGGACGTTTCTGCTGTTGACACCACCAGTCTGTGGCGCTGGATTACACACCAGTCCCCACACGCCAGCCAGGAATCGACGGCAAGACACTCTGGACAGGTCAACGGCATGCTCACTTCCCACCACCCACCTGAAAACTCCACCTAAATGTGGGAAGTAGAAAAGTTCCTTTTTAAAGTTTCCTTTCTTGTTAAAAATAAACATGTTCATAACTCCTTGTTAAGCCCTATCCTATGTAGCTGTCAGATATGCCGTGCTTACAGGCACATAGTACATTCTATGTCCTTGGACTTTAACCAAGATATCTGTGCTGGACGAGCTCACAGGCATGTCCCAGCTCACCATTGTTTTTACGTGTTTAGAAAGTTTTAAGTTATCAGCCAATCGGGTTTTACTTTAGACTGTGAGGTCTGGCTCCAGCCAACAGAGATCAGACACTGCCGTAAGGATGACCCCAAATGCGTAAGGGGGATACATTTGTGTTTTTTCCTTTGCCCATTGTATTCTTATGGCAGAATGGCTAGTGAGGGTCCCCTTCCTGCAGCCCAGGAAGTAAAAATTGCATTGCTGAAAGATCCTTTGTCTCAGTGCTGATTTTTCCTTGTGGCACTGAGCATCTGTTTCCAGCACTAAAGACGAGCTCAGTCCACGAAGCCTGCGTGGAAACGGAGCATCAGCAGCAGGAAAGACCTGCGAGGCAGACAAAGAAGAGTCAGGGAGCACTGAGTTCGGTGCAGACGCTTCCTGCACGTGCAGTTACACCGTGACCGTGAGGACGCCTGAGCAAACGCTGACGGCACCGACCAAATCATTCAGACATACATGTCGAAGAGACAGTTCTGGCATGACCCGCTCCCCGGGGCCCAATCCCCTCCCCATCCCCTCCCTGCTGGGACCTTTGGTCCCTCCAGGGACAGAGCTCTCCGGTGTAAGGGGCCAGCCTGATCACGGGTTGTGCTCCCCTGCACCCCAGCTCGCTGCACGGGAACTGGCAGCCCTCACCCTTGGCAGAGCAGGCAGGGCTGAGGCAGGGCCTCCAGGGATCAGGCCCTCAGGCCCCACCCAGGCAGGAGGAGCTAGGCCACTGCAGCTCCACACGCTCAGCCCCAGCTGCGCCCCCCTCCGCCAGCAGAGCCGCTCCAGCCAGTCCCGCTGCAGAAGAGCCAGAAGACCCAGCAAGGAAGAATGGAGGGGAGTGGGCCTGCATGGCTCCCACGGCCGGGACAGAGCACCGCAGGCTGGCCTGCATCTGTAGCAGGAATCACAGTTCACAGTGCGCAGGCTGGGGGAGCAATGTCACAGTGTCTTCAGAGGGCTGCTCTCTGCTCTCAAGATGGCACTGAGACAAAGTCTCCACTTGGAGGGCTGAAAGGGGGAGCCCACTTCCTCTAGCCCTTTCATAAGGGCATGGATGTCATCCATGCAGGCCCCACCTCCAAGCGCCATGCCCAGCACAGAGCCGCAGCACACTGGAGTGCAGCACAGCACCGCAGCATTGCAGAGAAACTGAGTCTAGGAGACGATCTGCCCACGTCCTCGGCAGTCCCGTTTTCTGGCACGGACGCTCTGTGTAGACAGCTGTCCACTCCAGCCTCGCCCAGAGCCCTCCTGGCCCTACTCGACCTTCCTCAGCACCTAGCGCTCACTCAGCCATTAGGCACCTCCTGTTTACAGGAATTCCCTGACCCATCCCAGCTGGAGGAGGTCAGGTGTGGAAAGCAGAAAGCAGGGAATGGCTTCACACCCCTTCTGACCCGCCAGCCACGGACCCCACACCAGCTCTGGGCGGTCCTTAGGAGTCAGCATTCACCACACAGTAATGTCTCTGTGGAACGGCACTCTCATGGGGACACCGAAGCAATACACATAACAAATATACCCAGTTGTTACAGGTGCCAAGTTCCATGGAAGACCCAGTGCCCACGCCGCATCCCAGCAAAGTGCCAGAGCTGCAGGAGGTCAGAGGGGCACCCAGGAGGCTTCCTGGAGGAGGCAACACTTGAGCCGAGTCTTGAAGGCCGAGTAGGAAGGGCCAGGGGTAAAGCATGTGTGACTGTCCCTTGGTGGGCAGGGCGGCACTCCTTGAGAGGGTGAGATTAGAGTGAGGGTTGGAAGCTGATGGGGATCTGTCTCAGGAAGCCTCTTTCCAGGCAGAAGGAAAAGTGAGTGCCAGTCACACGAGGCAACAGGAAAACAGGGTGGAGCACAGTTCCAGGACAGCAGCCGGCACCCCAATGCCTCCACCATCAGGTGGTGGCTGTGAAAGGCGGTGGCCGCCCCAGGGCCTCAGTTCTGCACCCCGTGGTGTCTCTGCAGCAGGTGCGGCTGTTGAGGGAGGCACCAATCACCCAGGGCGGGGACTTGCTCCTCGTCTTGGTTTCCAGTGGTCTGGCTGCGGTGAGCCCCTGGGCTCCTTAGGTTACCGTGTGGACGTCGGGGGCTTCCCGACTCCGCGGACGGCGTGCGTGCTGGGTCCCACCACAGCCTCGGCTGCTCCGTGTTCTCCCTCCTCTTCCTTTCCTGAGATGGGGTCTTGCTCTTGTCGCCCAGGCTGGAGTGCAAATGACGTTACCTCAACCTCTGCCTCCTGAGTTCAAGCAACTCGTGCCTCAGCCTCCTGAGTAGCTGGGATTACAGTTGTGCGCCACCCCGCCCGCTAATTTTTCTATTTTTAGTAGAGATGGGTTTCACCATGTTGGCCAGGCTGATCTCCAACTCCTGGCCTTGCGATCCACCTGCCTCCGCCTCCCATAGTGCTGGGATCCAGGCGTGAGCCACCATGCCCGGCCCTCTTGCTCCTTTCCTTTGGAGTCCAACTACATGCAGATGAGGCCATTTCACCTCCTCTGCCGCCTGCCCCCTCGATGCTTCCCGCCCTGGCTGTGCAGCTGCCGCCCCAGCCCCTACCTGGCGATGCCCCCGTGCTGTCATCCTCACCTGGCTCTGCTCGTTCTCACCAAGAGGCACAGATCCAGTCTCATTTCACACCAAGGCCCTGAGCCCGAGACCAGACAGAATTAAAACCAAGCACAAAGCTGCAGAGATGATGGGCTGGCAGGGTCCCAGGCAGCTGAGTCCCCGGAGGAACCCACCACGTTGCCTGTGAGACCCTTCTCACAGGAGACTGAAACGGGACTGGGCCCTGTTTGCAGAGACACAGACACACACCTGCCTGGCTCTACCCCTTCCACGCAGGCGGCCTCCAGGACAATGAAGAGTCAGAGGCCAGTGGGTGCCAGAGCTGTCTGTAGGGGACAAGGGACACTCTGGGGTCTCGAAGTGAGTGGGGCCAAGGCAGGTGGGGCGAGGAGTGTCCCAGGCACAGAGCCTGCCATGGAGGGCCCTGGCGTGGTGTGGGACCTCTGCCACCCACAGGCAGCCCAGCAGGGAGGGGCAGGCCCAGAGGCCCCTGTGAAGCTCCCCCAGCTCTCCTGCCTGCCCGGGCCCAGGGGCCTGACGGCTCCGGGAAGGTGGACCCGGTGCCCCTCTGTCCTCTGGCAGAAGCTTTGAGTGGATGACCTGATTCTTGACAAAGGTGAGGCTCTGCGGGGGCTTGGGGGCAGCAGCTTGATCCCCTTTGGCGTCAGACAAGGGTGAACAAACAGTGGGTTCTCTGCGTGTCCCAGGACCAGCCTGCTCACGGGGGGCGGCAGCCTCCAGGCAGCATAGCCCGTGTGGTCAGTGTGGCCGCCCACGTCCACTGGCCGCTCACCAGTGGCTGTCACCTTCCAGAGCGTTGAAGCCACACCCAGCACCTGGGGACCAGAGGGTGTCAAGAGGCTGCACACGCCACCCCTCCCCCAGCACAGCACAGTACAGTCCTCCTGTGCTCTCCTTCTCCAGAGCATCCCAGTGCTGGAACTCAGGGATCACCTCAAGGCCAGGTCCTGGGGTCCCAGAGGGCAGATGGAGCAGTGTCCAACCCGTGACCCCAGGGAGCTACCTGGGCTCCAGGCCCTCCTCACCTCCTGGCCACACTGTGCTCCGGACTTGCAGTTTCAAGACTGTCCCCTCTCTGCTCAGCCACCACCTGTCCTTGTCAAGCTGGTTATAATTCCCTCTGTCCCTACACCCACCTTGCCAGCCTCCCTGCCTCTCCATGGCCCCAGGGCCAGTGCCACAGGGGTCTTTCACAACTTCTGCCTGCCTCATGCCCATCCCACTGTTCTTAAAGGCTGCCCCTGGCCAGAGTCAGGCTGAGTCTGGCTTTCGAGGCCTTGTGAAGCTGATCCGTCCACCACCTGCCACGCCTGTGCCTCCTCTCATCTGTGCTGAAGGGGCTGCTCCTGGAACTTCGCTCCCCCTGAGGATTGGGTAAGGGCTAGACACCTGTGAGGCACATCTGCTGCCGGGAGGCCCTGCTTCCCTCACTTGGCCGTCTCCTTACTCCTCCCAACAGATGGCCAGGGCCCAGATTGAGCCTGCATGTGCGAGCTGTCATATGCAAGGCGTGCATGTATGAGCTGTCATACGCAAGGCGTGCATGTGCAAGCTGTCATACGTAACATGCATGTGTGAGCTGTCATACGTAACATGTGCACGTGTGAGCGGTCATACATAACATGTGCATGTGCGAGCTGTCATATGCAAGGCGTGCATGTGTGAGCTGTCATACTCAAGGCGTGCATGTGCAAGCTGTCATATGTAACATGTGCGTGTGTGAGCTGTCATACTCAAGGCGTGCATGTGTGAGCTGTCATACGCAAGGCGTGCATGTGTGAGCTGTCATACTCAAGGCGTGCATGTGTGAGCTGTCATACTCAAGGCGTGCATGTGTGAGCTGTCATGCTCAAGGCGTGCATGTGTGAGCTGTCATACTCAAGGCGTGCATGTGTGAGCTGTCATACGTAACGTGTGCGTGTGTGAGCTGTCATACTCAAGGCGTGCATGTGTGAGCTGTCATACGCAAGGCGTGCATGTGTGAGCTGTCATACTCAAGGTGTGCATGTGTGAGCTGTCATACGTAATGTGTGCGTGTGTGAGCTGTCACATGCAAGGCGTGCGTGTGTGAGCTGTCATACTCAAGGCGTGCATGTGTGAGCTGTCATACGCAAGGCGTGCATGTGTGAGCTGTCATACGCAAGGCGTGCATGTGTGAGCTGTCATACGTAACATGTGCATGTGTGAGCTGTCATACGTAATGTGTGCATGTGTGAGCTGTTATATGTAAGGTGTGCATGTAAGCTCTCATATGTAAGGTGTGCATGTAAGCTATCGTGTGTAAGGTATGTGTGTAAGCTATCATATGTAAGGTGCATGTGTAAGCTATATGTAATGTATGTGTATAAGCTATCATATGTAAGGTGTGCATGTAAGCTTTCATATGTCAGGTGCATGTGTCAGCTATATGTGAGGTGTGTGTTACAGTGCCAGGGAGTGATGCAGTCCAGGTGACTGTTTAGGGGAATGTTTCCAGCAGGACAAGGAGCAGTGAGGAGGCTGGGATGGCAGCATGCAGAGCAATGGGAGAGGGCCCAGGGTTGGTGGGGTGGTCAGGGCCTATGTGTGCCACCACAACGGAGGGATGGGAGGATGGACCAATGAACAGACCCGGAGAAATGACGTCCAGCCCCTGCCCCCCAGCGGGCCCAGCCTAACAAGAAGGCAACTGAGCACAAGTCCTGGGACGAATATGGTCCAGAGGTGTCCCAGCTCCCCAGGGACCAGACTCACAGCCTCCCCAGCCAGGAGCTCCATCCCAGCCCCAGCCCTCTCTGTGTGGCCATGAGCTTGTTGCTGTTCCCCTCTGCCCTTCAGTCTCTCCAGCTGGAAATTGGGAGGTTGGAAAGTGTCTTGTCTAAGTCTGCTCTGGACATGGATGTTCTGCCTGGGGACGGCCAGCTATAGACCACTCTAGTCTGCATAAAGGACTCAGGGCAGAGGCATGCACACACCCAGGGCCACACACACACCCCAACCCATCCCTCGATGTGGCCCCGAGCATCCCTCTGCCAGAGGCTTTGATGACCACAGTGAACTTATGCTTGCAGACTGAGGTGACAAAGTGTGTCTCCTGGTCCCCATCCTCATGATCCAGGGCTCCCAGAGGCCATAGAGGTAGCCATAGAGGTAGTGCGGTGCTGTGATTTATCTGGGCTCTGCCGGGAGGCTGGTTAGCTGGAGCCGTTGGGTCTGGGTTGTCCCCTGGTTGCTTGTCCTTCATGGACAGGGGGCTGGCGGGGTGGGCTGCTTCTCTTGGCAATGGCGAAGGTGCTGTGGAGATAGAAAAACATCCACCTCTGCAGGCCCAGGCCCCGGGGCCTGCACATTCACCCCCACCCATGTGCCCCACAGCGAGCCCAGTTCAGGGCCAGGACATACATTCCGGCTTCTGCGGGAGGCACAGTCTCCTGGCAGAAGGCCTGGATGCAGGGTGGAGTGAAGAATTGTGGCCAGTTATGCCATCTGCCGCACCAGCCTGAGAAGCTAGGTTGGCATCCCAGGGGCGGCAGGGGCCGTCAGCAAGTGGCAGGGAACAGGGCTGCAGAGGGGGCGAGAGGCCAGGAGACCTGTCGGAGGCCACTGTAGTTCATCGAGCAGGAGAGAGACGGCAGAGGCCTCGGTCTGCGGGCAGGAGGGAGGGCAAAGGGCCACAAGGAGAGGTGTTTAGGAGGCAGAAGTCTGGGCCTGGACCCTGGCTGGCCGCCAGCTGCTGGTTCAGGAAAAGTTCCAGCTGACTAGCTGGAGAAGCCAAGGATGGGAGGGGCAGAGTCCGAGGCAGAGCCACAGGGAGGGGAGTCCCCCTCCAACCCAGACTCTGGCCTGAGTGGTTAAGACTCCGCTCTGTGTTGTGTAGTGTGTGTGTGTGTGTGTGTGTGTATGCATGTGTGCACTGTGTGATATGTGATGGATGGATGATAGGTGGGTGAATGGATGATAGATGGGTGGATGTGTGATGAATGGGTGGGTGAATGGGTAGATGGATGAATGCATAGGTTGATGGATGTTCAGGTGGGTGGATGATTGATGGATTATACATGGTTGGATAGGTGGTTGCATGGGTGCGTCACAGATGATGGATAGGTGAATGGATAATGGATGGATGGATGGATGCATGGATGGATGGATGGATGGCTGCATGGATGGAGGGTGGGTGGATGGATGTTCAGGTGAGTGGATGGATGGGTGGATGCATGGATGGATGGATGGATGGATGGAGGGTGGATGGATGTTCAGGTGAGTGGATGGATGGGTGGATGGATGGGTGGATGATGGATGGGTGGATGATGAATGGGTGGGTGGATGGGTAGATGGATGGATGCATGGGTGGATTGTCAGGTAGGTGGATGGATGAGTGGATGATAGATGGATGGGTGGTTGAATGGATGTATCGTGGATGATGGATTGATGCATGA
>CM052650.1:2936171-2956302 GCA_028533165.1 Leontopithecus rosalia
CACACACACCCAGACACACACCCACAGACACAGACACACACACCCACAGACACACACACACCCAGACACACACACCCACAGACACAGACACACATGCAGACACACACACCCACACACACCCAGACACACCCCCCACAGACACACACACCCAGACACTCATGCAGACACAGACACACACACCCACAGTCACACACACCCAGACACACACACCCACAGGCACACACACACACATGCAGACACACACACCCACAGACACACCCAGACACACACACCCACAGGCACACACACCCAGACACACACACACCCACAGACACACCCAGACACACACACCCACAGGCACACACACAGACACACATGCAGACACACACCCACACACCCACAGACACACACACCCAGACACACACACACTCACAGACACACACACCCACAGACACACATGCAGAGACACACACACACACCCACAGACACACCCACACCCAGACACACACACCCACAGACACACACGCAGACACACACACCCACACACACAAGGTTGTGGGTCTTTGTATATGTTAAGATATTTATTTCAAATAATTGGCTGGTGCAGTTCCAGGGGCTGAGAAGCTGGGGGACGGGGTGGAAGTTCTTCTTCGTGGCGGCTTCTGACCGGTGCCCCCGTGCTGCCCCTTTGCGGGGCGGGGGCTTTGCTTTCGGGCCGCGTGAAGACGGCACTGGGAGGAGGCCAAAGGCAGGCCCTTGTCTGGGGCGAGGGGCTCCGTGGCGTCCCGGGGTCGCTTGCCTGAGCCTGGGAAGTGCTCCTGTAAATCCCGCCTGGGCACCCTCCATTGTCTCCCACCCTCTGGAACTTTCTACAGCGCCTCTTCCTGGCGGCTCGGTGCCTTTTTATTCCACGTTCCGGGACGTCTTCACCTCCTCCTCCGATCTGTTCCTTTCTTGGGTTTTTAGAACTCTGAAAATGCCCAGCAAGGGCATGGTGTGTGGAATGCAGCGGCGGCTCCGGCGTACTCCGCGTGGGTCGGTTTCCAGGGCTCCCGCGTGCGCCGCATGGGTCGGTTTCCAGGGCTCCCGCGTGCGCCGCGTGGGTCGGTTCCCAGGGCTCCCGCGTGCGCCGCGTGGGTCGGTTTCCAGGGCTCCCGCGTGCGCCGCGTGGGTCGGTTTCCAGGGGTCCCGCGTGCACTGCGTGGATCGGTTTCCGGGGCTCCCCCGTGCGCTGCGTGGGTCGGTTTCTGGGGGTCCCGCGTGCGCTGCGTGGGTCGGTTTCCGGGGCTCTCCAGTGCTCCGCTCCTCTCCAGGCCTCTCCTCTGTCCCACGGTCAGGATGCCGCGCGCCTGGGAGAGAGGATTCCTTTCCTGGCAGCCCCACAGAAGTGCCATCCCCTCCCTCTTCCACCCTCCTCTGAAGGTTTCTTTGGTCAGTGTCCTTCGGGTTGGGGGTTTCTCCAGCATTAGGTTAGTTCCAGAGCTGGCTGGACCCTCTGCGGGTTCCAGGCCGACTTAAGGGAAGGACATCAGTGTGGGGGCGGGGGTGCTGCGTGTGTCTGCATGGGGCCAAGTGCTTTCCACAGATAAAAGCCACCCCGTGCAGGCAGCGGGGGCAGGTGCCGTCTTCACTCACCCCTGCCTGCTGGAAGACGCTGGAGCATTCCAGGCCGGGTTTCTCCCGGTGACACAGCCAGGCCTGGCAGACCCTCCTTCGGGCCTGGTGGCCTCCTCCTGGGACACGTACAGGGCGGTTCTTCTGCACCCCTCCAGCAGCTGGAAGGCCACTGGCTGTCTTCGCTCTCCGCTGCCTTAAGGACGAGAGCTGAAATCCCCCACAAGCTCGAGGAGGCCCAGGGCACATGGTCCGCCAGGTGACCTTTCTTCTGCCTGGAGGCTTCTCCCAAGCTTCCCCTCCCCCACGCTCCCACGGGAAATGCCCCCCCTTCCTCCTCCTCCTCCTCTGGGTTCAGCAAAGGCATGGGGGTCCTGTCGGGGTCCTGGGGCGGCCTGCCCAGCCCCTTCCCCTCTCCCCCGTGACCTGCGGGCCGTGGGGCTGATTTGTGGGTGTGGGTTCCCCACTGCCCTGGGAGCCCCATGCCTCTGCTGAGTTCTCTCCTGCCACTGGACACAGCTTGGGTCAATCACAGCAGCTGTGGACTGAGCAAGGCGCTCTGCTGCCAGGCGCCCTGGCCTCGTTTGACTCATAGACAGACGGACACCTTGGAGGTGGGTGGACTGCTCTGGTCACGCCATTCCACAGAGCGACAGGCCAAGGCTCAGAGAGGTGCAGCCACCTGCTTCAGGTTTCACGCTTGGGCAGGAGCAGGGCTGAGCTGCACACAGGGCTCACCACGTGTGCCACCCTCACTGCCTCTTTGCTGGGCATTTGTCATGGTGAGGTGAAGTCTTGGCACAGCTTGGGCTGGGGTGGGGGCACATCCTGCCCCACTAGAGTGGGGAGGCCACTCCTGGACAAAGCTCTGGCCCAGAGCGGGATTGGGTGGACCTTGGGCAGGTGGGATGGGGGAACCCCTCAGGGAAGATTCTGACAGTTTTTGGCGGACCCTCGTGGTGTAGGGTGCTGGGGAAGCTCGGCTGCCAGAGGAGACCTAGGAGCCTCCAGGAAGGCGTTGAACAGTGGCCTCCAAAGATGTGTGCACATCCCGGCCCCAGGCCCTGCCAACAAGAGCCTACTTGGAAAAGCCATCTCCACAGCCGCAATGAAGTGAGGGTCTTGAGGTAAGGCCACTGTGGATGGGCCCGAAATCCGGGGGCATGTTCCTTCTCAGAAACAGGAGAGCAGACACAGTCATGGGCGGAGGCTGTGTGGAGACAGCGGCAGAGGCTGGAAGGGTGCGGCTGGAAGAGGCAGGAAGGAACCTCCCGAGGAGCCCCAGAGGCAGCACCGTAGCGCTGATGCCGTGATCTGGGACTTTGGCCTCCAGAGCTGGGGGAGAAAACGTTCCTGCTGCTGGAGCTCCCAGTTTGTGGGTCTCTGTTTTTTTGAGACGGAGTTTCGCTCTTGTTACCCAGGCTGGAGTGCAACGGCGTGATCTCGTCTCACTGCAACCTCCGCCTCCTGGGTTCAGGCAGTTCTCCTGCCTCAGCCTCCTGAGTAGCTGGGATTACAGGCACGCGCCACCATGCCCAGCTAATTTTTTGTATTTTTAGTAGAGATGGGGTTTCACCATGTTGACCAGGATGGTCTCGATCTCTTGACCTCGTGATCCACCCGCCTCGGCCTCCCAAAGTGCTGGGATTACAGGCTTGAGCCACCGCGCCCGGCCTGTGGGTCTCTGTTAGAGCAGCCCTGGGCTGGGATTGAGGGGCGGCCCAGGCGGGTAGGATGCCACAGGGCGGGATGCCCCAGGATGGGCCAGGCCAAGCTGGTGGGTGTCCTGGGCCCCATGGAGTCTGAGCAGACGCCTCTCTGTGCTGTTCTTTATGCTTCTCCAGGGCTGGTTTCCCAGATGCTGCCTCCCACCCTCCAGAGGGTCCTGGCTGAAGCTGACTCTGTCACTGCAGTGCTGGTGTTGGGCCTGGGAGGGTGCTAGGATGGAGGCAGAAGGAAGGTGCAGGCTCCCCTAGGTCAGAACTCTTCTTGGGGGTGGTTCAGAGTGAGGTCTTGAAGGGTCAGGGGCAACAGCATTTCCTGAAGCCTCAGAGAGGCAAAAAAGATGGGCTTTCCAGGGCTGGAACCTTCTGGAAGTTTCTCAGGCATCCCCACTGAGCAGGAGGTGGTTTAGGCCCTTTGGACTGTGAGCCAAAGCTTTTCTCTCCACAGAGAGTGAGGGGCTCCTGGGAACTCAGTGCCCTCATTTTCTGAGGGTGCGACCTTCCTTGTGAGCCCCAGGGCCTGGGGCAGTGGCGGTCGAGGGTGGGAATGAATGAATGTGGCGGGCATGGGTGGGAGTGAATGTCGGGTGCCAGTGAGAATGAATGAATCCATGTTTGGCAGGTACGGGTGGGAGTGAATGAATGTGTGGTGGGTGCAGGGGAGAATGAATGAAAGAATGTGTGGTGGGCTAGGGTAGGAATGAATGAATGAATTTGTGGTAGGTTCAGGTGGGAATGAATGAGTAAATGTGTGGTGGGCTAGGGTAGGAATGAATGAATGAATTTGTGGTGGGTTCAGGTGGGAATGAATGAGTGAATGTGTGGTGGGATGAATGAATGATGGGTGAGGGTGGGAATGAATGAACGAATTTGTGGTGGGTGTGGGTATGAATAAATGAAGTGTGATGGGCGCGGGTGGGAATGAATGAATGTGTGGTGGATGCAGGAGGGAATGAATGAATGAATGTGTGGTGGGGGAGGGTAGGAATGAATGAATTTGTGGTGGGTTCAGGTGGGAAGGGATGAATGTGTGGTAGGCACAGGTGGGAAGGAACGAATGAATGAATGTGTGTCAGGCAAGGACAGGAATGAATACATTTATGATGGGTGTGGGTGGGAATGAGTGAATGAATGAATGTGTGGTGGGGCGGGTGGGAAGGAATGAATGTAGTGGGCGCAGGTGGGAATGAATGAATTTCTGGCGGGGCGGGTGGGAAGGAATGAATGTGTGGTGGGTGCCGATGGGAATGAATGAATGAGTTTGTGGTAGGGGTGGGTAGGAATGAGTGATGAATGTGTGGCGGTCACAGGTGGGAATGAATGTCCATGTGGGGCAGCCCTGCCCTCCCCACCTTGCCCTCACCAAGGGTCCTTGCCCTGTGCGGGCCCCTCACTTGCTGGTGCGTAAACCCGGTCGGCCTGGACCTGAGAAGCCCTGGAAGTTTCCTCAGCAGACCTTTGTCCCTGCCTGGCCTTCACACTCCCTGGTTTGCCGTCGGGGGAGCCAGCAGCCCACGCCCGCCTCTCCCCGCACATGAGAAGCGCGTCACCGCGTCCCTGTCCAGCTGGTTGCTGAGGACGCGGCAGGTGCAGCCCCTCACTCGGGGTGGCTGAGGATGGCGCCGCCGAGAGGTGACTCACCCCATCAAATGTGCAGCATTTGTCATTTTTCTCACCAGTTGCTAATTTTAAAACCCTGTCCTTTCGTTTCTGTAGTAATTTTGAGCCTCTTTTTAATAGAACTTCCAGCTCTTCTGTGAATCTTACACTCGTTGCAAATGGTGGGGTTACAATTGTGTGTTAAACCCGAAACTAAATGCAGACTGACTTCCAGAGCAGACAGCAGGAGCAGGGCCTAGCGCGCTCCAGGTGGTCTGCCTGCTCACCAGGGCTGCCTGCGCTGGGGATGGGTCACTGCCCTCTGGCCAGGACAGACGACCGTGTGCACCGCCCTGGCCAGCACCCAGCGCCTGCTCCCACCCCTGCTCTCTCTGGAGCCCTGGCTGGGCCTGGGAGGAACAGGCCACCAACTGACTCAGGTATTTCACAGCCAGTGAGCGTGGGGCTCCGTAGAGCACCTGGGACCCGGGTTCCACTGGCACAGGAAGGGAGGGAGGGGGAGGGAAGACCTGGCACCTGGCATGGTCTGTGGTGCAGACGCCTCTGCCAGTGTGCGGGCTCTGAACCCCATGTTCACAGATACCCTTCTGGAATGCCAAGGCACTGCCTATCGGGTGCCTGGCTGGCTGGAGCCCATGGTGCCAGGACACTGGGTTTGGCGAGCCCCTCAGTGTGCCAGGTGCCAGCTCCTTCATTTCACGATGCTCACAGCAGTCCTGTGGTAGTGATATCATTTTCACAACACATCACATGATGTATTGGGGTGCCTCAGGACAGAGGGTGGGGAGCAGGACTGGGTAGGGGAAGAGACTGAGCAAGGAGGTGGCCTCAGCTTGAGTGCACGGTGATCTGTTCCCACAGGGGCTCCAGAGTGGTAGCTACACCCTGGGGGGCCCCCGCGCTGAGGCCAGGGGCCACCTTCTGTGTCTTCATGTGGTCAGTCACTGGCAAGGCCCTCTCTGGTGGGAGGATGCCCCACTGCCTCCCCGGGGCAGCAGCTCCGTCGTCAGACTCCTTGGGGAATGGAGTGGCTTCGACCTGTCAGCCCTCACTCCCAGGAGCTGGCAATGGTGCAGCCGCCGGTGCTGGGGACCAGGTGGGGACCCCCAGTGTCTACGCCATAATTTAGACAAAATGCTGATTCAAATTTGAAAAATACATTTTCTACGATAAAAATTCACATGCGTCGCTATGGGCTGTTTCTGTCCCCCAAGCTCAGATGTTGAAATCCCCGTCCCCAGGCTGATGATGCTAGGAGCGGGGAGGTGACTAGGTCATGAATTGGTTTAGTGCCCTGATGAGAGGCCAGGGAGAGACCCCTCACTGCCCCACCATGTGCCGCTCAGCGAGAAGATGGCTGTCCACGGGGAGGTGGCTTCACCAGGCACCAAATCTGCAGGCATCTTCGTCTTGGACTTCCAGCCTCCAGAGCTGAGATAAACAGATTCCTGTTGTTTATCAGCCCCCCAAGCTATGGTCTTTTGTTACAGAAGGGAGTGAGACATGTCCTGTAGAAAATGAAGAATCTGCAGAAAATTCTAAGAAAGAAAGAAAAGCAAAATGGTGCAGACCCTCCGCTTAGGAATGGTTGACTCCGGCAGAGTTGGGCACAGGTTTTTACTCTCTCCATGTGTTTCATACCCAGCTGCGTGCTAGAGGCCCTTCTGCAGATGGCGGTTCCGAGGCCCTTCTGCGTATGGTGATTCTGAGGCATAACTGGGAACATCGTAAGATGAGCTGAGGTAGAGTTTGACAAACAGGATGACAGCTCCTACCTGTCACCGGGAGGCTTACTGGTCTTTTGATGCAGAAACAAGCGTGTGATTCACGTGGTTAAAGTAAGTTACAGCCACGCACGTGGAAACATTGCTCAAGCACCTTGGCAGGCACAGTGTCGTGGTGTGGCTCCATGTGAGCCTTTTTCTTTTTAAGAAGAAAAAGAAATGTTTTGTTCAGTAACTGCCCCTGGATGGGGGCCCAGCCTGCAACAGCCCCATGAATGGAAGGCTCCGGTGCCAGGTACAGGGTGAAGATCAGACGCGGAGAGGAGGGCTCTGAACTGCAAGGCCCCGTGTGGGGCTGAACCCTGTGGAATTTTAATCTACAACATGGACAATTTCATTTCGTTTCACTGATTGGTCAAAAGCGTATTTTGTAGAACCAAGGAAGGAGCCAAGCCCAAGAAAAGCAGGATGGGAAGGCCTGGGGGTGGAACTCCCCACCGCCCCATCCGCCCTGCTGCACCCTGCACCAGCCTTGGCCTTCTTGAGTCTGAGGTGCCAGTAGCTTCTCTAGTCTTGAATTCTCAGCGTCGATTCCTCCCTCAGGGTTTGGGGCTCGTGTTTAAGTCAGTTGTTCAAAGTTGTTCCTGAGGATAGAAGTGTCTGCCCATGGATTTGAGAAGGCCCCTCTGCGGCCTTCAGGAACGGGAAAGGTGGCCTGGCCCGAGGATGTGAATTTTGGGAATTTGCTTCTCTCTTGGTGTTGCAATGTTCCCTGAGGCCAGGGTGCTCACAAAGTCAGCCCGACGTGTGAGGGGCCGGGTCCTCTGAAATGAGCTTCTTTATGTTACTGGGAACCTGTTGGTGTGTCCCCAAGCCCCCCACAGCTCAGGGAAGTACAGCACTTCCTCCTCCTTCCCTGCTCCCCACCTTGCCTCTCTTTCCACTTCGGAGCAGCTGCTGCCCCGTCCCCTGGACCCTGTATCCTCACCCCTTCCTGCCATGCCCTGGCTCCCTCCTTCCCCATGTCCTCACTCCTTCCTGCCACGCCCCGGCTCCCCCCTTCTCCACATCCTCACCCCTTCAAGCCATGTCCCGGCTCCCTCCTTTCCTGCATCCTCACCCCTTCCCACCATGCCCTGGCTCTCTTCTTCCCCAAGTCCTTACCCCTCCTTCTCTGTGTCTTCACCCCTTCCCGCCATGCCCCGGCTCCCTCCTTTCCTGCATCCTCACCCCTTCCCATCATGCCCCGGCTCTCTTCTTCCCTGTGTCCTCACCCCTTCCCGCCATGCCCCAGCTTCCTCCTTTCCTGCATCCTCACCCCTTCCCGCCATGCCCCGGCTCCCTCCTTTCCTGCATCCTCACCCCTTCCCACCATGCCCCGGCTCTCTTCTTCCCTGTGTCCTCACCCCTTCCTGCCATGCCCTAACTCCCCCTTCTCCGCATCCTCACCCCTTCCTGCCATGCCCCAACTCCCCCTTCTCCGCATCCTCACCCCTTCCTGCCATGCCCCAGCTCCCCCTTCTCCGCATCCTCACCCCTTCCTGCCATGCCCCAGCTCCCCCTTCTCCGCATCCTCACCCCTTCCTGCCATGCCCCAGCTCCCCTCTTCTCCGCATCCTCACCCCTTCCCGCCATGCCCCGGCTCTCTCCTTCCCTGTATTCTCACCCCTTCCCGCCACGCCGGGCTCCCTCCTTCCCCGCTTCATTCCCTGCGTGACAGATTTTGTCTTCTTCGGTGTCAGTTCTGTGTGTTTCTGTCCCCAGGCATTTTGGATCCACGCATGTTTATTTCGCTGCCATCCCTCCATTCTCCAGCTCCCGCTGTCTTTCTCGTCAGCCTGACTTGCCCATGGCGGGCACACGGACAGCTGCTAAAAATACCCTTGGGGCAGGCGGCTGGAGAAGGCATTTTCTCGGGCACCCTCCCTCCCAGGCTTTGAGACATGAGTGTGTTGGACTCGTCCTGCTGCATTTTTCCAAGGCCCCGGTGGCTGTGTTTCCTCTTCCTCATCCACGCGCTAAGGTTTCACCCACACTCAGGATGTGTGGATGGCCCTGGCCCACGCAGCCGGGCCCCAGGCTGAAGGTCTAAGCCCTTCCTCAGACTCCGCAGGGGTGGCCGGCCTGCCCGGCTCCTGGGACACACATTTCTGGTTTGTCCCTGTCCCGGAGCCCCGTTTCTCGACACGCTGAATGGATGGAGTCTCGGACAAAACCCCCGCTCTGTACCCGGGGTGAACAGGACCTGGCCCGGGCAGAGGCTGCCTTCCGAGGGCAGGGCCCACTCCAGCTCGCCTGTCCCCACGCCCCGTGGGTTTTGAAGACTGCTGAGTGGGAGGAGAAAGCAGTATCGGCGCTTAGCGGGCAGACCCCAGCTTCTGGTGGGGACGAGCATTCTTCTATTTTGGGGAGAGAGAGGAGATGAAGCACCTCCTTCCCTGCGTTCATCCTGGCGGCTGGCTTGTGTCTCCCTCCGCCCGAGACGCCATCAGTGTGTGTGGAGTCACTTTGCAGGGGACTCCCACACCTGTCCTCGCTTCCAGGGCTCTGTGAGCCTTGTTCTTTTATGAGCCCTGAGATGGGAACTTTGGGCCAGGGGCTGTTTTAAACCGACAGTCCCCCAGTTCTAATTTTTCCCACACGGGAGACTGCACCTCTCATTTAAGATGTAAGTTTTTGAGGGGCAGAGGTGACGCCTCACGTTTCCTCTGCACCCCCATCAAGTCCGAAATGGTGCTGGAGACAGAGGAGATGCTCAGCTCAGAGTGCTGCTCTCGTTTAGGGCTGCAGTCCCCGAAGCTCCTGGGTTTAGAGTCGGCGCCGTGAGCAGTCGGCGAGTCTCCGTTGGCGTGGGCAGCACGGTGCGTGCCTGAGCGCATGTTCTTATGTCTTAAAATTCCACCGCACTGTCATAAAACAGTTGTGGGTCGAGGCAGAGCTTGCTGCCATCAGGCTGCAGTTTCCTCATCGGCAGAATGGGCGTAACATACCCACGGTCATGCGCGTTTCTGGGGGATCTTGAGGACTGAGTCAGGTGCGGCTGGGATATTGAGTGCCCAGGGCCTGGCCCCTCAGGAGCTGGGGTTTGTTCATTTTCTTCCTATTTAGGCGGGAAGGCAGCGTGGAGCTGCCTGGTTCCCAGCCCGCTGGGGCCAGGGGCACCTCCTCTCCGTGGTGTGGCTGCTCGGGGATGAGACCTCCTCCCCCTCTGCCCATTCTGCCTGTGACACTGCCCTCCAGGTTTGGCTTCAGTTCCGCAAACGTGCAGCTTCTGTCTCCTCTGGGCTTTTCCAAGTGCTTTTTGCCAGAGTGGCCCCTTACTCCGGCTGGGACTGGTGCCCACTTCTTTCCGGGGCCTGCCCTGCTCTTCAGTCCTCTTCTGTGCCCTCCCAGGACACCCTCACCCCTTGCTGCTCCCTCTCCCCTCCGGGCGTCCTCATTGCCAGTTTCCAGGCTGCCTCCCCGCGCAGACCATGAGTCTCGAAAGCAGGGACAGCGTCTTTCATTTGCAGCACCGGTGGGTGACGGTGGATGCATTCTTAAAATTTTAATTGATAACAGGACGTAAAACTCAGCATTCTACCATTTTACATGCACGGTTCAGTGGCACTGAGAATAGTCACAGTGCTGTGCAGCCGCCGCTGCCGTTACCCCTCATACTCTGGATAAAGCTCCGACTGGGTCCCGTGCCAGCTGGGGTCTCCCCCACCCGGGCCTGGCCAGGGGCTCCAGGCTTCACCAGGGAAATGAGCATCTGTGAGTCCGGGAGTGTGCCTGGCCCCAAGCCTCCGCCCAGAGCCTTTGCCTCTGCCATCCCTCCCTGATTCCACACCTCCTGCTGCCATCTGCAGAGGACCCTCTCCTGTGACCTCCAGGCAGACCAGCCCCTGAATCTCTGCCCTCCCTCGGCCTGCCTGCCCTCCCAGCACAGCCACTCTGTCTGCTGAGGCTGCTGAGCTGCTCACTAAGCTCTGGGAGCTGCACAGTGCCCAGCGATGGCAGCAGCCGTGACCAGAGGTGGTGCACACAGGCTGGTACCACGGAGAGGCCCCTCTGCCTGTGGTGTCTGCGAACAAAAATGCCTGAAATCAAAACCACATTGAGATACCATCTCACACCAGTTAGAATGGCGATCATTAAAAAATCTGGAGACAACAGATGCTGGAGAGGATGCGGAGAAATAGGAACACTTTTACACTGCTGGTGGGAGTGTAAAGTAGTTTAACCATTGTGGAAGACAGTGTGGCGATTCCTCAAGGACCTAGAAACAGAAATTCCATTTGATCCAGCAATCCCATTACTGGGTATATATCTGAACGATTATAAATCGTTCTACTATAAGGACACATGCACACGAATGTTCATTGCAGCACTGTTTACAATAGCAAAGACCTGGAACCAACCCAAATGCCCATCCATGATAGACTGGACTGGGAAAATGTGACACATATACACCATGGAATATTATGTAGCCACGAAAAAGGGTGAGTTTATGTCCTTTGCAGGGACATGAATGAAACTGGAAGCCATCATTCTCAGCAAACGGACACAAGAACAGAAAACCAAACACCGCATGTTCTCGCTTATAAGTGGATGTTGAACAATGAGAACATAGGGACACAGGGAGAGGAACATCACACACCAGGGCCTGTCGGGGAGTGGGGGCATAGGGGAGGGACAGCAGGGGGTGGAGCCTAGGTGAGGGATGGCATTCGGAGAAAGACCTAATGTAGCTGACGGGGTGATGGATGCAGCAAACCACCATGGCATGTGTATACCTATGTAACAGACCTGCACATTCTGCACTTGTACCCCAGAACTTAGAGTATAATAAAAAAATTTCCTGCTGTACAGTAGAAACTTTTGTTTATAAGTGCTATATAAATAAATACAGTTTGCATATGGGTTAAAAAAAAAGAACGCAGTATGTGGTGGAATGAATGAGTCCCAGACAGGAGTTCCTTCTACAACACTCCAGTCCAGGCTCTTCAGTTGCAAGTGGGGAAACTGAGGCCCAGAGCGGGGAGGAGCTGAAGGGAAGCTGAGTGGCTCTCCAGTTGCCACCAGTGTTACCCCTCATCCTTCCACGGCATGAGCTGGGGTTATTCCCCTATTTTCCCAGGAGGAAGCCGAGGCCCCTGGCATGGCATCCGTCCTGGGCCACCTCTCTGGCAGCTCCGAGGCCTGCTCTTTGCTGCCCATACCTCTGAGCAGCTTGGTCGCCAGCAGTTCCAGGCCACTGGGAGGAGCAGACCTGGCCAGACCCAGCCTCCAGGGAGAAGGAAGGTTCCAGCAGGCGCCGGCAGGCGTTGGCAGGTTCTGCAGTCCCTCCTTGGCTGAGGCCCCTTTGTACTGGCTGCTCACCGGTGCAGAGCCTGTCACAGCCAAGACTTTGTCTTCTGCTGTTCTGGAACATCTGCTCCCCATCTGGGAGTCCCCGTTTCTGTGGCTCCGGGCAGTTCTCTGGTGCCCGAGAGCTCTTCCCTGGCTAAGGTGCCCATATATAGGCAGGGGATGCTGAAAGCTCGGTGCCCTTCACAGGCCGGTTTGGGAGGAGAGGCCCCACCCACGTGGCTGCAGCATCTGGGAAGGCCGCACGAGGGCAGGTGCACTGCCAGGCTCTGGAGCCCATTGTTCCCCAATGGGCTCTCCAGTCCTTTGCCCCTGGAGACCCTGACTCCGGCCCATGAGAAGAGTGTGGGGCGTGGTGTATGGGTGCTGGGCCTTCCCTCTGTCCCCTCCAGGAGCATCTGACCTGTGCTGATGCCGACCTGTTGAGTCAGTTGCTCTGAAACACCACAGCTCCTCAGGGCTGCATAAGGAGCCAAGATGGTGGCGTAAATGAGGGCTGCTGGTGGTGTGTCCGGGGAGGATGGAGGCAGGGACAGTCTAGGGCTGGACTGAGCGTAGCGGGGCTGGGTGGCAGGGACTTGGGTTGGGTCCTGTCCTGTCCTGATCCCACTCCATAAGAGCCACTGGGGCAGGGCAGTTGTGAAGGCTGACGTGAAGGCAGCTGTGAGGGCTGATGTGAAGGCTGGATGGGGCCTGCCACTCGCAGGGGCTTTGGGACTCCCTGGTAGCCGAGGCCAGGACTCAGGCTCTCTCAGGGTGGCTGCAGCACAGTCCCGGGAGTTCTGAATTGGAGTCGGGCAGAGTCCAAGAGAAGGCAGATCCCACCTGTGATGGCGAGGTGGGCTCCAGGGCCACCAGCTGCCTTGGCTGGCCGGGCGCCCCTGGCCACCTGTGGGGATTCCTGTTCTGAGCGGGCAGCTGGACCCTCGACCAAACCCTGCAATTCTAAGCTCAGGCCAGAGGTCTCCTTGGGAGAGTGCACACTGACGAGGAAGAAACAGCAGCATTCCTGCCTGTGAGTGCCGAAGGACCTTCGGGACACCAGGCTGCCTGGTGCGGTAATGAAGAGGTGGCCACCGCCTTCCCTTCGCAGAGGCACCACTGGCTCCTCTCAGGGTCCTGATCCGGCCACCCTGGGCTGCAGGCCGAAAGCCCTGTGGAAGGCTGAGAAAGCCACCTCTGAAACTCTGAACAAGCCGGGAGACTCACCCTGGCCCCGAGTTAATTGGAGGCATCCGGGTCAGGCAGCTTCCGCCTCTTCTCCGTCACCTCTCGGTTCTAGTTCTTGTTTATGTCGCCTGAATTCAGACACACTCAGTTTGTACCATTGACTGTGTGTGCAGCGAGGGAAAGGAAGGAAGACGTGCATTGACAGCAGGCAGACTCGTTCACTTCAGCCTCTGCAGGGCACATGTGGGGAGCACCTGGCTTTGGCTGCGGCGTCTTAGTGCTCACCGACCCCGGCCCGTGGGTGTGCCCTGGTCTCAGAACCTGGGGGAGGCTCTGTAGCCAGTCAAGTTTGTCTTTGGAGGCAAAGCTTCCCTTTCTATCAGGGCCTGGGCTTTGGTGAGGCAAGAGCAGCATCCAGGGTTCAAATGTAAGGAGGAAGCAACCCCACACTTGCATGACTGAGAGTGGGCGCCTCCTTACATTCTATGCCCTTGGTGCATCTCTTTCCCTACCCTAGTCTCAGCTCTGTTTTCTGTACCCTTCCCCATCCATCCATCTATTCATTTATCTGTCCATCATCCATCCATCCCCTCATCCATCTATCCATTCAACTAGCCATGCATCCATCCATCTAATCTACACATTCATTCATCCATCTATCCATTTACTTAACCAGGCACTCATTCATTCATTCATCTACCTACCCACTTATCATCCATCCATCCATCCATCCATCCATCCACTCATCCAATCCACATATCCATCCATGCATCCATGCATCTATCCATCCATCCATTTATCTAGCCACTATCCATTCATTCAGCCACCAATCCACCTATCCATTCATGCATCCATCCATCCATCCATCCATCCATTTATCCAGCCATTCACTCATCCATTCAACTATCTATCCATCCATTCCCTTATCCATCGATGCATCCATTCATCACTTATCCACCCATCCACCCATCCAACTATCCATCCATTCAATTCACATAACCAATCCTCCATCCATCTATTTTCCATCCACTTATCTAGCCACTCATCCATTTATTCATCCACCCATTATCCATCCATCCATCCAGCCAGCCAGCCATTCATCCATCTATCCACCTATTCATCCATCCATTCACTTATCCATCTATCCATCCAGTTATCTATCTGTCCATCTATGTATCCATCCATCCATCCATCTGCTTATCCATTCACTCACCCATCCATCCAACTATCCATCCATCCACTTGTCCTTCCAAGTATCCATCCATCTGTGAATCCATCCATACATCCATCCGTCCATCCATCCATCCATCCATCCATGTATCCATCCATTCATCCATGTATCCATCCATCCATCCACCCACCCATCCACGTATCCTTCCATGCATCTATCTGTCAATCCAACAAGTAAACACTTCATCAGCACCTACCATAAGCCTGCTACAGGGCTTGTACTGGTGTGCACCAGGGCTGGGGCTAAAGCGCTGCAAGAGAAGTGCCCACGAAACAAAACGGAAGGAGCTGCACCTTCTCAGAGTTGTGCCAGTGCAGGGCTGTTGGAATTTTGGGGAGACAGGTGTCCCCATGTCCCGTAAGGTTCTCATCAGTAGTGAGCAGATCGGGTACCAAATGGCAGCTTAATGGAGGCAGCAGGATCCTGGTATCCCCCAAGCCGGGGAGTGCTTGGTAAATGTGGGCCAGAGGATGCAGCTGGAGTCTGGGGTCTGTCTGTAGGCTGGGGATGCTCCTTAACCAATCAATATCCATCAGTCATCACAGCTGTATGTGTCCCCGTTACGTATCAGGCCCTATCTTAGGAGCCGGGATTTCCATGGTGAACAAGCCTGACTCAAGCCCTTCCTCATCAGTGGGGAGATGAAGAGTTAACAAGATGGGTGTGTGTTTTGTTAAATGGTGGTATCAGTGACAACCAGCGGCCAGCTGTGGCTTTCAGTCGGGTGGGCAGGGACAGCTTCCCTGAGAAACTCAGGTATGGGAAAGACTGGGGGAGGGGAGTGTCCTGGGCAGTGGGAGGACAGGGAGGAGGGCGAGCCTGGAGTTGCGTGGGGAAGGCAGGCAGGGCAGGGGCACCAGGAGACGAGCCAGCGGAGCGGGGGCTGTCCATGGATGCAAAAGGGTCTGGCTTTGCTCTCAGGGAGGTTGGATCTAGTGTGTGACGGGGAGTTAGAGCAGAGATGTGACCTGATCTGACCCCAGGTCTAAATAAGTTAGTGGCAGATGTTCTGGGGAGAGGCTGGAGGCAGCAGGACAGGCCGGGAGCCCAGGCAGAGCATTGTCGGGGAGAGAGATAAGCTTGTGATCCAGCGGGAATGACATTCACGTGCAGATGAATTTTGTCACCGGTCAGCCATTCAAGAAACAAACGTGTCTTTTCTGTTTTCACATGTATCTGTGAGTTGCTGAGATATCTGCCTAGAGAGGAACAGCACCCATCTTCGATCCAGGCCAGCCTTACAGAGGAAACTGGGGCAGAGGCTAAGCGATCCACCCACCCATTCGGCTGAGGCAAGGCGGGGTGCAGCGTGGCCATTCCACCTCCCTCAGGGGCTCTGCCCTGCCATGCTCGGCCCTGTCACTGCACACTCTGTGGGGGTCTCATATGAAGCCCTGAGGTCTGGGAAGGCTGGAAGCGTTCAAAGAGTCTTGGGCAAGGCAGTGCTTGCCCCAAGAGGAGCATATCTTCAGGGGTGTTTCAGTAGCCAGAGGTGTAGGGGTCATTGCTGGGGGCCTTGTTCTCAGCACCTGCTCCCTGCCACCTGTGTGGAAGACACTCGATGTCTTTATCCCAGAGGTCTGCAAGCTTGTTCTGCAGAGGGCTGGATAGTAAAGACTTCAGGCATTGCTCTGTCACAGCAGTGCAAACACAGTTATAGATAACATAAATGAATGGGAGTGGCTTCATTGCAATGAAACTTTATTTATAAAAACAGGTGGTGGGCCAGATGTAGGATCACCAGAGAACCCTATCCAGAGGAGCAAATCAAGGCTCTGCTAAAGTGTCCCAAAGTAGAACCTATGAGCCCCCGAGGACTGGCAGGAGTGGGCAGTCTGGGCTCCCCCAGCTCCCTCCAGGGCACCCTCAGAGCCAGTCCTGCATGCACTGCCCTCTGGGTGACAGTTTTGCTGCTGCAGGATTGTGACAGCGGGCTCTCTGCAGAAGCATTCGACCCGAGGAGGCTCAGTGGGGCATGGAGGTGGCCTGTGCACAGCTGTGGGGTGTCCCTGGTGCCTCCGAGATTCGGCGCTCAGTCCCAGCTGGTGGACCCAACCCAGAACCTGCACCAAGGCTGGCCTAGGAGTCCCAGCTCCCCACATGTTCGTGGGCTGGGGGTGACCACCAGGGTGCTGGGAGAAACATCCTAGGGCCTCTTTCTTTTCCTTTGTATTTCGTAAAATTGGGACTTATTCGTTATAAAAACTCAAGCAATTAAAAACAGTGTGAAAGAGAAAGTCACCCAGCTCCCATCCAGAAGTGACCGCATCTGCTGTCTGAGTCAGAGGGTCTGCCTTGCAGCCTGAAGTTTCACGTCCCTCCGTTTAGAAACGTCTTCCTTGGTGACGCTTTGGAACAGTCCTCAGGTCATTGTTTTCTGCTTTCTTCGGAAGCACTGGCTCTGTGCACGCGGGATGTGGTGTGTGTCACGTGGCAGCCAGCGGCTCTGAGGGTTCGCACAGGGAGCCCTGGACCGAGCCCTCCCGGGGTGCCTGGCCGGCCCACCCCTTGGGCGGCGCTCTTGCCTTTCCATGCTCTGCGGGCTCCCGGGTGGCATCAGCTCCGAAATGCTCTCAGCGCCTTCCCTTCCCCAGCCTCCTTCCTCTGCATTCTCCGGCTTTGGTCCATATGCCCCGTCTTCTCCGTGAACCCGTGAAAGTGTCCAGTTTCTTCCAGTCGAGAGGGCTCTGTGGCTGACATTCTCCCACCTCAGAGACCCCTCTCCCGACATGGGCTTCTTTTCTGCCTTTTGTATGTGGTTCTGCCCTCCTCCGCCTCGGTATGCCTTTTTTTTTTTTTTGAGACAGAGTGTCACTCTGTCACCCAGGCTGGAGGGCAGTGGTGTGATCTTGGCTCGCTGCAACCTCCACCTCCCTGGCTCAACTGATTCTTGGGCTTAGCCTCCCAAGTAGCTGGGACTACAGGCATGAACCACCACAACTGGCTAATTTTTGTATTTTTAGTAGAGACGGCATTTTGCCATGTTGGCCAGGCTGGTCTTGAACTCCCGACCTCAGTTCTGCCTGACTTGGCCTCCCAAAGTACTGGGATTACAGGCATGAGCCACCACACCCAGCCCTTAGGGTGCTTTTCTGAACCTCCTCCCCAACAGCTCTGCTCCCTGCTCAGGTGGGGCCGTGGGGGGCATAGGCACCTGTGGACGGTCAGCACCCACCCAGCACTGGGCAACTGTTCTGACAGGTTTGGGATTCAGAGGGTTGAAAATGCTGGTGCTTTTCTTCCCCGTGGTGGCTGTTTTCAGCGGGGGCATTTGGGGACAGGGTCGATGCCAAACACCGTTTTCTAACATATTCAGTTCCCTGTGAGTGGCCCTTGGTGGTCTTCACTTGGGTCCTCGCTGACCTGGGGCTACTTGCCCCACCCTTGGCATCTTGGTGAGGAGTCTCCGTTTGCTCCGGCGCGGGGCGCTATGCGGCTGGCGTTCTCCTGTGTCTCTTGGAAACTCTTTGTATGACACAATGTCTTCTGGCTCCCAGGAAGGCTGGTTCTCCCCACCCCCCGGCCCCGGCCAGAATCCTCAGGCTCCACTGCTCCCGTACATGGGGATAAAAACTTGAGTCTGGCAGAGCATGTGAGCAAGGGGCTTGCGTGCCTGGGGCCTGCACACAGCTTGGGCTCAGTAAGTAGTGCCAGTCATTGCCAGATATGTTCAAAGAAAAACCTCAGGCAAATCAAAGCTGATCGAGGAGGGAACGCTTCTCAGCTGGGCAGCACCGGGCGCTGAAGAGGTTCTGAGAGACTCCGGGGCGGCCCCGAGGTTGGATGGCATTGGCCCACGGAGATGGAGGTGAGGCCCAGAAACAGCAGCTTCGTTGCCGCAGGAGGGGGCCCGTCTGTTCACCTCCAGTTAGGCACAGCTCACTACAGACATAGAAACCTTTAGACTGAACTTAGGATACGGAAGGAGGCAGCTTTCTGCTGAGCTGAATTTAACACGTTTACGAGTATTTGTTGCCACTGAGCATCCATGCTCCTGACCCTGTGCAAGCGTTTTATGGTGTGAAAGAAAAGAAACTTTTAATCTGAGGAATGTGGGTCCTGTTAAACTATCGGGCCCAGAGAGACATTAAAACGTGACCGCAGTCACGTCCCACTCCCCCTGGAGCTGGATTACAACCTCGTTAGACACAGGGAACGCCACGTTTCTCGTCAAGGAATCAGCATGTCAGTGTGCTCAGCTCTCTTGTTCTTTAATTCTCTATTTTAAACTTTAACTTCTTGCAGTTTCAGGAAACAAGTTTTTCCAGCAGTTCTAATCGATAGCTCACATCTGTTCCCCTGGTCCCCTGCTCTGTCCTGACTCATCCCGGTCACCTGCTCTGACCCCTGCTTAGCTGCTCTGACCTGTTGGTAACTATCCTTCCCGCCAAACTCCCCACCTGGGCACCCCGGGGTGGTGTAGCCCTGCTCCCTTTAAAATAACCAGTCGGAATCAGCCTAGGCTGTGCGGTCTAACCCTAGCCAGAGGGGAGCAACTCGGCAGTGGGTGTGACCTCTGTCAGGAATAATCGGCCCCTCCCCTGCCCTGTCCAGGCGTGCGCTCGCCGCTGCCCCGTCTGTGAGCAGCACCCTTCTGTAGAAGTAAATCGCCTTGCTGAGGAAATGTTTATTCTGATGCTACTTCTTTCGCGGCATCGACATTCTACTTTTAACAGCCTCTTGAATCTGCACCACGCGGGCTCTAGGCTGACACCACTAGCCATAAAGTGCCGCCCGCTGGACCCCGTGACTCACACAGTGGGGCCAACAGGGACAGCCAGTCACTGATCCGTGCTGTCTCTTACACCAATGAGAACTCCTGTCAGAGGACTTTGTATCCACCCACTCCTTGTCCGCTTTGCCCTTAAAACCTGCTTGTAACAAAGGTGGAGGGAGCCCCGCAGTGTCCCAGCCACCCTCCTTAACCTTGACCCATGTAAACTCTCTCTGTGCCTCAGTTTCTTTCTTTCGATCGACAGTGGTCATTACCATAGAAGTCCCCACTCGACCTAGGGGCTGCCATAACCACCTCTCTGCCGAGGCCCTGAGCCCCGGGGCAGCAGGCAGGGCCCGTCACGGCCCACAGGTCCCCATTCTTCACAATCACCCATCCCCGCTTTCCCTCACTGAGGAATTCACGCTGCAGTATTTACGGGGCGCACGTGCGCTCCAGGTCTGGGATTGCGACCGCAGTGAGCAGGACGACAGCGCAGTCCTGTGGACTCAGCATCTGGGGGACCCTCAGGGCTTCCCTCCTCCCTTCTGGGGGTGGGCGCGTGCAGGCGCCCGTGTGCTGGCGGCCCCACTGTGAGCTGCGGCAGGACACCCGCGGGGCTAGTGCTCCACGGTCATCTCAGACTTGGGCTGAGGAGGGCTGGCCAGGCCACATCATCTACGGATCTGCTTCCTCTTCATTCACTGCAACAAACGGAAAAAACGTGAAGCCCCAGAGCCATTCATCCATTGGCTCCCCACGCTGCCCAGAGGAAAGAGGAAACAAAACGAAAGGCAGGAAGGCGCGCAGGCCGGAAGAGAAACGGCAGAGCACCTCCAGACGGCCCAAGGCCCGCAGGCCGGAAGAGAAAGGGCAGGACCCCTCCAGACCGCCCAAGGCCCGCAACCGGAAGAGAAACGGCAGGACCCCTCCAGACCGCCCAAGGCCCGCAACCGGAAGAGAAACGGCAGGGCACCTCCAGACGGCCCAAGGCCCGCAGGCC
>CM052650.1:2956802-2974939 GCA_028533165.1 Leontopithecus rosalia
TTCCAGCTGCAGGGTTAGTGCAGCTGCAGGGTTAGTCCAGCTGAAGGGTTAGTCCAGCTGCAGGGTTATTCCAGCTGCAGGGTTAGTCCAGCTGCAGGGTTAGTCCAGCTGCAGGGTTAGTCCAGCTGCAGGGTTAGTGCAGCTGCAGGGTTAGTGCAGCTGCAGGGTTAGTCCAGCTGCAGGGTTAGTCCAGCTGCAGGGTTAGTGCAGCTGCAGGGTTATTCCAGCTGCAGGGTTAGTCCAGCTGCAGGGTTAGTCCAGTTGCAGGGTTAGTCCAGCTGCAGTGTTAGTCCACCTGCCTGCTGGAGGGTCAGAGGCGTCCCTGCCCTGGGACAGGGACGGAGGGAGCAGGAGTATGAATGCCTGGCTGCCCCCATCGGTGAGGACAGTCCAATGTCCAGCCTGTACTGCCCCCAGAGCTCCCCTGGGGACTGGCTGGAATCCCCCCTTCTGTGGCTCCTTCCCTTCCCAGGCCAGCTTCTGCTCCCCCCTGGGATTAAAGCTAAACAGATCCTCACCCCAGGCAGACACTCACTTCAGGGGGCCCCTCCTTTCCAGGCTCCCCCTGCCCTCTCCACCACCATGGTGAGGTGGCCCGGTGATCAGTTTCCATTTCTGCCGATCTGAGGCCCCAGGGGCCTGTCTGTGCTGTCCGTTTTCTTTGTCCCGTGTTACTGAGCATGGTAGTGCTGGCAGGCACCCAGCATCCTCCTGGCCACTGTGCCTCTGAAGACTCAGCTCAGCACCCAGGGCAAGCTCTGTCCTGTCTGCCAGCTGGGAGGGAAAGCCCGCCAGAGGCCTGAGAGCAATCTCGGCTCGTAACCTGCAGGGACCACAACTGTTTCCTGAAGACAGCACTCCTCCCACCAAAGCCAGACCCTTCCGGTCACCAGCCCCGAGCGGCAGAGGGCAGCTGCACACTCTTTAATGGGTTATTTGGAGGAATGGCTTGGGGGCTGCTCTCACCTCCAGCCTTTGGCTCCCAGCAGAGTGTGACAAAAGTGGGAAAATGGTGCCACGATTAGCCGTTCACCTAAAGCCTGTGACAGCCCCGACACTGGTCTCTGCAGCCCTACTCCTCCATCGGGCCAGCCGTGCCCAGGAACGGGGTGAGTGGCTGAGCCCACGAGACCCAGGACAGGAGCCCAGAGCTACGCTTCTTTCCGAGTAAATTGAGCTTCTTGGTCAGAAATAACAGAGGACCTCAGAGTAAATAGGTTTTTGCGGGACCACAGAGGGCGGTGCTGATGACTGAATGGGATTTGGGGCAGGCAATTCGCATCCCAAACACACATCTCCTCCCCGAGGGTGTTGGTGGCTGAGGACAGACTCCAGCCTCTATGTGCGGGTGCGGGGTGATGGCTCTGGCTTCCTTGAAGCCTCTCTGCTGGCCCCTCCGTCACGAGAGGTGGCTATCAGAGGCCACCTACCCATAGGACAGCCTGGGACTGTGCCTCATGGAGGTCAGCCTCCACCTGTCTGTCGGATGTACATGAGTGAGGGCAGCCAGGCTGGGCTTGGTGGGGGAGGCGTCCATGCTGTTGGGGCCAAGTGCAGCTGCCGCTACCTCCCTGACCCTTCATACATGACCTTTGATCCACACAACCTCGTATGCACTAAGGCGGCTGGAGAGCCAGGCTGACAGATACCCACACAAGAAGGCTTCTCGTCCAGCGCTTCCCTGAGACCCCACTCCCGGGTCCAGCCGCACACCTCTTCCCAGCCTTCACTTTAACCTCGCTCTTTCGAGCTCTGGAACAGTCATTCACTGTGTCCACGGGTTCATGTGACCTGGATCCCGGGACATCTTTCCTGCCTAAGAGACAGCGGGTGCCTTAACCTCAGTGGGACAGACTTGGAAAGACTGCAGTGGAGCTGAAGTTGTCACTTTGCACCCTGCAGAGAGAGCCAGGTCCTGTCCCCAGCCAGTGACACCCTCTGGATTTTACCTGCTGGTATTTTGATTTGAGACACTGAAAGCCAAAGCAGACAAAAAAGGTCAGAGCAGAGACCAGGGGCTCAGTAAGGGCTTTCAGTAACAGCAGAATTGATACATGGATCTGTGAGTGTTACCCTACAACACACACACACATGCATGCATGCATGCGCGTGCACATGCACACATACACACACAGAGACACGCACGCACACACAGACACACATGCACACACGCACGTGAGCACACTGCAGCACACACGCACACACACACAGAGACACACACATGCACACACACGCAGCGCACACACATGCACATGCACCCACGCATGCAGCGCACACGCATGCACACACGCAGTGCACATGCATGCACACGCACCCACGCACACACAGGTGTGTGTACACACAGTCCAACAGAGACAAACCTCCAGCTCATTTAAACAAGAAGAAATGAACTCTAAGCCAGCAAACAGAAAGGAAACGCAAAAACAGACCTGAAGAGGTTGTGATAATCTAGACATTCTGATGAAAAGGATGTTTTCTTGGAAAATCTGAATGACGGGAAGAAGAAACCCTGAACACGTAAGGAAGATCCTGGAAAATGCCGACCATTGCATCTCCCCACAGCTTTCGGCTCTGATGGTTTTTCAGAGAATTCTTTTAAATATCTGAAGAACAGATGATACTAGAGCTCTACAGATTTTTTCTGGAGGAGAGAGAAAGATGGAAACCCCCAATTAATTTTTATGAAACTAGGTTCATGTCAAAATCTGTAAAACATGACGTACACAGACACACAGACTACACAAGCAGCACCTCGTGAAGACAGGTGCAGAATCGGATCAAAATACCAGCAGATAATACCCAGCAGCACTTCACAGGAAAAGATGAAGCTTCTGTAACCAAGGAAAGCTTATTCTAGAAATTCAAAGGCTACGCATTGAGAAACACAATAAATCGCATAAAAGAGTAGAATAAGGAGAATAAATACAGTTTTATTAGATTCATACATTTATATATTTATTCCCAAATATTTATCAAGCACTTATTAAATGCCAATTCTGCTAGATGCTGAAGGATTAATATAGCATGTTAATTAATTAAATCCAACTTCTTTATTTATTTATTTATTTATTTTAATTTTTATTGCATTTTAGGTTTTGGGGTACATGTGCAGAACATGCAAGATAGTTGCATAGGTACACACGTGGCAGTGTGTTTTGCTGCCTTCTGCCCCCTCACCCATATTTGGTATTTCTCCCCATGCCATCCGTCCCCTGCTCCCCCCCCCCGCTGTCCCTCCCCTATTTCCCCCAATAGACCTCAGTGTGCGGTGCTCCCCTCCCTATGTCCATGTGTTCCCATTGTTCATCACCCGCCTATGAGTGAGTATATATGGTGTTTCCAACTTCTTTAATTTGGAAACAAATTTTTGCACACTAGAAAGAGAAAGCTATCTCCTTAATCTGATAACGAATGTGTGTCTGAAACAGTCACGAAATAAAATATAAGCCTGAAGCATCGCACCTGTTTCCTTGAAGGTCAGTGACAGGGTGGAGCTGATGTCACAGTGATTCATCCACGTGCCTTCGGGCTGCTCAGGGTAATCTGATGTGAAATCCAAATTTGAGGCCCAGGAGTTGGAGAGAGGAATACTATCCATTCCTTACTTGACACGGGTACGCCCCAAGAAAGCCGATACGTTTCAACCACAGTGAGACGTTCTGGAAGCAGCGAGCACATGGAGACGGCAGGATGGGCTCCGTGGATGCTGGGGGCAGGGCACTGGCTTAGGCCTTAACAGCAGCCAGCAGAAGAGAGGAATCAGGCCTGGAGCCCCATTTATTAGAACACCCATACGAAAGAACGAGGGGTACTCTAGAGGCACCAGCATGGTTGCTGGATGGAGACTGGACTCTCCCAGAGGACCCCACGAGACCCGACCCACGCAGCTGCGGGATCCTCCCCATGCAGCCAGGCCGGCAGGAGGTGCAGAGCGTGAATGCTTAGTGCATTCTGGGCCACATCTGGCTTTGTTCTGACTGTGAATCACGTCTGGCAGGGCAGTGGAGGACCCAGCGCCCATCTGGAGGTGGGGCCGGGTGGGTGGGAGTCTGGTGGGGGTTGGGGGAGGTGTCGAAAGGGGTTTGGGGCACTGCTTCCAGCCAACTCTGCTGAGCGGGGTGTAGGCCCGGGGTGGGCTGAGCTCTGGATTTTTTCAGGGCCAGACATTTGGCTGGTTGGTAAAATGTCCCAGTTTTTAAATGTTGATGACGAAGTGACATTTAAAACTAACACTCGACGGGAGTTGGGGAGGACACGGTCGGAATTGCGCTGGGGGTTCTCAGCGCTTGGGTGCGGTGAGCTCGCCTCTCCACTTGGTCTTAGGGTTGGCTGTCATGCTGCGGTCCTGTGAGTCATCCAGAGCGCTCCCTGATTTGTCTCTCCTGCACGTCTTGAGTGACAGGAGCATCTGGTGCTCATGCAGCTGACTGCACGGGGCTCCGATTCCCACTCTGTTCTACGTGCTGTACCCCCCGCCACACACACCCCAGGAATCCACAGGGGGGTCAGGGCAGTCCTGGGACACGGGGCTGAAGAGGCCTGAAGCCTGACTCTCTCCTGGGTGTGAGCGGCTGTGGTGGGCAATGGGAGGGGGAGGCAGATGTGACCAGCTCCACCTAGGTCCCTAACGTCCTGGGGGAGGAGGTGCAGGCCACAGGGAGCACCCACTGGTGAGGGAGCACCCACCGGTGAGGGAGCACCCATGGGGATGTGTGAGCTGCCCTCTGAGCCCAGAGCAGGAGCCATGAGGAGGCGGGGCCAGTGCAATCCTGTGCAGTGAGCAGGAGGTGGCCAGGGGATGGGCAGTGGCAGTGAGGGTGATGGGGGCCTGGGGGGTGGGAGAGGAAGCTGGTGCAGGTGGGTGCACCCATCCTGAGATGACCAGACACCCACCCCCTCCAGGCTCTGTGGCCACAGTCAGACCTCCCCGACGGCCCCTGTCCATGCACTGCCCCTTCTGGCTGTGTGACCAGAGGCCACTCGATACCAGCCCTCACACCCCACAGTAAGGAGCCGGCCACGTCTGTCAAAGTGCACCCAAAGAACAGGATTGAGGCCGCCTGGGTGACAAGCACGGCTTTAAGGAATACGGAAAGTTGTGAAACATGATCCGGATAGTCTGTGACTCCATAATTCAAAACATCACACACGAAATAGGAGCATCAGAGGCTTCCACGACCGGTAAAGGAGCACCAGAGACAGCTGCGCACCTGCCGTGGCCTGAGTGTGTCCCTGCAGGCTCACTCGGTACAAATCAAAACCACGCTTGACGAATGGTGATGCCGTGGGGAAGTCCCTCACAGGGGGCTCTGTTCACTTTGAAATGGTCAACCTGAGGAAGTTATTTTTATTGTTATTTTTGAGATGAAGTTTCACTCTTGTTGCCCAGGGTGGAGTGCTCAGTGGCACGATCTCCGCTCACCACAACCTCCGCCTCCTGGTTCAAGCGATCCTCCTGCCTCAGCCTCCCGAGTAGCTGGGACTACAGGTGTGCGCCACCATGCCCAGCTAATTTTGTATTTTCAGTAGAGACGGGGTTTCTCCATGTTGGTCAGGCTGGTCTTGAACTCCCAACCTCAGGTGATCCTCCCACCTCAGCCTCCCAAAGTGTCGGGGTGACAGGCATGAGCCACCACTCCTGGTGGGGAGTTATTTTGAATCTCCGTGCCTGACAAGCCTCCGGGACGTTGTGTGAGAACCTGCGGGTGTCCCTGGGCTGCTTGGAGAGGCATGTGGCAAGTTCAGGGGGCGGGCAGCCTCCACCGTGTGTGATTCCAGAAGCCCGCGTTGTCTCCTGTCTCATGCAGAAGCGGGTGGAGGAGAGGGCCTCATCCAGGGAGGGGTCGTTGGCAGCTGAGGTGCAGGGAGGCGGCTTATGCCCTTCTCAGCACAGGTGCGCCGGCTGCCCAGCTTCCACCTCAAAGGTGGGGGAGTTCGGATTTGGGTTCATGGTGGCGGCCTGTGAGCCTTGCCCAGGCTGTGGGCGGCCGGGGAGTCAGGCTGGTCCCCTGGAGATTGTCGGCCCAGCTGTGGGGACAGGCGAGCAGCCTCAGGAGCTCAGTCTGTGGCATACGCAGGCAGCATGTGGCCAGGCTGGGCCCATGTCCCAGGGTGGTGGCTCTCCGTCCTGAGCCGGAGCCACCATGGCCTTGCTGCTGCACAGTGGGGACTGGGGCAGTGGCAATGACCATGACCTACACGCTGCTGTCACCCACGTGTCTGTAGGCTGTGTTTTCTGGGGAAGGAGCCACAGCTTTTGTCTATAATTCACAGGGTTCCTGGGGCCCCCAGGGACTACTGAGGTCCTCGTGTGCCCCAGGAGAGGGGACTCTCAGCCAGTTCCCATTGCTCCCAGCAGGGAGGCATGGACCAAGGCCAGACCTGGAGCCCAGGTGTGCAGTGGCCCCCATAGCCAGCGATTCCTGCCCTCCCTGTGATGAGGCCGGGAGGCAGTCACGAGCTTGCAGGCCACAGCAGAGGGGTAGGGTCTGTGGAAGAAACACACTGAGGGGCAGCCAGGCATGGGAGGGGGCGAGGTGGCCATGGGAGGCCCAGGAGGTGAGGGGATGAGGTTGTGGGGCTGCCTGGGAGGAGCACTGGGGCAGAGGGGACAGCTCCAAAGAGCTGGGGTGCTGGCTGGCCGCTGGTGCCCAGGAATCTCAGTGTGGCAGGAGTGGGTGAGCGAGGCAGGAAGGAAGGGGTCTCAGACCTGGCCCAACCAGGAGTCTGAGAGCTGCCGGTAATGGGATTGAACCGGACTGCGGGCAGCAGGGAAGGGGGCCTGGCCGGGCAGCCACAGCAGGTCTCCGCAGGACACGGCGGCCGGGGCGTGGGTTGGGGTGGCAGAGGTGGTGAGAGCCGATGGGACGCCAAGCACAGTTGGGGGCACAGCCGGCAGGATGTGTGGAAGCATCGTCAGAGTTGGGTGTGAGACGGTGGCGTCAGGGACGGCTTCAGGAGGTGGCGCTGCTGGCCACGGCCACCCACAGGATCCCTGCTTCAGAAGCCAGACGGGGCACAGGTGAGGTTGGCCTGTCACGTGGACAGGAGGGCACACATGTGTCCTTTTGAGCGGCACCTTAAGAGCCAGAGCGGTGAAGCCTCCGTCAGCCTGTGTCCTCGAGGGACACTGAATAGTGGGGTGCGCAGTCACTCGCTTCTGCTCTAGTCTCTGGGATTTGGCTTCGGGCCACCGCAGTCTGACCCAGCTGGCCCTGACTGACGCAGGCTCTGAGGTGTCCAGGTCTGGGCAGGGGTCTGTGGGGATAAGGTGGGCAAGCCTCCGCAGCGGGCAGGCTGGGGTTGTGGGGTCGGGAGTCTTGCTGGGGACGTGTTGGCAGCAGAGTTGGGATATGCAGAGGACGTGGGGCTAAGTTTTCCCTGCTAGAGTCCTCTGCACCTAGACACTGTGCGGAGCCACGGCAATTCCCACCGGCTGACACCGCTCAGTACTCACCCTGCGCAGGGCCTTCTGGAGTCGTACCTGCATGAAGTTTGGGTCCTTGGGGCAGTGTCAGGGATGCTCTGTCCTTGCCCCATTTTACTGACAATGGAACCGAGGCACAGCGAAGCCAGGCCAGTGCCCAAGGCCCCTGGCTCATCCCGTGAAGAGTGGGGTTGAAACCGGGGGTCTGGCTCCAGGGACCTTACACACGACCACTCCACACCCATCCCAAGACTAGCGCAGAGGGAGGTGGCCCCAGGGCCCTGGCGTGGGAGCTGCGGTGTATTCCAGGAGGGCCACCCAGCTGAAGGCTGACCCGGCACTGGGAGGCACCTGGGGGTGGGGAATTCCAGGCCCACTGCTACCCAGCCCCTTGTGGCTGCAGAGGCCCAGGGCTCCTGCTCACTGGCTGCGCTGTTTCCTGCAGGCCAGGCTCGGGGTCTTGGCTGAGTCTTTCTTCTTTGGATGCCCAGGGCCCCGGGCAGGGTCCACACTTCAGTGGTGACTGTTAAATGATCATAGGAACTTTCCAACTCCGCTGTGGGGGAATGGAGCTACCAAAGACGCGGAGATGAACCAGGCCCTGCTGGACGTGGCCCAGGCTCTTTCCTGCAGAGTGGCTTACGCTAAGCTGATTATGCCTCACAGAGTGGCTTACGCCAGGTTTGGCGTAGTGGGTGAGGCAGGGGGTGAGCCACGACTGGCCACTTTGTTTCTCCATGGCCTTGTCTCTAAATGATGCCCTCCATCTTATAAAACGCTTTGACGGCTGAGTGGGCAACACAGCATATCCAGCATGCCACAGCCGCTCGGCAAATGCCATCGGAAGGTTAGGCTCACTTGCGGTCAGCTGTGAGTTTCAACCCCACTCCTGGTGGGACAAGCCAGGGGCCTTGGGCATTGCCCTGGCTTCACTGTGCCTCAGTTCCATCGTCGGTAAAATGAGGCGAGGACAGAGCCTCCCTGATACTGCCCTGAGGACCCAAATGTGACACTGCCCTGGGCCGTGGGAGGGGATGTCCATCTGCCCAAACTAATGCTGTGTCATTTTTGGCCCTCTGGCTGCATGGAAGAGTCCCCGCAGGCCCTTGCCTCACAGCCCTTGCTGTGAGGTTAGATGTCTTATCTCCAGCTACCTGGCCAGCCTCATGGGATGACTCACTGTGGCATTAATTTGAGATTCTTTTTTTTTTTTGAGATGGAGTTTCACTCTTGTTACCCAGGCTGGAGTGCAATGGCATGATCTCGGCTCACCGCAACCTCCGCCTCCTGGGTTCAGGCAGTTCTCCTGCCTCAGCCTCCCAAGTAGCTGGGACTATAGGTTGTGCTACCATGCTCAGCTAATTTTTGTATTTTTAGTAGAGATGGGGTTTCACCATGTTGACCAGGGTGGTCTTGATCTCTTGACCTCGTAATTTGAGATTCTTAATTTGCGTCGGGGTTGAGCTGGTAATGTGGGAGTGTTCAGTCACCATTTGTGTTATTCTTCTTCTGTGCGACCCTGTTTTGGCCTTTATGTGCTTTTCTGTTGTGTCACTGTTATTTCTTATTGGTTTGTGAATGATCTTTACATGTTGTGGATCGCAATCCCTTGTTGAGTTATGCATGTAGCACTGAGTCTATGACTGTCTTTTCACTTTCTCTCTGGTGTCTTGTTCTTTTTTGCCATGATCTCTTAAATCTCTTTTGTATCAAAATATCAGTTCCACTTCATTTCCTTATAGCTATTTCACCATGTGTATTTTTAAACAAAGAGTATTCATGCTGGATTATAACAAACAGAAGTTACCACCTTCACGGAGCTAAATCGATCAGTCCTTTTACCTTGGTTGGTGGCTTTCGTGGCTTGCTATGAAATCCTTACCCAATCTGAGGTTATCAAAGTCATTTTCCTTTTTTTGTAAAGTTTTGTCTTTCATGTTTAATACACTGAATTACCCGGAGGTTTCCGGGTGTGAGCAGCATGAGTTTTCGTGTCTGTTGTGAAGAAGGCAACCACTTCGCTCTCATGCACACCATAACCATTTCCCCAGCACCGTCTGTGAAGGGAGATCCGCCTTCCTCCAGCTGCAGCCCTGCGCCCCCACCCCCGCTGGGGTCATTGCTTTCCGTGGTTGGATCTCTTTCTGTGCACTCTGTCATTTTCCATTGGTGATGTTGCCCATCCCTGATCAAAACCACCAACTTTAAACATATTATAACATTACAAAATAGCTTATGATCTAAAAGGGCAATCCTTCTAACTTAGCAAATATTTACCGAGAATCTGCCAAGCCCCTGGCTTGGCCCTAGGCTCTGTGCAGTCCATTTGTGAATAAAATAAATAAAAATTCCTACTCTTGCTGAGGAAGAGACAGGCAAAAAATCATCACAAATAAGTAAATTAAATAGTACGTTAGCGTTCATTAGTTATACAGCAGAATAAGTAGAGAGGATGAGTAGGATGGGGAGAAGTTAGCAATTTTGAAATTTGATAATTTTTATACAATAATATATAATTTTTTATTTTTAAATATTATGATTTACATACAATAAAATGCACTGCTTTTTGGTCTATCATTTGGTGAGTTTTGGTAAGTTTATGCACCTGCACAGCCACCCCACGATCAAGATATGCAACATTTCCACCACCCCACAAGCCTCTGTGTCCCTTCCCCATCCATCCTCCCCCAGCCTCAGGCACATGCTCTGGGTCACCCAGGTTAGAATTGTCCTTCTGGGATTTTCTCTACACAGACCCATGCAGTATGCATGCTTTGACGCCTGGCTCCTTTGACCAGCATGCTTGTAGGATCCATCTGGGTCTGTGTACCCTGTTTTCACTGCCAAATAGGACTCCACTGTATGGAGAGACCACGTTGGTTTGCTTATTTCACCTGTTGATAGATATTTGAGCTATGCCCAGTTTAGGACTATTGCAAATAAAAAGCATTTGTGCACAAGTCTTTGCATAGACGTGTTCTGGATCATATCGTGTATTAGTCCATGCTCACTCTGCTATAAAGAACTGCCTAAGATGGGTAATTATGAAGAAAAGAGGTGTAATTGACTCACAGTTCTGCAGGCTGTACAGGAGGCATGGCTGGGGAGGCCTCAGGAAACTTATAATCACAGAGAAAGGGCAAAGTGGAAGCTGACACGTCTTCACATGGCAACAGGAGAGAAAGAGAGAGAAGGGGGAAGTGCTACACACTTTTAAACAACCAGCTCTCCTGCAAACTCACCAGAACAACAAGGGGGAAACCCACTCCCATGATCCTATCACCCCCTGCCGCGTCCCTCCCCCAAAGTTAGGGATTACATGAGATTCGGGTAGGGACACAGAGCAAAGCACATCGTATCGTAAGAAACCGTGAGCCTGTTTTCCAAGGAGATTGCCCTGTTTCATGTTCCTGCAGTCAATGCTGGAGGGTTCTAGGTTCTAGGAGCTCCACACCCTGCTGCATGCTGGGTGTCATCAGTCTGTTTAGCTTTCGCCGTCCAGAGGATATGCAGGCGTGTCTCAGTGTGGTCCTCCTTCATTCCTGGATCACCCGTGCTGCTCAGCACCCTTCCAAGAGTTTATTAGCCATCTGCATCTTCTCTTTTATGAAGTTTTTGTTCCAATCTCTTGCTCATTTTAAAGTTTTTTGCTTTCTTATGATTGAATTGTGTTTATTACTGGGCTGAATTTCTTCACACATTCTGAAAGCAGGTCCTCTGTCAGACGTATGTATTGGAAATGTTTTTTCATAGTCTCTAGCTTGTCTTTTCCCTTTCTTAGTGGTATTTTTCAGAGATCAGAAATATTATTGTTTTGCTAAAGCCCAATTCAGCTTTGTCTTTTATGGTTTGTCTTTCATATGTTTGATTCCACAAATTTTTGCTTAACCAAGATGTCGTTAAATTTTTCACCTGTGTAATTTCCTAGAAGTTTTATAGGTTTAAATCTTACACTTAGGTCTAATGATCTATTTCATGTTAATTTTGTTTTAATAATATATTTAATGTTAATTTTGTATATGGTGTAGGTTAAACTCTAAAGTTTGCTTTTTTCATTTCAATATGGATGTTAAATGTGTTTCAGCACTTTTTTTTTTGAGATGGAGTCTTGCTCTGTTGCCCAGGCTAGAGTGCTGTGGGGTGATCTCGGCTCACTGCAACCTCTGCCCCCCAGGTTCAAGCAATTCTCCTGCCTCAGCCTCTTGAGTGGCTGGGATTATGGGCACCCATCACCACACTCAGCTAATTTTTTTATTTGTTAGTAGAGACAGGGTTTTGCCATCTTGGCCAGGCTGGTCTCCAACTCCTGACCTCATGATCCACCAGTCTCAGCCTCCCAAAGTGCTGGGATTATAGGCATGAGCCACCATGCCCGGCCTTTCAGCACTTTTTAAGAAGAGACTATCTTTTCCCTATTGAATTGCCTTGGTTTGTTTCTTGAAAATCGGTTGACCGTACATATGTGGATTTCCCACTGGGCTGGATGCTGATTCATTAAACTACATGTTTATCGTCACAGCAATACCATACCGTTTTGTTTACTGTAACTTTATAATGTATTGAAATCAGGTAGAGTGAGTCTTTCAAATATGTTCTTCTTGGTCAACGTGGTTTTAACCATTTGCTGTCATTTGCACTTCAACATCATTTTTATAATCAACTCGTCAACTTCTATTTTTAAAAAGCTGCCTGGGATTACCTTAAATTGATAGATTAATTCTAGGACATCTTAATAACAATGGATCTTCTCACCTGTAAAGTCAATAAATCTCTCCATTTATTTAGGTCTTTAATTTATCTCAGAAATGCTTGGTAGTTTTCAACCTACAAAGCTTGTGCATATTTCACTGGATTTATCCTTAAGTATTTTTACTTTATGGTACTTTTGAAAGTATTTTATTCCATAGCGAATGGTATTTCAATACTTCAGTTTCCAATTTTAAGTTGCTGGTATATGGAACTGTGAGAGAGCGTTCATATCCTGTGGCTGTGCTAAACTCAGGTGCTGGTTCTAGATGCTTTACTGCACCGTGTAGACCTTCATCCTTGAAGGTGGAATCCTTGCTTTGGAGAAGCATTTCTTCTTTCACTGTGAGGCATGGTATGATCTGCAGGGCTGTTTTTCACAGGTGTCTCTCATCAGATGGAGGAGTGGTTCTGTATTCTGAGTTTCATGAGAGCATTTTTAATGAATGGATACTGACGTTTGTTGTATTCATTTGTTTTCATGCATCTATTGAGATGATCTTATTTCTTTTTTAAAATCTGTTGATATAGCGAGTTATGTAGAATTATTTTCAATGTTAAGCTAATCTTGCATTCTTGGAAGAAATCCACGTAATCATGAAGGCATACATACTTCATCATTTATACTGAATTCCATTTGGTAATATCCTGTTAAAAATTTTAGGGAGAGAGATCCAAGATGGCCGTCTAGCAGCAGCTCAGGGTTGCTGCTCCCAGTGAAGGTGCAGGGAGTGAGTGGATGCCAGACTTCCAGATGAATTTTTGTTGCCTAAGGACCAGGAGATTCCCAATGGAGGAGCCCCACGGTTTGCAGTGTGTCTCTCTTGGCTGGCCCGGCTGTTTTGCCGGCTTCCTGGCGTGGTGGTTCTCAGTGCAGAGTATGCGGGACCGGGTGCCCTTTTCATTGGCGTTTGGAGCTCCAAGAAGGCAGAGTCACCCATTCAGCTGATTGAGAGGGGGACTGAAGCTGGGAGCCAGACCGGGAGATTCCCAGGCAGAAAAGCGCCATGAATCTCAGTGCCACTGTTTCAGCCAGCCACCACATGGGAAATCACATAGATCCCAGTGCCTTTTCGGCGGGCACCTGGGAGAGAATCGACTGTTCAATTAGGAAAAGAAAAAAAGGGGGCTCCGAGGCAGGGAGCTAGGTGATCGGGCTCGGCTGGTCCCTTACCCCACAAAAAAACAACAATTGGAAATGCTGATGGTTGAGTTTCACAGCCAGCACAGCTGAACCCGGGAAAGTCCAGCTCTGTGTGGGAGGGGTGTCTGTCGAAGGAAAACAAAGAAACAGAAATAACATCACCACCAACAAGCCAGATGTCCACACAGAGACCCAGTCTGAAAGTCAGCAATTACAAAGACGACACGTGGATAAATCCACAAAGATGGGAAGAAACCAGTGCAAAAAGTCTGAAAACATCAGAAATCAGAATGCCTCTCCTCCTTCAGGGGATTGCAGCTCCTCATCAGCAAGGGAACAAGGCCTGATGGAGAATGAGTGTGCTGAATTGTCAGAATCAGGCTTCAGAAGGTGGATAATAAGAAACTTCTGTGAGCTAAAAGAACATGTTCTAATCCAGTGCAAAGAAACTGAGAACCTTGAAAAAAGGTTTGATGAAATGCTAACAAGAATAGACAATTTAGAGAGGAATATAAGTGAATTAATGGAGTTGAAAAACACAACACAAGAACTTCGTGAATTATGCACAAGTTTTAACAGTCAAATTGATCAAGCAGAAGAAAGGATATCAGAGGTCGAAGATCAACTCAATGAAATAAAATGAGAAGACAAGATTAGAGAAAAAAGGATAAAAAGGAATGAGCAAAGTCTCCAAGAAATATGGGACTATGTGAAAAGACCTAATCTACGTTTGATAAGTGTACCTGAATGTGATGAAGAGAATGAATCCAATCTGGAAAATACTCTTCAGGGTATTATTCAGGAAAACTTTCCCAACCTAGCAAGGCAGGACAATATTCAACTCCAGGTAATACAGAAAACACCACAAAGATATTCCTCAAGAAGAGCAACCCCAAGGCACATAATCATCAGATTCACCAGGGTTGAAATGAAGGAGAAAATGCTATGGGCAGCCAGAGAGAAAGGTCAGGTTACCTACCAAGGGAAGCCTATCAGACTCACAGCAGATATCTCAGCAGAAACCATACAAGCCAGAAGAGAGTGAGGGCCAATATTCAACATCCTTAAAGAAAAGAACTTTCAACCCAGAATTTCATATCCAGCCAAACTAAGCTTCATAAGTGAAGGAAAAATAAAGTCTTTTGTGAACAAGCAAGTACTCAGAGATTTCATCACCACCAGACCTGCTTTACAAGAGCTTCTGAAGGAGGCACTACACATAGAAAGGAACAACCAGTATCAGCCTTTCCAAAAATATACCAAAAGGCAAAGAGCATCAACATAATGAAGAATTTGCATCAACTAATGGGCAAACAGGCAGCTAGCATCAAATGGCAGTATTAAACTCACATATATTATTATTAATCCTAAATTTAAATTGACTAAATCCCCCAATCAAAAGACACAGAGAGGCAAATTGGATAAAAAGTCAAAACCCATCAGTAAGCTGTATCCAGGAAACCCATCTCACATGCAAGGATACACAAAGAGTTAAAACAAAGGGATGGAGGAAGATTTACCAACCAAATGGAGAGCAAAAATAAATAAATAAATAAAAAGCAGGAGTTGCAATTCTCGCCTCTGATAAAATAGACTTTAAAGCAACAAAGATCAAAAGAGGCAAAGAAGGACATTACATAATGGTAAAAGGATTAATGCAACAAGAAGAGCTAACGATCCTAAATATACACGCACCCAATACAGGAGCACCCAGATACATAAGACAAGTTCTTAATGACTTATAAAGAGACTTAGACTCTCATTAATAGTGGGAGACTTTAACATCACATTGTCAATATTAGACAGATCAACGAGACAGAAAATTAACAAGGCTATCCAGGACTTGAACTCAGACCTGGAACAAATAATAAACATTTATAGAACTCTCCACCCCAAATACACAAAACATACATTCTTATCAGTACCACATCACACCTACTCTGAGAGTGACTACATAATTGGAAGTAAATCACTCATCAGCAATTGTATAGCATTTCACAGGTTTAAATGAAATATTGGTTGGCTGCTTGTTATTTTCCTCCCTTATTCCTTCCTGTCTCCACTGCTAAGCACAATTATTGGCATAAAAGAGGTTTTCAATACCCATTTTTAGACTGCATTCTAGCCTGGGCAATAAAGCAAGACTCCCGTTCTCTCTCCCTCTTTCTCTTCCTCTTTCTTTCTCTCTTCCATTCTTTTTTCTTTGTCTCTTTTTCTTTTTTCTGTCTTTTTTTTAAAAAATATACTTGTGTTCATGAAGGATACATTTTGTAGTTTTCTTTTCTTATAATATCTTTGTCTGGCTTTGGTGCCAGGTATCATAAAACCAGTTGGAAGTGTTTTCCCCACCTCTCTTTTTCTGAAGGAGTTTGTGAGAAGTTATTATTTATTTAAAAATGTTTGTCACTATTCTCAAGACAGTTTTCTTTGTGGACACGTTTAATTAAATTTGATTTGTTTAATTAATATAGTACTACTTAATTAACTTTTATTTTATAAGTTTTAGATAACAGGAAAAATTGCAAAGACAGTACAAGGAGTTTTCGTAAACCCCACAGCCAGTTTCCCCTATTATTAGCATCTTGTATTATTAGTGTATGATGTATGTCACAGTTAATGAACCAATACTTGTATCTTATGAGGAACTGAAGTTCATACGTTGTTTGGATTTTCTTAGTTTTTACCTAATGCTTTTTGTTTTTCTGCTAGAATCCATTTGTCGTGTTATGCTCCTGTAACAATTTCTCAAACTTTCTTTGTTTTGATGACCTTGATGGGTTTCATGAGTGCTGGTGAAACATTTTGCAAAGTGTCCCTTAATTGGGATGTATTTGGTGTTCTTTTCCTGACTAAACAGCGTCTACAGGTCTGGGGAGGAATACCACAGTGGTGGGGTGTTCTTCTCATCCGTGGTGTCGAGGGTTCACAGTGTCAACACAGCTCATCACTGCTGGCGTTGACCTTCGTCACCAAAAACCTGCCACTCCCCTTCCATGCTCTCCTGTTCTCCTGCAGGAAGTCACTGCTCACAGCTCATAGTTAAGGAGCAGGGGTCATGCTCCTCTCCTGAGGGCAGAGGGGCTCCACAACTTATTTGGAATTCTGCCTGGAGATCTGCTCTTCTCTCCTGGAATCTGATCATTTATTCCTATCAGTGTGAACTCATGGCTATTGGGTACTGCCTCATTTTGTTGTTTAAAATTTTCTAGTTTTGGCCATTGGAAGCTCTTTCACTTGGCTCCTGTGTTCCTTTGACACAGCCTCACTGTGTGTGTGTGTGTGTGTGTGTGTGTGTGTGTGTGTGTGTGTGTGTCCTTCACCCTCTGTCTCTCTATCTGAATCTTCCCTTTGACAAGGACACCAGGTATATTGGATTAGGGGCCACCTCACCCCAGCATGACCATCACCAGCTGAACTAGTGACATCCGTCCACAACAACCCTACTTACAAATCAGGTCACATCCTGAGGTCTGTGAGGGAAGGGTCGGGACGTCAACATGTGTTTCTGGGGAGCACAGGTCAACCCATGAGGGTATTCCCTCAAAAGTAGAAATAAATATTCCATCAAAAGTAGAAATAAAATAGGAGTGAGTGACAGTGTCAGTGTAAGGTCGGCCACAGGGTGCTGATTGTTGAAGTGGGGTGGGCACCTGGAAAAATTCCATAATAAAATGGTTTTTAAATCATGCTTTTAATGGACATGTAATAGACTGGAAACTGTTAAGGGCAGAAGGTCATATACAGAACTCTGCATGCTGCAGCAGCCTGTGTGGAAGGAAGAACCGCACAATGTTCACGCAGTTTTCTCCAGAGAGTTTGGGACAGTGGTTCTCTTCTTTCTACTTTCCACTTTTCTGTATTTTTGCAAAATTCTCATACTGGACATAGATTATCAAATAATTTTTGTTTTTAAATCAATCCACCCATTTGCTCATGCATTTGTATATCATTCATCAGACAGACCCTCCCGGGCACCACACTTGCCCTGACCGGGCGGTCCTGCCCAGCACACCGAGGGCAGCAGACGCAGGCCCTGTGGTGGGCACGCACCATCCCAGTGGGGGACTGGCCACACCCACACCGTGACCATGGGGTCTCTGGCAAATCTCAGGGAACCACAGTGGGTCCAAGTGGCTGTGAAGGGGGCTGTGGTGGAGGCAGCCCTCATTAGGGTATTTGAAATTATTAATGAGTTTTATAAAAACCAACCCAGAAACTTCCAACAGGCCAGGAGTGTAGTGAGTGGGCCCAGTGGGGCTCGCCAGGCCCGGAGGGAGACGGAGGCAGGCATGGAGCCGCGGGCGCAGCAAGGTGACCCACTGAGCTTGTCTCCCAGGGGAGGCAGAAGGCAGCAGAGAATCGGCAGGGACCCTCGGGTGGCCGGGGGCTGCCCAAGAGTCGAGGGGAGAGGGCTGGGGGCCCAAGGAGCCCTAGGCAGTGAGCACCAGCACTCCCGGGGCAGGCAGAAGCCGTGGAAGGGAGGGCCCGGGACCTGGGGTGCGCCTGGCCTGCTGCCTGCTCCTGGCTGTGGTGATGGCTTCCTGTGCCTCTGGGTACCCCGATTTCCCTCCTGTGACTGTGTTGATGGAGCCTGTCTCCTGGGGCTCCTGGGAGGATGGACGCTGCTGTACTTGGGACGGGCTGGGCAACCCCAGTGCAGAGGGAGGACTCAGCAAAGATGAAGATGGTGGTGAAGGAGATCACGATGAAGCTGGAAATGCTGCTGCTGCTGCTGGAGAGAGAATAAGAATGGTGATGATGCCTGCAGGAAGAGTGCAGGGGGAGCGGGGGTGGGGGGGAGGGGAGGGGGAGGGGGAGGAG
>CM052650.1:2975439-3007657 GCA_028533165.1 Leontopithecus rosalia
AGGAGTGGAGGGAAAGGAGTGGAGGAGGAGGAGTGGAGGGGGGAAGAGGGGAGGGGTATAGGAAGGGGGAAGGAGGAGGGAAAGGGGAGGAGTGGAGGGGGGAGGGAGGAGGGAAGGGGAGGAGTAGAGGGGGAGGGGAGGAGAAGAGGGGGAGGGGAGGAGAAGAGGGGGAGGGGGAGCACGAGAGGATGTTGGCTCTGATGAACAGGATGCTGAGGCTGTCCACGTGTCCTGGGTCTGTGCCCCGCCTGGAAGGACAGATGGGTGGGTGGACAGACAGGTGACAGGCCGGCAGTCTGTACCAGGTTTTGGTGGGAATTTCTGGAAGGTCCCTCATAGGAGGCGCTGCTCCTTAAAGCCTGGGCAGATGGGTTAGGGGTGAGCTGCGTTTTGATTGGGCTGAGTTAAAATGAATTGAAATAAATTTGGATTCCTGTTGAGTTGGATCTGGACTTTATTGAAATGAAATAAAAGGAGCTAAATTAAATTTGAGGTGCACTGGCCTAAGCCAGGCTGGATGGATTTGCTGGAAAGGAAGCCTCAGAGCTGAGTTTGGAATCTAAGGACGTGCCAGCCCTTAGTGATCCTCAGCTGCCTGGGACTTGGCCTTCCCGGAGACGATGGCCCTGGCCAGTGGTTGTGTTGGTGACGTTTGCTGCCAGCCGCACCTCCCTGGTACCCTCCCGCCCCACCTGCAGTAAGCAGTGGAAGCGGCAGGGCCCCCACATGTGGCTGTGGTGGATGTAGGGTGCCGGCATGTGGATATGTGGGGCCGGGCGGGGTGTGTGTGGTTGTGGGTCCGCATGGGGGAGGCACTGTGAGCAGGTGCACCTGTCTGCATGCCTGCAGAGCTGGAAACCTTCTTCTTCTGAGGCCTCTGCATTGTGGAGGTGAACATGGTGTCTCTCCCTTCTGGCCCTGGTCTATGTGCCCCTGTTCACCCAGGGCCTGGGCTCTCCCCGTGAATCCTTTAAGAGGGTGGATCCTCCCTAGGGGAGCCTCTGAAGGTGGCACCAAGTCCCCCCTGTCTGCTGTAGGCGCTCCCCATGGCAAACGGGCGCATGAATCCCCCACAGATGGGGAGGAGCTCACGGCTTCCCAGAGCCCAGACCGGTTCCCTGCCACTGCCCTGCACTGGCTGAAGTTCAGTTCTGAGACAGGTGCAGAGCCTGACCACACCCTAGACAGCTCCTGCACCCGACGGGGCTCTGCTGGGGGTGGACTTCGGGGTCCCAGGAGATGCCAGCTCTGCCTGCTCCCTCCCGGCTGGTGCCTTGGGCCCTGGCAGCCACAGAGGGCGGGGTCCAGCTGTCCCACCGGGCTGCGCCCGGGAAGTTGTTACCTGGCTCCACATCCAGCCCGTAGGCTACTTGGAAACAAGGCTGGGGGAACGCTGGTGCGGTCCCTCTGGGGCCTGAGAGGAGAAGCCAGGCAGGTGAGATGAGCACCGGGAAGCAGGAGCCATCCCTGCCATGCTGGGGTCACCCCTTCCCACCCTCCATGAGCCTCCTGCCCCAGCCCGTCCCACGGAGAGTTCAGCAGGCTCCACTTCCGGGCAGCAGCAGCTGCTTGGGTCATGGTGTCTCTTCGGGGATGGGGAGGGGGTGATCGGGGCTCCGCTGCAAGGGCCTATATTGGGGAGGCTGGGTCCCAGCCCTCTTTTCCCTGTCCCAGGTCAGCCTGGAGCCCCATGGTCCCCTCCAGAATCGAGTGGCAGCTCCAGGTTGCTATAGAAACAAGCAAGTTCTGGCATTAGCAGCCTCAGCAACCCGGGTTCCTCCCGCCATGCTGCCTCTGCACCTGCTGGAGTTCGCGGTGGGCTCCCTGGGGCAAGGGAGGGAACGTGTCACCTGACTCAGCACCTATGGGGCACTCCAGTGCCCTTCAGCCCACACCGCCTGCTGGTATTTGCACGGCGAGGAGGCCTGCTTGCAGATACAGAACAGGCCCGGAGAGGGAGAGCGCCTGCTCAGCCACACAGCTCCCAAGGGCTGGCAGCGCTGCTCCGGAGCGGACCTGCAGGCTGGCCTGCGTCTCCCTCGGCCACGATCCTGTGGCCCACACGCATCAGGGGCTCTGGGGTGCTCAGAGTCTGGGATGCAGGAATTGCTCCTGCTGTGTGACCCACCCCCCCACTGCCCAGACTGTCTGTGTCACTCTGGGTGAACCTCTCCCAAGCTGGGCCTCCATTTCCCCATCCAAAAAATAGGGTGCCCACACAATGGGAGGGCGCCCCTTGCAATGTGTCCCTCCCAGGGATCCCCCATTTGGGTACCCAACACCCCTCCTCTCCCTCCCTCCTGGATCTGGGTCTGCTCCCATCTCTCCCTGTGAGTGACCCTCCTTCCCCCAAGGCCGGCAGCATCCTTGGTCCAGCTCAGTGCTGACTCTGGCAGGGCAGGGGCTCTGGGGGGAGGGGTGGGTAGTGAGATTCCAGACCTCCACAGGGCTTCAGGGCAGGCCCCGTCCCAGGTCAGGGGAGCAGTCCTGGGTGCTGGGTAAGACTGGGGCACCTGCGGGGTGGGCCTGGCCCAGGCAGAGAGGCCCCACACCACGCTGGCTCTCAGGTGTGACCCTCCCCTTGGAGGCCCTGAGTTCTGACTCCATCTCCCTCCCCTGTGCTAGGAGGGGTGGATGGGAGGAGCACGTGAGGCTGTCACGGTGGGGGCGGGACATTTGTCATAAGAAGTTGCCACACAGATGGGGCCCTCGTGCCGACCGTGGGCTTCAGCTAATGATGCCGCGTCCATATGGCCCTCAGTGGCAGCAGGCACCCCCGCTGCACCAGCGCACGCTGCACTCCAGGCCTGCAGGGCGGGCGTGCGCGGAGCTGATGCTGTGCTTCAGGCCCAGTTTCGCTCTGTGACCTAAAACTGCTCTAAACTCTGAAGTCCATTAATTAAGAGAGAGGAGGGAGGGAGGGAGGGGAGGAGGGGCAGGAAGCAGTGAGCGTGGGGGTGGCTCTGGAGGAGGGTGGCTGACCCTGGAAACTGTCCTCACCCCAAGGCCACGTGCAGCTTGTCCCTGAGAGCAGCACAGACAGCATGGTAGCAGCAGAGATGGGGGCAAGGTGGGGGCAGTCACCTTCTGGAACATTCTACCCAGGACTCCAGACTCCTCAAGCCTCCAGAGGCCCCATCTGGCACACTGGAAAAAGAGAGGGCGGGTAGGGGAAGTTGGGGGTTCTGCTTGTCAGTGTGGGGGGCTTTCTGCAGCTAATGGGTGTGAGGCCCAAGCGGGGGGGCTTCAGGGAGAGCTCCCGGTCACTGTAAAGGATGTTGGCACCCGGCTGGGTTCTCTTAGCACCAGGCATGTTGCCACCAAGAATCAAACTGCCACCTGAGACCTGGAGAGGAGGCCGCCATTCCAGCCCCACGGGAAGATGGGCCGCGGCTGGGCCCCCGGTCTGTGGTATCCCCAGGACTCTCCTGCCTCCTTGGGGCCCCCTGAGGACACAAGCCGCTGCCAGAGCCGTTCCCGGCACACGGTGTGCAGGGACAAAGGCGCTGGTGATTTTGGGTTTCTTTAAATGCACGGAGGAACTCAGAGGAGGTGGGCTGCGCTGCTCTCTAATCTGTGGTTCCGTCAACTTCATTCTTTTCCCCTCTTCCCTGTAATTATCCCATCGGTGGGTGAAAATACACCCTGCAAAGAGACAGCCTCCCGGGAGGCGGGTGCGGAGGGTGGGAGGCCCGGCAGCCGGAGGTGGGAAGCTGAGGCTCGTGCCTTCCCGGGCTTCCTCGCACCTGCTGTGGTTTGTGAGCAACTCACAGAGTGACCTATGGTCATGGCTGGCCCAGGACTGTCCTGGCTTTAGCACAGAAAGACCCATGTCCCAGGAAACTCCCCCAGTCCCAGGTGAATGGGGGGTGTGGCCCCCTATGCATGGGATTCTGAGGGTGTCTGGGCTTCCCAGGACAGCAGGCTGGGACCCCACACCCCGTGTCCACCTCCTCTGGGTGTCCCTACCACAAGCAATCCAGGCTTGTGTGACTGGTGCTCTTTCCACCTCCCTTCCCTGCACATCCGGGGCCTCTCCTCAGCCTCCTCCCTGGGGACGTCCACTTGGACCCCCTGCCCCAAGGTCCACGAGGGGTCTCCCCTGAGCACCACACATTCAACCAACGACCCTCTGAGCCCCACGTGTCCCCAGCAGCCAGTCTGCTGGACAGCAAGTGAGCTGCACCTGCTGGGTTTTCCCATCTGTGACGTGGCGATCGGATGAAATCTAGCAGTGGCGGTTTTGCAGGGGTTCAGCTAATGAGTAAATGTAGGGGCTTAGACCCTGCGGTCGTTAGGGACAGAAGGATCGCATTTCCATCACCTCGGCTCGTCAAATGCCACTTACTTCCCATAACCACTGAGAGGAAGATGTTTTAGTGGAATCTGCATTTTACAGGCCAGGCACAGAGAAAGGAAGGAACTTGCTGGAAGGACCAGACCCGTGCCCACGGCCGCGCTGCCTCACCCCGTGGACTGTGAAGCCGTGAGGCTGCTCCCTCAGGCAACTTCGTGTGGGTGTATAATCATCCTCATCATCCTTTCTGCCAGATCAGAAACCGGCACAGCCCCACACCGAAGCTCTCAGAAATGTCTCCTAATCGCGCTGATTAAAGAAACAGACAGGAGCAGATTAGAACCGGAGCGAATTTGTTTTGCTGGGTAGCAGTTAAGCTGTGTGTTATTTAGCTCTTAAACAATGGACTCTGCTCAGGAGAAAGTATTAATTATTTCTTTTTCCTGGCTGGACTCCTAATTGCTATTCTGCGTGGGTCGGGTGGGAGCCCCCCGGGGTGAGGGAGGGAGATCGGTCTCCCCTAAACGGGTCAAACCTCGGCTCTGGGGTTATAATCTCTGCCTTGGCTGGGAGCTGTCCAATCAAGGTGCCTGCTTGGTGGGGGAGCCCCCTTTCTCCAACCCAAAGCCCGGCTCGGGAGGCGCAGACTAGGGGAGAAACACGCACCCCCTCTGCTGCGAATGTCCAGCCAACTCTCTGCCGCTGCCGTTTCTTAGCGGTGTTTAGCTGCAGGTGGGCTTCCGTCCCGGAGTCGGAGACCCTGATGTCCACAGCACAGTCCTCCTGGTGTTTCTGGACCATCCCTCATCCTGAGATGTGTCCTCCACCCTAAGTCAATCGCTCACTTTCTCCCAGGCCACCACCATAACTGTTGGGGTCCCCAGACTGCATTCCAGGGTGCCCCGCTGAGCCCCCACTTTCCAGCTCTACAGCATGTCCTGGGTTCCCCTCGTCAAGCTCCATGCTCCCTGCCCGTGGCTTCTTCCTGTCTCCTCCTCAGCTCAGACCCCCAGTCGGTCTTCTCTCCCTGCACCCACTGACCGCTCCCTTGCCCCTCTCACTTTGCTGAACCAGCTGCGTCCCAAACCTGGCTAAGCCACCCATCCTCTCCCCGGCTCCCTCAAGACTCAGGCTGCCAACCTCATTTACTGGTCCCCTTGCTGTGTAGCTGCAAGGAAATGCCCAGGCCTTTCTCTCTCTCTCCCAACCTCACCAGCTCTGCTGGGCCTGGCAGGAGGGCACGCTCAGAGTGGGTGACTTGCCTGTGAGAAGACCATTGAACAGGGTATCCACAAAGCTGTGGGCAGAGCAGAGGGCCCCAGGGATGAAGGCCAAGTGCCCAACGGCCCTGGGGCTGCTGGCAGAAAGGGAGCACAGGTGGGAGGAGAAGGGGAGGGGGCAGGGAGGTGAGTCCTGGAGGTAGCGCTGCTTATGGGACAGCCATAGGGGGCGGGTGCTGGGAGGGCGCTGGAAGGACCCTGGCCTGCCCTGATTGGTGGGGCCTCCCTTCTCCAGATCCAGCCACAGGTGTGGGCAAGGGAGTGGCTGGGTCAGAGTGGGAGGGGGAAGGCATTCAGCCCTCCCAGCCACCCTCCTCACCAGCCACCGCACCTCTGCCTCCAGCCCTCCCAGCTGCCCTCCCCACAGTCATCGTGGGAACGCTTCCATGTGAGGCCCCTAGGAAATGGGCCTCGCCATACGGTGAGCTTGAGCCCGGACACAGATCCCCGGTTGGGGGAGTCGAGCTGAGGGAAAGCAGGAACCGAGAGAGGGACTATGCTATTCAAAATAATTAACAGACATTACTTTGTGGAGATGAGGACTTGGGAGGCATTGTGTCCACTTTTGGCTCCTTATGGTTTATTGCTTCATTGTGTTCATTTTTGGACCCTTGCTACATTCATTGTAAAATAATAAAGTATTTGCAACTGGGCGTAACTTACTTACCTTGTGACTAAATTATTTACAATTAAGTATTTACAACTGGGTGTAACTTACTTACCTTGTGACTTCAGTATTTACAGTTGTTAAGTATTTACTGGGCGTAACTTACTTACCTTGTGACTTCCAGATAATTGAAGATTGTTATCTGGTTGTTCTGATAATATTGATAATCAGCATCATCCATTCCCCCTTGATCTTTTAAATCAGTATCTGTTCCTTTTTCTAGTTACCCAGAATTGTTTTCTGTTTCTTTTGTTATTTAAGAAATGCTTTGATGAGACGTAAACAACATTAAGTAGAAAAGTATGTAATGGAACCTACCACACAAATAAAATTGCTGCTTGGGCATAGCCTAATCAGTCCTCCAGACCTCGCTCTTTTCTTTCTCCTTTTTTTCCGCGCACGCTCTCTTCCAGGTTTGGGACCCTCTCACTGGACAAGATTCCCAGGCTCGAATTCAGTTCACAACACCATCACACCTCTGCCTCTGTGGCACCCCCCTGTGCTGTGCCCCCACCCTGGCCCTGCACCCTCCCTCTGGGCTTGCCCCCAGGGAGTGCCCCTCTCTGCTGCACCCCTGGATTTCTCTCTCCCAGACCTTTCTCCTCCCCAGAAAAGCTGTCTGTGCTTTCATCTCTGAAACTGTCCCACCTGCCCACCGCACTGCTTGGGGGCACCCCAGAGAATGGGAGGCAGGGACCTGAGCAGGTGTTCATCCATGGAAGTCACAGCAGCACCTTTCACAGTAACCTCAGGGTGGAAATAACTCATGGCCATCCACAGGCGAGCAGACTGAGAAACATTGCCTGTCCATGTTACAGGATGGCCGCCATCACCAGGAAGGAAATCTGACGCCCCCCTACCACTGCAGGAGCAAGGAGAGATTCTGAGGACCTGCATTCAGTAAGAGGAGCTGTCACAAAAGCCCGCACAGCACAGATTCCACCTCCACGAAACTTCCAAAATGGGAATCCACAGACAGAAAGCAGATTGGCGGTGGCCAGGGGCTGTGGGGATGGGGCGTGACTGCTTGATGGAGATGGAGTCTCCTTTTGGGGAGAAGAAAATGCTTCAGAATGGAGTAGAGGTGGGGGCTGCCCACCATTCTAACGCACTAAATGCCACTGACTTGTACTCTTTAAAATGGTTAATATCACCTGGGAAATTTTCTCAGTCCAAAGACAAAACCAAACAGGAGCCACTGTCCTCACCTGGGTGCCTTTCATTCCCACCTCTCCCTTCCACGGCTCCTCCTAGGAGCCTGTTTTCCGGGACTCTGTTCCTCTGGCCCTGCTCGCTCCATTGCAGCTGACCACGCTGATGCTGACCCAAGGACCTCCCTTTCCACACCCCCAGCTAAGCCCGGTTCCCGATAGGCTGAGCCTTAGCATGTCCTAACCCTGCTCCTATGTGTCTGACTTCACCCCGAGTTCTCCATCCCCAGCTCCTGTGTGTCCAACTTCACCCCAAGTTCTCCATCCCCAGCTCCTGCATGCCCAGCTTCACCCCGAGTTCTCCATCCCCTGCTCCTATGTGCCTAACTTCACTGCGAGTTCTCCATCCCCAGCTCCTGCATGACCGGCTTCACCCCGAGTTTTCCATCCCCTGCTCCTGTGTGTCCAACTTACCCCCGAGTTCTCCATCCCCAGCTCCTGTGTGTCCGACTTCACCCCAAGTTCTCCGTCCCCAGCTCCTGTGTGCCCAATTTCACTCTGAGTTCTCCTTCTCCCAGCTGTTCCTTGGGGTCACCCTCGCGGGTTCTCTTCTGGGACACCCGGCATTGGAGGGACCCAAGGGCCAGCCTCACCTCTTCTTCTCCACCCATCCTTCCCTCGGCTCTGCCCAGTCTCATGGCTTAAAGTAAGAGCTCGTTTCTGCAAGTTCCAGTTTACAGTTTCCACCTGGAGCTTCCCCTAACCCTGGAATCCCAAGTCTGCCTGCCTGGCAGCTTTATGGCATGTGGGATAAGCCTGGAGACTCCTGACACCCACCCCTGAGCTACCAACCACCCCTGCTCCCCACAGCTTCTCGCAGTCCCAGCCTGCAGCCTTTCCACTGGGTTATTGGAATGGCCACTGGCGGGGGAGGGAGGCCATCCTGCTGGTCTTGGCTCACTGGGGTCAGGGGGTTCCACACGGGGCCTCAGGCCGCGTGGCTGACAATCGGATGCCGGGGACTGCACTTGGGTCCTTCCAGCCTTGCCACCACTGGCCTGGACTGGAGGCGGGGCCTGGACTGGAGGCGGGGCCTGGACTGGAGGTGGGGCTGGACTGGAGGTGGGGCCTGGACTGGAGGTGGGGCTGGACTGAAGGCGGGGCCTGGACTGGAGGTGGGGCTGGACTGGAGGCGGGGCTGGACTGGAGGCGGGGCAGGACTGGAGGCGGGGCCTGGACTGGAGGTGGGGCCTGGACTGGAGGCGGGGCCTGGACTGGAGGCGGGGCAGGACTGGAGGTGGGGCCTGGACTGGAGGCGGCACCTGGACTGGAGACGGGGCTGGACTGGAGGCGGGGCAGGACTGGAGGCGGGGCTGGACTGGAGGCGGGGGCTGGACTGGAGGCGGGGCCTGGACTGGAGGCGGGGCTGGACTGGAGGCAGGGCTGTACTGGAGGCGGGGCCTGGACTGGAGGCGGGGCTGTACTGGAGGCGGGCCTGGACTGGAGACGGGGCTGGACTGGAGGCGGGCCTGGACTGGAGACGGGGCTGGACTGGAGACGGGGCTGGACTGGAGGTGGGCCTGGACTGGAGGCGGGGGCTGGACTGGAGATGGGGGCTGGACTGGAGGTGGGGCCTGGACTGGAGACGGGGCTGGACTGAAGGTGGGGGCTGGACTGGAGGCGGGGCAGGACTGGAGGCGGGGCTGGACTGGAGGCAGGGGCTGGACTGGAGGCAGGCCCTGGACTGGAGGTGGGGCCTGGACTGGAGGCGGGGCCTGGAAGCAGCTCCCACCTGACTTGCCACATGCTATCTGTTGCTGCCCCCCTGCTGGGAAGGGGGCCCCAGAAACAGGCAGCAGACCCCGTTTCCTGCATCCCCCTCTGATGTCACCTCTTTTGAGCACCTTTTGTAAGCGACAGCCCCTACCCCACAGCTCTCAACCCCTTCCTGACTGATTTTTCTCCATAGCACAGAGTAGCGTCCACACAATGGCCCTCTTTCTCCACTTGGCCCTCTGGTCTCCACCTTCCCTCCCCACGAGGACAGAAGCCCAGACGTGGCAGCTTCCCTCTGTCTGGTGGGCTGCAGTGAACTAGAGCAGCCCCTAGGGCAGTAAGTGGTCCCAAGCGTCCAGCATGAGATCTGAGCCTCCTCACAGCCTCTGGCATGTGAGGCCGCATTCACCAGCTCAAGGATCAGGATGTGGGCAGACCTTGTTAAAGCCACCATGCAGACCTATTTCATGTCTATCTATCATCTATCTACTGCCTATCATCTAGCTATCATTTGTCATCTATCTGTCACCTACGTACTTATCATCTATCTACTATCTATTTACCGATCACCTATCTAAAGATATAAGTACATGTAAAAAAGATATAGATAGAGACAGTAGAAATAAATACATAGAAATCTCTGGCTCTTTCTCAGTGTGCGTACATAGATATAAAAACATATACAGATCTCTACTTCCTTTCCTTTCCTTCTCTCTTTCTTTTGTTATTTCTCTCTTTCTTTCTTCTCTTCCTTCCTTTCTTTCTCTTTCTTTCTTTCTCTTACCCTCCCTTCCTCCTTCCCCCCCCCTTTCTTTTCTCCTTCCCTCCCTTCCTTCCTTTTCTGCTTTTTTGCTTGTAGTCATTCTTCTGCCTCTTTTGGAGCCTGTCGGGGTGTTGGGTGCCGTGTACATTGCATACCCACTCATGTACACGCGCATACGCTCCCAGCCCAGTGGCCCAGCTGCATCATTGCTGGTCAGCGCCAGGAGCTCAGAGAGAAGAGTCCTTGGGGTTCAAGGAGTTAGGTGGCCGTGAAGTGTCTATTTCAGCCCTAGCTGGGGCATCTCCCAGGATCACAGGCTTTGACAGCCTCACCCTCATCTGCCCTCAGGTCCAAACCTCAGTTGCCAGGTTAGGGCCTGATCATAAGCACTGGCAGGGCTGTGCTTCCTTCCTAAATTCTGTGATGTATCCAGTGCTTGTGAACCAGGGTGAGCTTAGGCCATCTTTCCACAGGTGGGCACACGCTGAATGTTGCAGGTAGTCATGCACTTACTAGGAATCTGTGTCTGTGGGATAATAGGTATACCAATGAAGATGCTGACAGCCAAAACCAGCCCCACAGGACACGGAGCTTTAAGCTGTGACCAGGGACTGCCTCTCTGCCCCTACCTGTGCATTGGTGGGTGGGGGCAGCAGTGATCCTGGTGATGAGAGCTCACAGTGACTCCCATCACTCACAGGGATTGGATTCTGCAAGGTTAAATCCCAGGGAGCCCAATTCTAGTCTGTCTCTGGAGAAGCCTAAACACCCATCGGGAAGCATACAAGAGCCTTAGAAGCAAATGCTGTGGCTGGCAGGCGGGCATGAGGCGGGAGCCCTGGGAGGATCCTGGGGCAGTGGAGAGCCCAGCCTCCCATCCTGCTTCCTCTATGGAAGGGCCACCAGATGGGACTTCCCACATTGGGTTGCTTCTGAAGAAGGGATGGGTTTTCTCTGCCTGTCAGGCTCTAAGGAAGGGCCAGGTGGTGGTGCTTGGCCTGGGGAGTGTGGGGGGGCAGTGGTGGGCTTCCTTACTGCCCCATGTCTCCCTATGGCCCGTGGGCTTCAGCAGGCGAGAGGCTTCTAGACCAGAATGCAGAGGGAGGTGCCCACAGGGACCTGCAGGCCACCTCAGAGTCTGCCCAGTGATTCGGAGGTGTAGAGCCCACCTGGTGAGGGGGAGCAGGCCCAGGTCCCCTGCCATGCAGTCCCCAACATCAGAGGGGCCCTGGGTAGATCCCAAGAGGGGCGGCTGGCAGTGGCTGATTCCAGGTCAGTGAGGGCAGCAGTCACAGGCCACGGAGATGTGACCTCACCAGCTACTGGCACCACTGTCCTCCCAGGGCCATGTGGAGATGTGCCTCTCCCCGCACTGGGGGGCAGGGTGGACACAGAGGAGTGCCCAGAGGAAGGAGTGGGACATGGAGGGGTGGCGAGGCTTCCGCGTTGGGGATGACTCACGGGGCAGAGGTTGCTCTCGGCTGACCCAGAACAGGACCGAAGAAAGCCAGAGCTCGGTACACCAAGGGGCAGGTGGACATGCTCAGAGACCCCCTGAGGGACGGTGCAGCCCTGCCCTCTGGGGATTCCGGCCAAGCAGCCTGTGGTGAGGCAGGCGGATGGGGTTTGACTCCTGCCATGCCGGTCATGACAGTGCCCTCCACCGTGTCCCTGAAGGATGGCCAGCAAGCTTCTGGCAGGTCCTCAGCACAGGTGGGCCCCATGCTGGGCTGGGAGCCTCACGGCCCTGCCCCAAACCCAGGGGCCTCATGGATGCAGTGTTTCTCACGCATCTTTCCCTTCCCAAAAATCTGTGAGCCCTGACCGCCCATCCCTGGCACTGGTGGTGTAGGACTCGGACCATTTGGGGTCAGGGATGCAGGGGCTGGTCCTCTAACAGGCTCTGGAAACTTTGGTCAAAGTGAAGGAACTTTGACAGTGGCCACCAAGCTAGTTTAGAGAGGCCTCCAGACCCCGAGCTCACACCTTGGATGCAGTGATCCCTCCCTGCCCCGCGAGCACGTCCACCTGCTATCCGCGCGGGGGTAGATGTGACCTTCCCCGCCCACCCCACTGGGCCACAGCCCTCCTGGAAGCTTCTAGAGATGCCCCCATCCTGGCTGTGGCCCCAGATATGAACCACTACCCATGCTGGACCCCCAAGTGTGTCACCAGGTGCTGTTGTCCGACAGGGCTGGGGCCATGGCTGGGCCTGGCACCTTGATCGATTGGGAAGAAACGTAATACTTTGGAAAATGATTTCCTTTTCCTTCTTTTTTCCTTTCTTTTCTCCAAAGAAATTGGAGAGACCTGTGGTTTGCAAATCTGCTGACCCTGCAGGAGGCTTGGACGGCACTAGCCGGTGTCGGGAAAACCTGGGCCAGAGACAGAGGACACCTAAAGGCAGATCCAGCCGGTTTTGGGGAGAAAGTGGGTCACTGCGGAGATGTTCAAGAAAAGCGTGGCCTGAGGGGACAATAGGCACGGGCCCCGGGGCACAGGAGCAGACACCATGTCCCTCCTTCAGAAAGGGGTCTGCCTCACCCTCGGTGCCCGTGCAGCTCCCACAGGCACTGTGGATCCCACTGTCCGTGCCTCCTCTGGAGTGAGCTCTGCACTGCCTGCCCTGGCCTCAGTTTCCTCATCTGGCCCATGGAGCTCCTGCTGGCTTCAGAGGGCCCTGGGTGCTGCTGGCTGGGGTGGACCGTGCTCCAGGGACATGGGGTGTGAGGATGTGCTGGGCTCAGGGGCTGTGGCAGTGCATTGGTCTCCACACAAATGGCCCCAGACAGTGATGAGGGGACTGCACCCCCCCAAGTCGGACCCAACTTCCTCTGGGTATGGGGCCTCTGCCGCCATGAAGGTGTGGGAACTTCAGTCACCCTGCAGAGCCCCTTCCTGGCCATCCCCTCCCTTCCTTCTCTGTCTGTTTTCCAGCACTTCCTCTTCTGTCCATGCTTAGAGAGGCGGTCAGCTGTGTCCCCAGCCTGAAGCCTCTGCTCCCTGGATGCCTGCCTCCTCCAACCCAGCACTGACCACAGCCTGGAGCTTTGGGCCCAGCATCCATCCACACCCTGGACATTCCCTGGAGGCTGCAGGACCTGGAGGCGCAGTCACGCCTGCCCCACCCTCCTCCTCAGCCATCAGTGTGTGGGGCTGAGGGTGTCCCAGGGTCCAGGACTGCTACACCTGGAGTTTCCGTTGTTGGGGGTGGTTCTGGAAGAGGCTAGAGGGTCTGGGAGCAGAAAGTGCCAGTGGAGCCTCCTGTGTATGTCCAGGGCAGAACAGCAGAAGCAGAGAGCCGAGGCTGCAGGTGCCGCTTGTCCGGAGATGGGATGGTCAGACCCATCCAGCTCGGGTCCTGGCCAGCAGTAGCTCCTGCACGCGGGAGCAGCGTGACTCCTGGCCTGCAGTCGAGTGCCAGGTGTGGGGCCCCAAGTGCGAGCTGTGGCCAGTGCCAGCAAGAGCCAGTTTGGGAGCAAGAGCGAGGCCTTCAGGAGGCACTTCAGTCCACTCTGAGAGCACAGTGACGCTGGGGGCTGATACCCAGGCCTCTGGCTCCCAGTCCGGGCTCTCCTCCGGAGACCCCCCACACACACCCTCCCTCCTCCATCCATGGTGCTGGGGGCTCTGCTGACTGCACACTCACTCCATCTGCTCTGGGCTGCATGGCAGGAATTTTTCTGATGACTCCTGTGAAGCAGCAGGCCCTTAGGGAGCTGTGGTTCCCCCGCCTCTTTCCATTCTCACTCCCAAAATAGAGCCTGGCCCCAGGGGACCGGGGGCTGGTGACGGGGACAGCCAAGCCAAGGGCCATCTGGCTGCCTCTGCGGACACCCACTTCCTCCTGAAACCATCCTGGAGACAGAAGTAGGGAGGTGGCCAGGGGGCCGCGGCTGCCTCTGCCTCTGCAGAGGGGAGGCCCCCAGAAGCTCTTCCGCACTCCTGGGACTTGGTTCCTCTCCTTTAAAGGGGATGATGACATCCCCCTGTCCATGGTGGCTTTACAGCAGAGGGAGCAAAGGAACCCACCGACACTGAAGGGATTGGGGTCCGCAGGGCTCTGCATCAGGAAGGGGTCCCAGGCCAGCCCTGGAAGATGCCCCAGCCCACCTTTGCCCACGGTTGCACTCGAGCATCTGGCCCACCAGAGTTTCCCCTCGCCACCCGCATCCCAGCCCATTCTGCAAGCCTCAGTGCAGGATGTCACAGGTGCTGCCTGGAGCCTGGACCCCGGGGCCTCACACCCAGGATGGAGCTTCTAGCGTCTCTGTGCGGTCCAGCAGGACAGCAAACCGGCAGGGGAGCTGTGTCCGGCCCTCCAAGGACCTCACTGGGGTTGGTGGCCGCAGGATGGGCTGCAGGCCTCTCAGCACCTTCTTGGGGCCATGTCCCAGTGGCTGCTGGGGTCCCTGCACCTGCCACTTCACTCTCCATTACCCACGGGGCCCAGACTGTTCAAGCCTCCACCTCCACCATTTTGATGCTACAACCTCTTCCCTCAAGTTGCTACCTAGATTTTGTTGTTTTAAGAAGATGAAAATCCTGTGAAGGCTGCGTGTGGTGCCTCATGCCTGTAACTCCAGCACTTTGGGAGGCTGAGACAAGAGACTTAGTATAGGCCTGGGGTTCAAGACCAGCTTGGGTGACACAGCAAGATCCCCACCTCTAAAACAATAGTAGGTATGGTGGCATGTAGTGGTCCTAGCTACTTGGAAAGCTGAGGCAGTGGGATTGCCTGAGTCTGGGAGTTTGAGGCTGAGCTGAGCTATGATTGAGCAACTCCAGCCTGGGCAACATAGCAAGACCCCATCTCTCTAAAAAAAAGAGAAAAGCTTATGTAAGTTATTGACACTCCCCTCTACCGAGCATCCACAACCCACATACCATTCAATCTGCTTACCCACTCAGTCACCCACCCATCCAGTCATCCCTACTCACTGTTCATCCATCCATCCACCCATCCAATCAGCCACCCATCCACCATCCTCCATCCATGTATTCCCCCACCCATCCACCATCCATCCTTCCATGCATTCGTCCATGCATCCATCTATTGACCCCCCTTTCCATCCACCAACCCACCTTTCCATCCACTCATCTATCCATCCATCTACCTATCCATCCATTTTTCCATCCATCCATCCATCCATCCATCCACCATCCACCATCCATCCACCCATTGACCCACCTTTTCATCCACTCATCTATCCACCCATCTATCCATCCATCAATTTTTCCATGCATCCATTCATCCACCCACCCACCCTCCCAAACACCTATTCATCCATCCATCATCCATCTATCCATCATTCACCTATCCATCCATCCATCCATCCACCTACCCATCTGCCCATCCATCCATCCTCCCATCCATCCACCATCCCATCCATCCACCCATCCACTTATTAATCCTTTCATGCATTCATCTGTCAATCCACCCATTCATCTGCCCACCTACTCACGTTTCCATCCGCCCATCTATCCATCCATCCATTCATTCACTTACCTACCCATCCACCCTTTCATCTATCCACCATTTACCCATCCACCCATCCATCCACCCACCCACAAACCTTTCCATCCACCCATCTATCTATCTATCCATCCATTCATTCACCTACCTACCCATCCACCCATCCACCCACCTATCTATCCAGCCATCCGCCCACCTACCATCCATCCATCCATCCATCCAATTGTTGGACCACAATCCACTCTTCCAGCCTTGCACAATCGTTCTCCAGGCTACATACCCACCCACCCACGTGTACATCCCCTCACCCATCCACTCACACATTCAGGCGTACAGGATCAATCAGAATTTATGAGTGCCTCAGGTCCCAGGCACACCGGGATGGCTCCAGGCTGCCCAGACTTATATGATTCACATGCTCAAAGGTGAAAGCACAGATCCAGGCCTCAGAAGTGCTCATCACGTCCCGTGGCTGGATCCTAATTAATTTCCAGGCTTTGGCCGTGGGAGCCCTCTGTGAATGTGTGGCATGGGACTCCCACTGGGACGTGGATTCCAAGGGTTTCACTGCTGGAATCAGCTATTGGGGATGGGGGGTTATGGTAGCCATTGAATTCTAGAACGGAAATGGAGGGAGCCTAGAGATGCCTGCTGTACACATAAAAGCTGTTTCACTCATGTCTTAGGGCTTTCTTCCGTGAAATGTATTCAACGAGGAAGTGCTGAGGACCGCAGTGCCTGACCCTGGGCTGGGGGTGATGATTCAGCGGGAGAAACATGGTTGGGACGGCCTCCGTCTGGGGCTTGTTCAGGGAGGGGTGCTGCCCTCTTGGCCGACTGTCCACTCCACGGTCCGGGAGCCAGGCTGCACCCAGCAATGCCGTTTTGTGCTAAGAGGGACCTGGAGGACTGTGAAAGGAGGCTCCTCCCACCACCTCCCCAGGTCTGGATGCATTCTGGGGGAACAGGAGGTGAGAAGGGCTCAAATTAATGGTGGGTCTCCGTTTGGGGTTGCTCTGGCCGTTGTGGAGTTTGTGGGGAGCGGCAGGTGCTGTGTGAACCCACCTAGGACCTGGGCCAGGGCTGAGGGAGGCCTCCTGGTGCGGGACGAGCTTTCTGCAGGTCGAGGTCAGGACTCCACACCCCAGACACCGGGAGGCAGCCAGAGTCTTCTTTGCCCCTGCCCTGTCCCGGGGAATCTGAGCTCTGCCAGGTTTCCACGGCCCCAGCCTCTCTGCCCTGGAATTCACTAGTCCAGCACACGAAGTGGGGGAGTGGGAGAAGGCCGGGTCTCCTGCCAGGAGGAGTGGAGGGAGGTCAGCTTGTGCCTGATTTCCTCTGCTGCCACCCCAGCTGGTCCACACATCAGTCCTGCCCTGTCCCAGGGAATCTGAGCCCCAGCTAGAATTCTAATTCAGTGTGTACGGGAAGGTTCCGAAACCCTTTGCGTGGGGCCTTCAGACACAGAGCAGCAGTGGGGACCCTGGAATGAGGGTGTCCTGCTGAGGGCTGGCCGTGTTGGTGGTGGGGCTGGCCTGGAGGGGGATGTGTCCAGGGTCACCCGAGGCCAGCCTGGCCTGTTCCTGCTCCTGCTCTGTGACACTTGCCGCCTCCCCAACTCCCCGTGCCAGCTCCTCAGCTGGAAGCTTCCAGATCAGCAACCCCCACGGGTCCCGTTGGGTCCTCGGTGAGCTCCCTGGCTTCTCAGCACCCCCACCATGCTTCTCCCACAGCTGTCACACCTCTAACAGGAGCCTGCAGCAGAGCAATTTGACATTTTGGGGGAAAAAAACCTGAGAAAATGAGCATTAGAGACGCACTTGGCGGTGGAGCCGAGGGTCTGTCTCCCACACGTAGGCCTGTGCTGCCTGTGGAGTGGGCTGGCCCTCATGGAGATGCTCCCTCCCTCATGGTCAGGAGCAGGCTTAAGCCCATCTGGGTCTGGGCATGCTTTGCTGGGTGAGAAAGAGGGTGGAACAGAGCCCCCAGGCTCTCCTCTGTAAAGGAGACCCCCACAGATGCCCGGTCTCCAGCGAGGCCGTGGATTGCGTTTTCAGAGGCAGCTGCTCCCCCACCCAAGCTCCGCTCCAGGCGAGCAGGGATCTGTGAGACTGGCTGTTCTGGTTTCCCCGGAGCTGCAGGGCCTGGCCCACCGCAGGAGTTCTGACCTATTTGTTCAATGAATGAATGAAGCAGTGCATGAATGAATGAGTGACACTTTGTGCCAGTTCCTGGTGTGGATGCTTCCAGCCCACTCCCTCTCACAGCCATTGGAAGGGGTGTCATTACTGCCTTCGGCGTCCTCAGCACGGAAATGAGGTGGACGTAAGACGTATCACAAGGTTGCCACAAACCTGCTTCGAGCTATGATGGCAGAGCCAAGGCCGCTGCTTTTGGGGACACCCCACTGTGGTCATCCTGGGGCTACCAGGGCTGGGCCCGTCTCCCCCTGTCCTCAACCTGTGGGTCCTCCTCCTGAGGCAGCTGGCCTCAGGTCAGTGCCGTCACCAGCACAGCCCGGAAGTCATTTGGGGGCAGTGCCTGAGCCGGGAAATGACCAGGTCATATTTGTGGAGGACAAGCTTTTTCCTCCTCACCCCAAACCAGAGCCCTTGGCAGGGAGACGGCCAGAGCCAGCCACCCTGACCTCACCCCCCTCACCACCACCCTCTGCTTCTCCCCATGACCCGGCCACCTGGCGCACATCTGTTCCCTGGGGTGCGTAGCAAACTCTTATGCGGACATCAAAGCCCAGCAGGCACCCTTCCATTCAGGGTAGGGACTAGGTCTTCTCTCTCCTGCTCTCTCTAGCAAGGGGAGGATGTGATTTATCCAGGGACAGAACCCCCCTTTTACTGATGAGGAAACTGAGGCCACACCTAGAGCAACAGTCTCGAAGTCGCATAAACCCTGGCAGCTGGTGCTGGAATTCGGGGCCCCTAATTCCAGGCTTGCTGTGGTCCCTTCCCAGCCGTGCTGCTTGGTTGTAGGTGCCAACCTGGCCAGGCCGTGGTCCCCGTGATCCCATCGCGCGTCTAGAGGTTTCTGTGCCGGTGTTTTGCGATGTGGCGTGTGTCGGCGGTCAGCTGACTTTAGGGAAAGGAGACGGCCCGGTGTAGCGTGGGACGGCCTCATCCAACCCATTGCAGCCCTCAGAGCAAACACGGAGGCCTCCCGGAGGAAGCAGGAATTCTGCCTGCGGGCCTCGGTGTAGAGCCCTGCCTGAGCCGGCAGCCTGCCGTGCAGAGGGGCTGGCCAGCCCCCGCAACCGCCTGAGCCGATGCCCTAAAAGAAGGGTCTGAACATGGACCTCTGTCCTCTTGGCTGTTTCTCAGTGGAGAACTGCAACCTTGTGATACGTCTTACGTCCACCTCATTTCCGTGCTGAGGACGCTGACTGCGCATCAGCCGGGACCTCTTACAGTTGTGGCCTCCGTGACCCTCACCTTGATTCCATCATCCCATCCAATCTCCGGCTCTTCCCTGTCTCCCCCGCCTAGTCCCTGCCCCCCGCAGAGCTCCGAGACTGTCCTTGGTGCACTGCCTGCCTCCCAGCAGCACAGCCACTGAGGCACGGAGAGCAGGGCAGGCCCAGAGGGCCGGAGTAGCCTGGTCTCAGGAGTCACAGGACTTGGGATGGGGGTTGAGAGTGCAGGTCTGGGAGTTGGACCCCACTCAAGTTCAACCCCTGGCTCGGTCACTTGCTGTCTGCGTGGCTTCCAGCTGCCCCACTCTTGGATGTGCCCCTGGAAACTACAGATGAGTGTCGCGGGGCTGCAAGCCGAGTGCCCGGAGCTGTGTGTGGTGTGTCGTGTGTGTGTCTGTGTGTCCCAGGAACATTAGGGCTGTGATGGTTACCGTTCAGAGCCCCACTGAGCCAGCTTCGAAGCCCACACGCCCCCCACTCCCTGTATTCAGGGCTCCCTGGAAATAGAACCGATAGGACGGATGTGTAGAGGGGGACTGCAAGAGACTGATTGTCAGGAAGGGGCTCGCTGGATCCCAGAGTGGACCAGCCCTGAGGTCTGCAGTCGGCAAGCCGGAGCCCTGGGAGAGCTGATGGTGCAGTTCTACACTGGCAGCCGACAGACTGGAGACTGAAGCCAGGAGGGCCTCATGGTCCAGGGCAGGCTGGAAGGCCAGCGAGAAACCAGCTTAGCAGTCAGGCAGCAGGAACTCCCCTCACTCAGCCTTCACCAATCTGCTCTCCCACACTTGACTCAGTTTACCCATTCGAATGTGAATTCCAGCCAGGGGCACCTCCGAGACACAGCCAGAGTCACTTTGGACCAAATATCTGGGCACCTTGTGACCCGACCCAATCAGGTTGACACGTAAAATTAGCCACATCACTCACAAACCCAAATTGAGAGCTGCCGTAGCTGCCGTGGGCCTCACTCGGAAGTGTTGCCTGTTTCCCTGGCTGCACAGCAAAGGGTGCACTGTGTGACTCCAGAACAGGCCCCAGCATCCCTGGGCTCAGCAAACAGCAGGAAGACTGCCCCAACTGTGAGAGCCGAGGCCGGGGGCACAGCAACCCATGGGCACGGACCCTGCTTGGACAGCCACAGCGCTCCCCTGGGCTCTCCTGTTCTGCGTGGCCTGGGCCTGTCCAGCTGTCTGTGTGTGTCGTGTCTGTGGGTGTATGTGTGTGTCTGCGTGTGTGTGTGCATGTGCATTTGTGTGTATCATGTCTTGTGGAGGGTGTGTGCATTTGTGTGATACATGGATGTGTGTGTCTGTGTTTCTGCATGTGTCTCTGTGTGTGCATGTTTGTGAGTGTGTGTTATGTCTGTGTAGGGTGTGTGTTTGGATGTGTGTATGTGTGTGTGCATGTGTGTGGGCATGTGTATATTGCTAGTGTATATCATGTCTGTGGAGGGTGTGTGTGTGCACATATGAGGCATGGATGTGTGTCTCTGCATGTGTCTCTGTGTATGCATGTGTGTTTGTGTGTGTCATGTCTGTGGAGGGTATGTGTGTACATGTGTGTGATGTGTGGATGTGTTTGTGTGTATCTCTGCACATGTGTGTGTATGTGTGTGTCATGTCTGTGAGGGTGTGTGTGCATGTGTGTGATGTGTGGATGTGTGTGTGTCTGTGCGTCTCTGCATGTGTCTCTGTGTGTGCATGTGTTTGTGAGTGTATATCATGTCTGTGAAGTGTGTGTACATGTAATGTGTGGATGTGTCTGTGTGTGTGTGAATGTGTCATGTCTGTGGTGTGTGGTGCACATGTGTGATCATGGATGTGTGTGTATGAGTGTCTGTGGAGGGTGTAAGTGTGTGCACATGTAGTGCACAGATGTGTGTCTCTGTGTGCATTGTGTCTAAGGAGTGCATATATATGTATGATGCGTGGATGTGTGTGTGCATGTGTGTGTTTGTGGAGGTGTGTGTATATGAGTATGTGCATATGTGATGCGTGGATGTGTGCGTGTGCCTGTGTATGAGTGTGTTTTGTCTAAGGGGTGTGTATACATGTGTGGTGCGTGCATGTGTGTGTGCCCGTGTGTGCATATAGGTGTATGTGTCGTCTGTGGAGGGTGTGTATGCATGTGTGTGCACATGTGATGCACGGATGTGTGTATGTGCATGTGTCATGTCTGTGGAGAGTGTGTATGTGAGTGTGTGCACATGTGGTGCGTGGATGTGTATCCGTGTGTGTGTGTTGTGTCTAAGGGTGTGTGTGTATACATGTGTGATGCATGTGTGTGCATGTGTGTGAGTGTGTGGCATGTCTGGAGGGTGTGTGTATGTGAGTGTGTGTGTATGTGAGTGTGTGTCTGTGTGTCTATGTGAGTGGGTCTGTGGAGGATGTAAGTGTGTGCACATGTGGTACACAGATGTGTCTCTCTGAGTGTGTTGTGTCTAAGGAGTGTGTGTATACATGTGTGATGCGTGGATGTGTGTGTGTCGTGTCTGTGGAGGGTGTATGTATGCACGTGTGGTGCGTGGATGTGTGTCTGTGTGTATGCATGTGTATGAGTGTGTTTTGTCTAAGGGCTGTGTATATACATGTGTGGTGTGTGCCTTGTGTGTGTGTGTCATGTCTGTGGAGGGTGTGTGGGCATGTGTGTGCACATGTGATGTGTGGATGTGCATGTGTGTATGTGTCATGTCTGTGGATGGTGTGTGTGTGTACACATGTGGTGCATGGATGTGTGTCCGTGTTTGTATGTGTGTGTTGTGTCTAAGGGGTGTGTGTATACATGTGTGATGCATGCACGTGTGGTGTCTGTGTGTGCATGTGTGTGTGTTATGTCTGTGGAGGGTGTGTGTGTGAGTTTGTGCACATGTGATGCGTGGATGTGTGTCAGTGTTTGTGTGTGTGTTGTGTCTAAGGGTGTGTGTGTATACATGTGTGATGCATGCAAGTGTGTTTGTGTGTGCATGTATGTGAGTGTGTGTCATGTTTGTGGAGGGTGTGTGTATGTGTGTGTGTCTTTGTGTGCATGTGAGTGTGTGTTGTGTCTGTGGAGGGTGTGTATGTGAGTGTGTGCACATGTGATGCATGGATGTGTGTGTGTCTCTGTGTGTCAGTGTGTGAACGCACACAGCTGTGATCAGGTTGGAACTATTCACTTGAAGCCCTAAGCTTACCTTGAATTCAGAGTTGGTTATTTTGACCCAAACTTGAACTCCACGTTTTCCGGTTCACTGGCCCTGCTTTTTCTTTTTTTAAAGTAGTTTCCTGAGTTTGATCAAAAGTAACCCAACAAACAACTGGAAAGAATGAGGAAGGGCTCCAGGCAGCCTGGGCCAGCGCGAATCAGAAACGGACGCTGCGCGGGGCTCTCGAGTCACACGTGGGCTTCAGAATAGAAGCCGGAGGAGGTCTCGGGAAAGGCCAGTGAGCTGGGCCTTCCCGCCTTGGAGGCTGCCCTTCCTGGGGTCAGTGGGCGGCATCTCTGTGCTGTAGTTCCTGGGGGCACTGGTAGGGGTACACCTAGTCGGGTGCCCAGGAGCCAGGCCTCCCCACGAGCCACGCTGCTGACAGCACCCCCTCGGGCAGCCCAGCAAACCCACATGGCGGTGCATGCCACTGCATCACCGCCCCTCCTGTACAGAGGAGGCTGGGGCTCGGGGGACTGGGGAGCCTGTCACGGTGAGCTGGGAAATGGCAAAGCCGGGATTTGGCTGGGATGGCTGATCCCATGCCTGGGCCTGTTCCTGTATTCCATGAGGGCGTCTCCCCCCGACAGTCCCCCGGACAGAGTCCCACCTGCACAGAGTTCTTGAACAGCCTGTTCCCTCTGATGAAGTGCTGTTCCCTGCCCTCGCCGCTCATCTTTGCTGAGAGCTCTAGAAAGCAGAGCCTGAGACATGGGTTAAATGCTAAGGGTTTATTTGGGGAGGGAAGGGTGCAATTTCAGGGCAGCAAGTGGGAGGAAAAAGGAGGGGAGTGAGGGAAAGGCAGGAATGATTTGGATGACTGCCAGGTGAGCCATGGTCCCCAGAAGCAGCCAGAACCCATGGGATGAGGATGTGCTGTGGCCAGCACGGTCCCTCAGAAAGAGGACAGGGAAGGTGCCCTCCAGCTCCCATTACCCGAGGACAGGGAAGATGCCCTCCAGCTCCCATTACCCGAGGACAGGGAAGATGTCCTCCAGCTCCCATTACCCATGGGGCTCTCTTCCTGGGGAGTGGATGCCAGGCTGTGCCACCCACCCTCTGGTAGATGCTGGGAAATGCACTCCTGCGCCCAGCAGCCCGGCCTTGGACAGAGTCTTACAGTAGAGGAAGGGTCGGGAGATTCTGGGGTGGGAGATGGATCAGCCCCCGGTGCAAGGCCAGTGTCCTGCTCAGCAGTGTTAGAAGCACGATGGAGCAGCGTGGCTGCGGGCCTACGAGACAGGCGTGTCCCAGGCAGGCTGATTCAGGCTCAGCCCCCCTGGCCTGGTCACCCTGGAACTAACCTTGTAGCTACTGACCAGGGTCCCACTGAGGGGTGGGCACAAGCAGACGCATCCAGGCAGCTCTGTCCCTCCGTTCCCCCGCCTGGGTGGGAGCTCTGAGCAGGCAGGGCAGGCTCTGGTTTTGCTGGGCACTGTATTTGCTGCTCTTGGCGCAGGGACAGTAGCGATCAAGCATGTGCTGTTTGGACCAGGTGGCAGCACTCAGAGCGTGTCATCCTTCTCTGGAACTTCGCAGTCCTCTTTGCTGACTTGGGGAGGACCAACCTCTTGGTCTAACACTGAAAGCTCCTGTGCCAACCCTGCATGGGCACATGCAGGCGGTGGGTGCACACACATACAATGCACACACACTCAACGCACACACGCGGCACACACACAATGCACACACAATGCACACACCCACACACACAATGCACACACTCGCATACTCAATGCACACACACGTGGTGCACACAGTGCACACATACAATGCACACACACACGCGGCACACACACAACGCACACACAATGCACACACCCACACACGCAATGCACACACTCGCATACTCAATGCACACACACGTGGTGCACACAGTGCACACATACAATGCACACACACTCAACGCACACACACACGCGGCACACACAACGCACACACAATGCACACACCCACACACGCAATGCACACACTTGCATACTCAGTGCACACACACGTGGTGCACACAGTGCATACACACAATGCACACACACACGCAATGCAAACACTTGCACACTCAATGCACGCACATACGTGGTGCACACACTGCACACACAATGCACATGCTCACACACGTAATGCACACAGTCGCATGCTCAATGCACACACACGTGGTGCACACAGTGCACACACACTGCACATGCTCATGCATGCAATGCACACACTCACACACTCAATGCACACACACGTGGTGCACACACAGTGCACACACACAATGCACACACTCGCACAGTCAATGCACACACATGTGGTGCACACAGTGCACACACACAATGCACAGGCTCACACACACAATGCTCACACTCGCACACTCAATGCATACACACACACGTGGTGCACACAGTGCATACACACAATGCACACACGCTTGCACATGCAATACACACTTGCACACACAATGCACACACTTGCACGTGCAGTGTATACACAGTGCACACACTCACACATGCAATGCACACACTTACACACATAATGTGCACACACACAGTGGACACACATGCACAGTGCACACACTCGCACATGCAATACATGCACTCACACACAGTGCACACACAGAGTGCACACAGTCACGTATACAATCCACCCACACAGTGCACACACTCGCACATGCTGTGCACACACTCTCACCTGTGACGTGGGCACTTACCCGCCATGGTGGAGATGGCCTCCCGAGCAGCTCTGCAGGACCCCGCAGCCCAGGCTGGCTGTGACCACGAAGAAGTCACTTCTCCTCAGCTTCCGTTTCTGGAAAATGCGATGAAGGAGGACGCTGGGAAGACAAGGCTTTTTTCCCATGCCTGGCTGTAAGGCAGCCCCCGCCCCCACACTCACTGTCATCTCCCTGAAAAGAGGACAATTTCCTTCCATCCCAGTTCCCACAAAGCCTGTCCTGCCCCCATCCTCTCTCTCAGTTACTTGATTTGCGCAACAAGTGGTGGTTTGGGGACATCCCGATGGCCCAAGGTAGCATCAGTCACAGGCAGAGGGAGGTGCCGTCAAGAGGCTGCCTGTGGGCCCCACAGAGGGAAGCATGTTAATTCAACCCCACTCGGCGGGCCCGGTTCAGGAGCTGTGCCTTCAGGGGTAGGTGCTGGGTGTTCTGGTAGGACCGCCTTTCCAGACGCCTTTAACAGGCCGCACCTTCAAATGCCGGAAGGAGGCCCAGCGGGTGCAGCCACGGTTGACCTCCCACACCTGAGTTACCCCAATGACAGGTGTCCTTAAAAGAAGAGGCGGCACAGCGTAGACAGGGAGACCCAGGACCACAGAGGCAGAGATGGAGTGGTGTGGCCGGGAACCCGGGGAGAGGCAGAAAGAGCTTCCCCGGGCACCCGATTCCAAACTTGAGGCCCCCAGAGCCGAGCGGGAGGGAATTGTTGCTGTTTCAAGCCGCACTGCTGACATCTGCTGTGGAGGGTGTGTGAGCCAGAAGCAAGGCTTGTTCTGCAGTGACCTGTCAAGAGCCTCCTGTGTCCTGGGGACCGCAGTGGCATGAGTAGAGACAGCATGAGGCCACCACCGTGAATGAGGGGTGTCCGAGGCCAGTAACATGGAGGGGCACCGAGTCCAGGCAGAGGGTGAGAAAGGGCCTTCCCATGGTGTTGCTGGAACTCGGTTTGAAGTTGAAGTGGAAATTTTCTGGATGAAGAAGGAGGAAGGGTGTTACAGGGGAGGGATCAGCATGGATGATGCCGTAGAGGACTTCCTGCCCTCCCGGGACCCCAGCTCCTGCGTCATCGTGATGGTCACCTTGACTGGGTCACTGGGTACCCCGACACTTGGTGAACGCTTGTTTCTGGGAGTGTCTGTGGGGGGTGTTCTGGGTGAGATCAGTGTTGGAATTCCTGGGCTGAGTAAAGCGCATCCGGCCCGTTGGACAAAAGCTGGAGGGGTGAGCAATCTGCTGTCTCTGCCTGGCTCTCAGCTGGGACATCGGTCTCCCGCCTTCCAACAGGAACGTGACCACCAGTGCTGGGGCCTCCAGCTCACAGACGGCACAGCGTGGGACTCCTCCGACCCATCATCACACGAACTCACCCCTTCTGATCCGCCTCTCTCTCTCTTCTTAGCTATTTATCTCCCTTTGGTTCTGCTTCTCAGAAGAGCCCTAACTAATAATGGCCATAATAATATTGAAAATGCAGAGCCCTGGGCCCGCTCGAGGCTCCCTGGATCAGCACGGCTGGAGCAGGGGCCTGGGAATCTGCATTTTAGCTGGTATGCCCTGCAGGTTCTCACCAAAGCAAGCGCCAGTAACTCCAGATGTCGCAGGCGGCCACCCCCGCCCCCGAACCTGGAACTCTGACTCTGCCAGGTGCCCCTCGGATGTTCCTTCGTGACCTGGGGGGGTGTTGTCTGAGCCCACAGGGAGCCAGCTCTGGCCAGGGCTTCTCATGGCACATCTGGGTAGGGCTGTGTGCTGGGGGCGGGGGCTCTTTACCCCGGCGAGGCATGGGATAAGGACAGTGGCGTCTCGGAATCCCTGTCTTCAGTGGCTCCTGGGGACAGGAGCTTGGGGCCCAGCTCTGGCTGTTCAGGCAAATGCCCCAGGAGCTGCAGGCCCAGGTGCAGGCGGGTTTCTGCAATACCCACCCTACCCACCAGGGGCGCTGTCCAGCCACCCCAAAACCTTCTCAGTGTCCGGCTGGGGACCCGCCAGGCCGCCCCCAGGGGTCACCTCCCCAGCCTTGGCAACAGTTCCACCTTCTCCAGAGGATACCTCCTAAGACATGGGGTGCAGCCAGCAGGGTGGAGAGAGGGTCCAGGCGCCGGCCACAGCCTGGGGAGACCCAGTGTGCCCCCTCTCTTTCAGGACTGGGGGCTTCCGTCCGTAGAATGGGCAGGGTGGGGGGTTAGGGCTGGACATTCTCAGGACGCTCCATGGTGACTTGTGGACCTGGGCAGTGGGATGCTGGGGCCCCTGGGAGGCAGATGGACCTCAGGGCTGCTAGGCCCTGCCCCCGGGGGCAGCTCTGTGCTGCGGAAGGGTTTCTGGCAGCCAGGCCTCCAAGAGCTCTGGGTGTTGGTTAACAGCGGTGCTCTTCTGTGGGGTCTGCGGTACGGAACGGGGTGCTGTGTGGCACGCCCACCGGCCTGGGCCCTGGCATGGGCCAGACAGCAGGTGAGCCCCAGGCAGGCAGCAGGGCTTGCTGAGCAGAGGCTGGCTGAGGGGTTTTGGGAAGTGCCTGTTTCTGCTTTCAGCATCCTAAGTAAGAAGCGGCCTCTGCCGTCTCACCAGAGGACAGAGGGCCCCTGAGTCAGCGTTTCTTTCTCCACAGGGACAGGGACCATGAGGTGTTTTCGGAAAATCCCATTTAAAAAAGGAAGTCATGCATTCTTTCCAACCCTCAATCCAGGAGGATTCACAGGAGTGGGAGAGGGTCCCGCAGAATCTTACACCAGACAGAGTCCTTTAAACAAATGAGCCGCCGTCTGGGACCCTGTCCTTCTGGGCTTCCAGCCTCAGATGTCCCACCAGCACTGCCCAGTCCCCGTCCTGCCCCCAGGCCCTGGCTGGCTCTGCCGTCTGCCCGGACAGCAGCTCTGTCCCATCTGGCTAGACTGCCCGGGCCTCCGTCCAGCAGTCCTGGACCAGGCAGGGCTCTGATGACCTCCTCCTCTGCTCCCACTGGGCAGGTGTCTCCCTGCACCAACAAGAGTGGGGTCCCAGCATCAACCTCCAGCAGGGGACTGGGACCTGAGTGCAGGGTGGTAGGGGCTCAGCGCAGGTCCCGCCCTTAAGCGTGTTGCTTGCTCCAGACAGAGGCCACATGACCCATATCTAAATCAGCAGGTTCTTGCTGATAGTTTTTTATTTCATGGACACATTATGTTAAGTACATAATTTAAAAAGCCAACTCCTTCCCCAGCTTTCTCTGAAAACCGTCAGTCCCCCCCACCCCCCCGAGCCGACTCCCCGGGAGCTGCTACTTTCAATGTTTCACCTGTTTTTGTTTGCTTCCACTGCTTCAGTATTTTTCTCTGTATTTCCAGGTGGCACGTTCATTCTGCTGTTGATTTTCAGATTTTAGATACCGCCTCTTGACTTCCGACTATGGCAGACATGCACTGAGTTCTCTCACAGCCTCATTTCCGCTTCCTCCCCACCTCCCCGTCAAGAAAAACAACACCTGCGATCTAATTACTGCTCATATATTAATCAATACGTCAACGTGTTAAGTCTTTTAAATCCGGTTTAACAAACAACTAAGCAATTTGTTAGCGAAACCATTGCTGTGTTCCTGTCATCTTTTTCTCCCTCTCCATGGCCAGCTGCAGTCCCCACCCCACGCGCTGCTTTCCACGAGTGTCCTTGCATTGCACCCCTCACTTCTGCTCACTCAGTTCTCTGTGTTCCCCTTACTAATTCTTGCCCTGAACATTTCAACAAAGCAATGACCTTATTCTCTTTCACATCATGTACAGCAGGTGGCTTGTCCCACAGCAGGTGGCTTGTTCTGCCCACTTCTCTCTCTGGGAATTCCCGTCTTAGACAGCTCTTCTTTCTCCTGCTGTGAGCTGCTCCACCATCACCCTCGGAGAACGTCTCATCTCTTCCCTATGACGAACCCCGTTTTCTAGTCTTTCATCTTCCTTTACATTGTTTTGTTCCTTTGTGCATTGGTGTACACCACAGGAGGAACATGCGGGGGTCCTGACCCAGGGGCGTGGGCAATAAACTGAGTAAATGGAGAATTTGTGTCCATAGCTGGTGCTGTGTGGATAGCAGGGCTGGGTATAGAATTCCAGGAGGGGCGAGCATGAGCCTCCTCAGCTCCACTCTCTCCCAGCTACAGACGGTGGCCACGGAGAAGTTGGAATCCATTCTGATGCCTCATCCTGTTTGTGACGTTTCCACTTTTTCCCTGAAAACTGTATTCCTGGTGCTGCGAAACTGCACACAAATGCACCTATGTGGCTCCGTGTTTGTAAGGTCCTGGGGCTCTTATTTGTGGTCTTCGTTCCGGGATGGGTGAGTTATTCCTGAGAACACCTCCTTCCACGGTTGCCATCCTCTTCTTCAGAAAGGCTTCCGTTCCTTGTTGGCTCTTCTGGGGTCTTTCTCCAATTCCCATGCCTCCCCCGCCCATCTCCATGCTTGTCTCCTTGTCCTCTTGTTCTTCTGAGGTGTGTCCCATGCCCCCTACTCTGCCGCCTACAGTCCTTTCCTTAATATCAGGCATTGGGGCTGAATGTTCATTTTCTATGGGACGGCGCTGTGTCTGATTTTCTGAATGTATGGTTTTCTCTTAGGTGTTTGAGGTTCTCGCTTTCTCTTGGGTGAGGGAGTCTCTCTCTGTCTAACCTCCCAGTTCCTTTCTCATTCGGATGTCCGTGTCTTTCATGTCAGAGGTCTTCTCTGATGTTGGTGATCTGTGGCTCCGTCGTATGTAAGAGTCAGGCTCCATTACACATTTGCCTAGCTATCTGGGCTGCCCCCAGCAGCTGCCCCCAACCCTGAGCCCAGCCAGTGGGGCCTGGCACCAAGCGGGCGATGTGTGGACCGACTCTGACCTCCTCCACCGCCAGGGCTCTGTGCAAGGGCAGGCGCTCTTTGCAGAGGTGTCGATGATGTTGATAAGCTGGACCAGCCTAAATGTGCTTCAACAGGGGACCCAACTTATGATTTGGGTCCATCCTGACCAGGAATTCCATCCAACTTAAAGTGCTGCTCCAGGTCTAAGACCATTGGCAGAAAAAGCCACTGAGGATCTATTATGAAGCAGAGTCACAGAGCCTGGAGCAGAACAGGCCCAGCTGCGCAAAGGGATGAATGTCACGTTCAGACGCTGGCGTTCAGAACGGCCTTCGTCAAAACTTTCCCCACGGCTGTTATTTCTGGGTGGTGAGATTTGGGATGATTTCTACTCTCTTCTTTACAGCTTTCTAGAGGATCTAATTTGTTTTTCTACAACAGATAATGGCTTTATAAAGCCGTTTTCATCTTGTATTTAAAAAAATGTCATTCTCTCTAAAGTCCCCTCACTGCTTAAAAACCCATGCCGGCTCCCCCCTACCCTCCACCACTAGCTCACAAAAACACACCCTGGCAGGGTGGCAAGACCCCTCAGGCCTTCCCGAGCTCCCAGGCCACTGCCCTCATGCTCTGTGACTGTCCCAAAGCCACCTCGAGGTTCTGCCTCCCTCACTCACTCTGCCACGTCGAGGTGCTGGTGGCTGGTGGCCACCAGGTCCTCCCCAGCTCCATCCGGGGGCACTATGTGACCCGGGGTCTCCCAAAGTCCTGCTTTCCAGTGTCGTAAGGATTGCCAAGATGTCCATTTTTCTGGCCTTTTCTGGATTTTCTGGTCTTTTCAGTCATTGAAACAGGCCAGGTGACAGGTGATGGGTGCTGCGCGCCTGCCTCCAGGGCCCCACGTGGCTGCGGGTCCGAGGAAGACACAGGCTGGGTTTCCCTGGAGGAGGGAACAGAGGGAAGGGCGCCTGGGAAGGCGGGAGCGGGCACACCAGCGTGCGAGGTCGGACCCTGCTTCTTTCCTGTGTCAGAGGCGGAAGAAGCAGGTTCTGGAATCGTCATGGTCCCTGTAAGCAGACGTGGAAGTCAGTTGACAGCCGTCTTAAACGTGGTTTATTTATCTGAGAAACTGGCGCCTTCCTTAACAAGTCAGCCCATGGTTGCCCGGGAAAGCGGAGACTCGTTCCGGCCTCTGGGACGGTAGCGTGTACTTGGGCCTGCGTCTCCAAACCACGGTTGCAAGCGATGCTTAAATGCGGGGAGGAAATCTCAGAGTGTTTTCTCTCTGTTTTGAGATGCGCTGGCTAATTGGGAGTTAATTCGTTCTGGAATGATTCAGGCCTTTTCTGCCTGAGCCCAGGGAGTAAAAGGTCTCACGTCCAAGACATAAAATTTCCACTCGCGGGGTTGAGAGCTGCGGGTTGGTTGAATAACGAGTGCTCTTCGGAACTGGATTTTATGTGGAGGCAGCAAGTTTTGTTCTTCAGCATTAACTACCTGCAGCTCTTCCTTCTGTGTCTAGAAGGCGGGAGAAGAAAGGATATTGTGTGCCGCCATGAACTCCTCGTGCCCGGCTCCGAGGATGAGTGCACTCGGGGCCATGCCATCTCGGCTGGGTCCTGTGCCCCATGACCTAGCCCAAGCTCTGGTGAGAGTGGGGGCCTGGGGAAGAGAGAGGACACCCTCATGCAGTGATCACCCCAGGAGACCTCGGTCCTGAGGGCCACCCCAAACTCCTGTGACAGCTTAGATTCTGAGGACCTAAGAGGAGGTACCTTGCCTGAGGGAAGGACAGCTGTCGGGGGGAGGCCTGTGTCTGCTGTCTGTCATCTGTCATTCCCGTGGGGCTGGGATCCAAGGGACTGCGGTGGGACGGAATGCGGAGAGGTCTCCTTTGGGGCTGGTCAGAGTGGAGGGGCCCTGAAACCTCTGGGTCCCACCTCCTGAATGCATGCCAGTGCCCCAGGGTCGGGAGACACGGGCTGACGGACCCTCTGCAGAGTTGCAGGAGTTACAGGCAGGGGTCCAGGATGGTGGAGCCCGTTCACCAAATGAGGAAGCCCAAGTGGAGTGTTTCTCCCAGAGGGGGGACCAGGCCATTTTTCTTCATCTCCAAGGCTGACAGCTTGGAATGTCCTCTGGGCACAGAGCTCTGGCAGTAGAGGAGGCCAGCTTCCTGGGACAAATGCCCGCTCTCCACACGCGGGAGGAGGGGGGCAGGGCGGCAGGTCAGACCCAGGCCCTGTTGCTGGCAGGGGTAATGCTTCCCAGTGTGGCTCAAGGAATACCAGGGCCCCACCTCTGAGTCAAATGCAGCTGGTTCTCTGGAGGCATGGCCTGGGAATCTGCATCCTAGCAATGGCCGGAGTCCAGGCGCACACCTGTCTGGGGACCCCTGCGGCTTCCGTGCTCACTCCCATAGACAGGCGCATGAACCAGCACCAAACTGCCACACGCTGAAAGCGCCAGAGCATCAGATGCAGGTGGAGTGCTGCCCGCCATAGCGGCAGACGTGGTCTGAGGATGGGGTGTGGCCACAGCATGGGGAGGAAAAAGCAAGGGCAGAGAGGACTCTCCTATGCAGAGGAAAGACCAGGGGCACAGGTCCAGAGGTGGGGGTGGGTGGAGAATTAGGGGGCTCTAGGTGGAGGGTCAGGTAGGGGGCTGGGTGGAGGGAG
>CM052650.1:3008157-3019889 GCA_028533165.1 Leontopithecus rosalia
GGGTCGGGTGGGGGCTGGCTAGTGTCAGATGGGGGTTGGGTGGAGGGTCAGGTGGAGGGTGGGGGTGCTGGGTGGAGAGTGGGTGGGGGCTGGGTGGAGGGTCAGGTGGAGGGTGGGGGGTGCTGGGTGGAGAGTGGGGGATGGTTGGTGGAGGGTCGGGTGGAGGGTGGGGGGTGCTGGGTGGAGGGTGGGGGTTGCTGGGTGGAGGGTCAGGTGGGGGCTGGGTGGAGGGTCAGGTGGAGTGTGGGGGTGCTGGGTGAAGGGTCAGGTGGGGGTGGGGGGTGCTGGGTGAAGGGTCAGGTGGGGGGTGGGGGGTGCTGGGTGCAGGGGGCATGGAGCATTAAGTGGGGGCGGGTGAGGCCTGGGGTTAGTCCGTTGGCATACCAGACTTCTCTTGCGGAGGCTGGGGAGAAGGGAGTTCCTGGGAGGAAGATGCAGGTGAGAGACAGGCTCTGGGGCATGGGCACAGCAGAGCCCGTGGTGAGGGGCATGTGGGAGGATCCCCCTGGTCTTGCTGCAGCTCCACACTGGCTTAGCTGACTCTGCAGATGACCCTGCCTCTTGGGACCCCAGAGAAACTTGTCCCTGGGCCTCTGCATTCCAGCTGCAAAGGGTGTCCTCTGGGTCCTGGCGGGGTGGGGAGGGGTGTGCACAGTGGGCAGAGCCGGAGCGGGGGTGGGCTCAGAGCCCTGGCTCCAGGCCCAGCACCCCTCCCTGGGTCACCATTCCCTTTGTCCAGGCTGCCTGTCCTACTAGTTGAAAGTTCCAGAATGAGAGTCACCTCACATGGGTCAGTTCTATACACAGGAAAGCTGCATAACAAGTCACCCAGCCAAATGGCCTGTAACAGAAGGTGTTTCTTTCTTGCTGTGAGTCTGTGAGCTGGCAGGTGCTGGGCAGGGCTCCAGGAGGAGGGTTCTCCTCTGCTCTGTGCTGTGTCCCCAACCCCAGGAGCAGGGGACCAGCGAATCCACCATGCCCTTGTCATGGTGGGGGCTGGGCATTCTGGGTGGTCTGGCGGAGGTGGGAGCTGCCCTGGGCTTGGGCCCAGAATACTCAGACTGGCAACCCTCTGGCCCCACTGCCAAGCCAGCTTCCCTGTGGTGCCATGGGGGCCCGGTGACCTTTGCTGAGTGGCCGTCTCATGTTCTGCCTCCTTACTGACCAAGCACCCCTGGCTCCCAGGACAGTGCAGGCACCGCTGTGGAGTCCGGTGCCCGCCCTGTAGTGCTACCCTGGGCTGTGGTCCCTGCTCTCTGCCTGGCTCAGGACTGGAGACTCCCTGAGGTCAGGGCTGCCTGGAACCCCTGCTGCCCCATGGTGTTCATGCAGGATGGTGCTTCAAGAGGAATGAAGGAAGTGAAGGAGAACAAGGGCGAGGCAGAGAGGACAGGGAGGAGGAGGAGCGGAAGATGCAGGTGCCAGATTCACACTCAGAGGGGAGGGAGGAACGACTCCCAAGAGCGTGGGTGAGCCCTGGGACCTGCACCTTCGGCTGCTCTGCCCCTCCCCACAGAGGACAACCTAGGTGGCCAAGAGGGGCAGGCGCTGGTTCGGTAGGCCAGGCCTTGCTTTGGGAGCAGCCACTTCTCCAGAACGCCTTGTTCTGCAGACTTACTGTCTTCCGCTGGGAGACTGAAAGCGCTGATGCCCCCACCTTCCTGGCCTTCCCTGCTCCTCCTCAGGCTCCTTGCCCTGGCCTGAAGGTGTTCAGGCCGGCAGGAGGAGGGGCGTCATCACAGGAGGCCGCGCTGCTCCCTGCACCCTGTACCCTGTACCCTGCATTGCAAACCCTGCACGCCGCATTGTGTGTCCTGCACCACACCCGGGCACCCTGTACCCTGTACCCTGCATTGCAAACCCTGCACGCCGCATTGTGTGTCCTGCACCACACCCGGGCACCCTGTACCCTGTACCCTGCATTGCAAACCCTGCACGCCGCATTGTGTGTCCTGCACCCCACCCGGGCACCCTGTACCCTGTACCCTATCCCACACCCTGCACCCCGCATTGTGCCTCCAGCAGCATCTGCCCTGCACCCACACCCCGCACCCCACACCCTGCATCCCTGCACCCCAAACCCCACACCACACACGCTGCACCCCACAACCTGCATCCCCACACCCTGCATCCCTGCATCGGCATCCTGCAATCCAAACCTCACACCCTGCACCCCACATCCCGCATCCCCACACGCTGCATCCCAGCATCCTGCACCCCGCACCCCACACCCTGCACTCTGTACCCCTCACCCCACACCCTGCACCCGAATCCCTGCACCCTGAATCATGCATCCTGCACCCTGCACCCCACATCCCAGAATCCTGCACCCTGCACTCCACACCCCATATCCTGCACCCTGCACCCTGCATCCGGCATCCCAAATCCAAGTCCAGGAGCACCTGTTGAGCAGAGAGGATCAGCCCCCAAAAGCAATCCCACCCCAGGTGCTGCACAGAATGACTTCTTAGATCATGAAGTAGGTGAGCCTGGATGTTAACACCTGAAAGCCTTTAAAAGAGGCAATTGCTTGACTGCAATTATCTTAGGAGGTTTAACTAACCTCATGGGTGCTTTTTAAGAATATTCTTGAGTTTAAAATTCCACCCACGCCACCGAAGGTGGGGCTCTGAGTGGCGTCCAGAGGCCTTCGTCCCCCCCACAGTTGGTACAGCTGTGCCCCAAGAAAGGGGTCTGGGGGGGGCCTCTGGCGATGCAGCCAGCCCTGCCCAGGAGGTGCAGGTCCCCGTTGCCAAGGAGACAGCTCTCTTGCTGTCAGTGAGGAGAGCCAGGTACCCCTCCTGCGGCTCCAGTTGAGGAGAACTGGGGGGATGAGGAAGAGGGAGGGCTGGGTGGGAGAAGAGACTTTCTCAGTGACAGGCACTTTTCTGAGCCCCGATTTCCTGAGTGATTAAATGGGGAACGAGGCTTCCTCATCAGGTTCCTGTGAGGATTGACTCAGAGAATGCAGGTAAAATGAGGTAAGACGCCTAACACAGGACACCGGAGCTGGCAGTGGATGTACCCTGTGGAGATGCCCGCCGCTGTGTGACCCAGCAGTTCATCTCTGGCTCCGGGATGAGGTTGGGCCACCAGCTTCCAACTTCTAGAGGAATTTTCAGCATCCATCGAGGTGCTCTCATAGCACCAAAGCCAAGACAAAAACCACATACCCACCTGCCCAAGCCACCATGAGTGCCCCACGAGATGCTGGTGGCGGCAGGCCACGAGGAGCCGAGGTAACCTCGGGCTTCCGAAGAATCAGCCGAAAACAATTACATGCAATTTAATGAAGATGGTAGGAAGGAATGAGCAAGGAGCACCATTAGTAAAGGAGTCAAAATAGTTTAAAAGTTATTTTAAGTGTGGCAAAGTCACCGCGTGCGTGAGAGGGCTGGTGCCTACCTGCAGGCCTGGCTGGGGGCCGCTTCCTGTGGAGGGTGGGACTCAGGGTCAGCGGGGAAGGGACATTTTCCAAGCATTGAGGAGGCATCGCCCTGTGCTGGGGCCTGTTTTTAGTGGAGGAAACCAAGGCAGGGAGAGCTGGAGGTATGTGGCTGGGGACGGCCGGAGCAGGAGGCGGGACCGGGACATCCTGGCTCTCAGGTCCACGATGTGCTCCAGCTGGAAAGCGTGCTCTGGCGCCTTGGTGGCCAGGCCGTTGGGCGGGAAGTACCGTTGCATGATTGTGGCTGCATCTCTTGGGATCTAGAAGTGGAATGAGTGATATTTAACCATCTTTCGAAAGGCAGGCGAGTTCCATCAGTTCTAACCTGGGCCCAGGGGGACATCACATGACCTTGGAAAACTAATTCTGGATGAAGCTTCAATGGCTGATCCTCCTTCCTCCATCCTGGTGGTTCTGCTTCCCAGGGACTTTGGTTTTCCCATGGGAAAGGGCCGTCTTTCATCAACTTGCAGAGAAAAGATAATGAAAAGAATTCTTTAACTTTTCCGTACATGACTTCCAACATTTGTAGCTGCTACAGCCGGGCTGTACCCAGGACCATGGGCCGGGCTGTACCCCCAAGCCTGAAAGAGCAGCCCAGGGCGTGTGCCCCAGGGGGCCTTATCGAACCTCATCCCCCAGAAAAACCCTCACTGTCATAAATGTGCCCTGGCTGGCGGTTCCTGCATGGGAATGGAAGACAGGGCTGACGTGCCTGGCCGGCATGGCCACAGCGCCGGGGCTGGGGGGCATCTTCCACCCTTTCCCGCACGCTGATGCCTCAGTGGGCACATCCCAGGCTGGCTCCCCAAAGGCAGGACACGGCTGGTTCAGAGGTGCTGGACTCATCACCCAGGGCCTCCCCTCACCCTTGCTTTCCACCACACCAAAGGCGTGCCCGGCCGCAGCTGCAGTAAGGAAGAGGCGGCTGATGGATGCCACGGGGGCCAGGACGCAGGGGATAATGTGCCCTTGTGCCGGCTCTCGAGGGTGCTTCGTGTTCCATCCCATGAAATCAGTGTCACTCTCATCCCTATTTTACAGGGGTGGAAACTGAGGCACAGGCAGGTCTAGCACCTTCCCACGAAGGGCACCTAACCCATGGTAGCCTGCAGAGTTTCATGGCCTAGGCCACCAGGGTCCAGGGTCTCAGCCCCAGCCAGGAAGCTGCCCTGTGCGATGAAGGCAGCACCGGTGGGCCCCCGCCCCAGCCCCCCGCCCTCCCCTGACTGTTCCGTGGGGCGAGAATCCGGTCTCAGACATCCCTGAGCATCTCCACTGGCCCCCAGCAGCCCTTCCCTGAGCTGGCTCCTTATGGCCCTGAGAAATAAAAAGAGGCCCTTTCCTTAGCAACTTGACCCCAAGACGTAATGAAGACGAGACAGAGGAGAGAGAAAGGGTGGGCTGACTTCTTCCAGGCACAAGCTTTGAATCAGGTACCCTGGGCTCAGACACCTGAGAGCACAGTTCAGGGACGTCCTGCCTCAGGGCGGGTCGTGTTGACCTCTGCAAACTCCTCTCCAACATGTGACCTTTAGATCCAAACACGACCCCCACCCCCCAGCCCTAAGCTGCTTTGCTTCTCATCGCTTTTCCCCGGGAATAAAAAACCCCGCAGCCCTCCCCATGGCCATGTGCCTCCAGCGGTTCTTCCTCCCCATCCACGGTGAGACCCCCAGTGTGGGGACCCCGCAGTAGGGCCCCATTGAGTGGAGCTGGAGGGGAGTGCGGCCAGTGTGAAGGGCAGGGGTGCGGAGCAGCTCTGGGGGCCACCTCTGGCTCGCAGGTTGCCAAGTGGGTCAGGCAGGACCATCCCCCTCTGGGCCTCTGCCCCCATATCTCCCACAACTGAGGAGAGGGTCTCAGGTGGAGACAGACGTGCTCAGATCTCCCTGGAGGCTCAGCCCACAGCCAAGGCCAGGGATGCTGGTGGGTGTCCCCAAACTCACAGGGAGGGACCCTGTGGGGGTGGCAGGGTCAGCCCTGGCCCTGGGCCTGCCATGTGCTCCTCCCACCCTGCGCCGGGAGCTAAGCAGGCGCAGCAGCGGAAGGCCATCCTCGTCGCCCCGCAGGATGACTGTGGCCCACCCTGGAGACCGAAGCGTTGCGCGAGTCGGGGGGTCGGTTTCCAGGACGCGCCTCTGACATTCATGCCTCTTACCACTTGACCTAAAGGCCGTCCAACAATCCGGACGGTGTGGGGACCTTCAGCTCCTCTGTTCTCTGAGCATGTCCCTGCAGTTCAGGCCCCAGGCCCCTGGGACCCCTGACCTCTGCTCTGTCCCTGGAATTACTCAGCAGGGTGGGGTGCAAGTGATTTTTGTTTGCTTTGCCTTTTCTTACCTTCTCCCAAATGTCCATGGTGGAAACGGTCAGGCTCTCTCATCAGGAAAGCAAGAAGCAGCAGGAAGGGTTCTCCCTGCAGATGGCCCGCACAGCTCGGGGGGGCCCCCCATGTCCCCCAGCCTCTCCCTACACAGGGACCCGGGCTCCCTCGCCTCAGGGAGAGCCCCTCCCCACCGTGGGGGCCACCGCTCCTGCCCCAGCACCGGCTTCCAGCTGTGGCCGCCTGAAGGCCTGGAGCAGGACCCAGAATTCTGCCATTCCTGCAAGAAGGCCAGTAGGGGTGGGGCTCCCACAGGGTTACCCCCAAGTCAGGCTGCCAAGTGTCCCTTCCTCTGCACTCACAATGCCCCCATGCAGAGCGATGCCCCCTGCGCCGAGCCTTGGAGCCCTGCCAGCCTCCTGGGACACAGCAGGACAGAGTCCAGGCCCCTCCCACAGCCGGTCAGTCCCGATCCTGCTGCTGGACTCCCTCAGGCGCAGCGCCAAGCCTCTCTCACCCTCTGTCTCCACTGTCCTCCTTGGAGTCCCAGAGGTGGGGCCACCCCCTCACTCCTCAGAGGGGGTCCCTACAGGTCACGGGGTGGCGGCTTTCCCAGGGCCTCCAATGAGTGCTGGCATCAGAATCCACACTGGTGAGACCTGAAGGCTGGGGTCCTGACCACCTCGAAGGAGCTCCCCTTACTGGCCATACCTCTGGCCCAGCATTGGAGACCCAGCTCAGGGCACCCGGTCAGGCCTCGGCTGTCACCCTCCCCCTGGGGTGGGGTGGTGGGTGAGGGTCAGGAAAATGCCAGAAGAGTTTCCTGATGCCTCAAAAAAAATTGCTCGTGTAGGAGCTTTTCCCTGGGAACCTCTCAGGGCACGGGGCCTGCTCCCCTCCCATGAGCGTCACTGCACTGGCCCTGCACGGGGTTTGCGGGGGCAGTCCGTGCACACCCGGGGCACCCCCAGGGCTGAGCATCCCAAGGACGGAACGGGACCTGCTGCCGAGGGTTGTGGAGGGCCCCAGAGGAGCTCAGATTGCCCCTCCTGCTCCCAGCCAGGGACTGGGGTTTCTTTCCACCTCCTTTCAAACAGCCCTCACCTGTTTGAAAGTTGGGATTCTTCCCCAACCCCAATGGCACATGCCTCGGTCCCACCCCACCCAGCACACACCCAGACCCTCCCCATCACCATTCAGAGGCAGATGGGGAGGAGCTGAGTGGCCATGGCTCTTGTGAGTTTCCAGTCCGGCCCCACCCTCTGACCCTGACTTCTGGATGGTGTTGGTTCCCGGGGCCATGTCTGCTCACCCTTCTATTCTGGAGGGTGGGGGCCAAGGGCGTGCTGCCTCACTCAGCCTCTGCCCAGACCCCCTCTCATGCTCCCCTGCACCTCCTCAAACCCAAGAACCCCCAGTGTGTCTTGCAGGGAGGGCCTCCCCTTGGTTCCCAGGGAATCAGGGGCACAGCTGGTGGGTTTTACATTCCATGGATGCTGGGCGCCATGGACATGCAGGGCATTTAGGAAATGGCAGGTCCTGGGGGCTGGGGGCACAGGGCAGGTGCTGTGGGTGCTGGGGGTGCAGGGTGGGTGCTGGTGGGGACTGGGGGTGCAGGGTGGGTGCCGGTGGGGGCTGGAGGCGCAGGGTGGGTGCTGGTGGGGGCTGGGGGCACGAGGCGTCTGGGAACTCACTACCCTTCCTGCTCAATTTTTCTATGAACTTAAAACTGCTCTAAAGCCATTTGAAAGTAAATGACTATATATGTGTGCATGTCTGCACATCAGTGCAGTCCGCCCTCAGTCCACGGCCTGCAGCACCCTGCATTATCACCAGTGTTCCCTGCGACATTGTTCTTTTCCTGTGACAGCCACCAGTAGGGCAGGGTGACATAGACTTTGGTGCACAGGCACCTGCCACAGAACCTCCTGGGCCTGTCTAAGGTGGGAGGTGGCAGGATGAGCTGACAGAGGGGAGCTGGGGGCCCCGGAGTACGGGGTCCGTCAGCCCCCTTCACTCTTAAAGGAAGCTGCTGGTTCGGGGCCTCCGTGGCCACATCCCCTGGCTCTGCAGCCGCCTCTTCTGCCCATGCTGCCCAGGGCTGGGAGCTCACAAGGGCCTGTCTCGTGATCTCTAGGCTTTTCTGGTCTTCTGAGATAAACACACTCAGGGGTTTGTGGGGTTTGAGCCTCTAGCATCAGATTCTGAGTCTAACAGCCCATGCTTCCAGGGTGCCCGGCCTCAGGCTCTCAGATTCTGTGATTCCAGAGTGCAGACTGGTGTGGAGGAAGTCCATTCTCTTGGATTCTGAGATCTGGCCTCCAGCGTCTGCCCTGCTGAGACGCCCTGCTGGGCTGCAGGCTTCCCAGAGGAGGGGACTAAGTCTCCCTCCCCTGGACCCCCTTCCCAGGGCCCACATGATTTCCTGAGAGCAGTGTTTATGATACATTTCTTGTTTTATCAAATAAAGGAAGGCCATGAGCTTCTTCAAGCTGCATTTAGCAGTAATGAGGACATGCCCTCATTTCTCTCTGAGCTGTGGCTGCCAGCCTCAGACAGGGGCTTAGGTAAATACTGACCGGCAACCTGGGGCTGGGACCAGGCCCTGACAGGAGCGCTGTGCCCACTGGGAGCCTGGCGAAGAGGCATCTCGCTGCCGGAGAAAAGCAGGTGTCGTTTCCAAGGAAACTTCGCCTGCACTTTTCCAAACGTCAACTGCTTGGGCTGTTTCATTATCCCCAGCCCAAGGAGGAAGCCTCTTCTCCCTGGGCTTAAGGAGGATGGAGAGGCAGCAACAGAAAAGAGAGCAGGAGGTGCACCTCCGGGGGCCAGGCTCGTCTCCTGCCACCCAAGGGAACACTCACCCCAGGAGCGGCCATGCCCAGGCCTGCGGCAATGACCACCCTGGCCAGGTGCGGTCCAAGGCCCAGAGGTGGGTGGGGCTGCAGACCATCGCAGTGACGTGGCCACACCCTGCCCGGGGAGCTGAGACCCCGCTGGAGCTCGTGTCCTCGCCAAAGGGCAGCACAGCCCTAGGCTGAACCTGTGGCTCCTGACTCACCCCAGATGGCCAGATCTGTGAAACGGGAGGAACTCCCTTCTCCATGCAGCCCGGGTGACTGTGTGATAATGAGAATGACCTCCCGCACGGATGCTCCCTGATTAAAGTGGGAGCGGCCTCATCCCCACTTATCAGCGAGGAGCTTTCAGAAGACAGCACATCCCGGGCAGAGTGGGCCTGGGAGGTGGGCTGCCTGCACCAGTGTGGGCTCTGATGCTTCCTTGCTGTGTGTCTTCAGGCAAGTTTCTGAACCTCTCTGGCCCTCTGCTCCTTCTCAGTAAAATTGGGGATGATTATAATCTCTCTTTCAAAGGACTGGTTTGAAGGCCAAATGAGTTAATGGATGCAAACAACATGCCCCAGGGTAAAATGCTCAGTAGACAGTAATGGAGCCCAGTGAGAACTTTGCTGTCTGTTGCGGGGACAGAAGTGGTGAAATTCATAAGGAACATATGTGGTGAACAGTGAACAGTGGGTGCACAGTACCTATGTTTAGTAGGGAGGGACACCTGCTCGCCCCAGGGGACACCCGCCCTCCTGGGAAGGTGCCTCCACCACAGGGCTTCTGGACGGAGATGCTGCTTCAGGCCTGGGGCTGGCAGGTGGGCCCCGTGTGGTCTGCAGCGGAGCTTGAGGGAGCAGGGCTGCCCATGGCCACTGTCCTGGGGAAGGCGAGGCTGCAGCCAGGCCCTGGCAGCTGACCCCTGACACCCCACCTGCCTGCCTGGGGGATGGAGCTCCAGGTACGGACACAGGAGTGCTTAGGAGCAGCTAGAAGCTTCAGAAACACCAACGCACAGAGCCAGGCAGGGGCTTGCCCCAAAGTTAGAGGGGGAGGTGAGCTACGGGCCACCTGCAGCCTGCCCCCCACCTGGGTCCTCTGGCCTGAATTGCGCTGGGACTGTGATTGGCCAGTGTGTGCACCTCCTGAGCGCCTCTCCACAGCGGAGCCCTGAGCCCAGCCAGAAAAGCTTTTCCCTCCACAGACTTCTCTGCACGACCCTCCCTTGAAGAATGTAGAGACGGTTGCATTTTGTAAAGTGAAATGTTTGCTTTTTCTAAAAGCTTCAAAATAATCTTTCTTTCTTTCTGGAGAAAATTTGGCAGCTGAAGCATTTCGCGTGCCTCGGGGGGGATTGCTCCAAATAATGAAATGCTGCCAGGAGCCTGCAGCCGCTGGGCAGTGCTGGCCAGGAGTAGCTGCCTGTGGCAACTGAACCCTTGTTCCTGGGCGCTCGGAGGCGCCGCCTGTGGCAGGCAGGTGTGAGCTCAGGTGCCCGAAGCTGCCTCACCAAAGCCGCGCGATTCTGAAAGCTGCCTCTCAAGTCCTGTCAATCAACATGCAGGTAAAGTCAACCCTACCCTCTGCCTTGCAGGCTTCAGATCTGGAAACCAGCCCGATGCTACAGGTGTTGCCCCAGGGAAGGGGAAGCGGCCTAGATCTGGAGTCCTGCTAGCCTGAGTTCGAAGCCCCGAGCTGCCCCACTAAGCACCACGGTAGTGATATCTTCTTTCCAAGCCACAGCCTTTGCCTCCATCAACGGGGTGAGAATTAGGGCCAAGGGTTGAACCCAAGTGCTATGAGAATGACTGGGGGGAACCTCCACGCTTCTGATCAAGAATAAGGCCAAGTCGGTTACACAGTCCCCCAACCGCCCCACCCCGCCCCTGACACATGGGGTCTGCTTGTTTCTGGCCTCCGGGGTGGCGCCTTCCTTAAGGCTGTCTCACCTGATGGCCTTCCTCCTTTCTGGTGACAGCCTCTGCTTTGGCAGAGGTATAGACCAATGGAACAGAACAGAGGCTTCAGAGGCAACACAACATATCTACAACCATTTGACCTTTGACAAACCTGACAAAAACAAGCAGTGGGGAAAGGATTTCCCGTTTAATAAATGGTGTTGCGAAAACTGGCTAGCCATGTGCAGAAAGCGGAAACTGGACCCCTTCCTGACACCGTACACTAAAATTAACTCCAGATGGATTAAAGGCTTAAACTAAGACCTAACACCATAAAAACCCTAGAAGAAAATCTAGGCAAAACCATTCAGGATATAGGAGTAGGCAAGGACTTCATGACCAAAACACCAAAAGCATTGGCAACAAAAGCCAAAATAGACAAATGGGACCTAATCAAACTCCACACCTTCTACACGGCAAAAGAAACAGTCATTAGAGTGAATCAGCAACCAACAGAATGGTAAAAAATTTTTGCAGTTTACCCTTTTGACAAAGGGCTGATATCCAGAATTTACAAAGAACTCAAACAGATTTACAAGAAAAAAATAAACAAGCCCATTCAAAAATGGGTGAAGGATATGAACAGACACTTTACAAAAGAAGACATACATGAGGCCAACAAACATATGAAAAAATGCTCATCATCACTGGTCATCAGAGAGATGCAAATCAAAACCACATTGAGATACCATCTCACGCCAGTTAGAATGGCGTTCACTAAAAAATCAGGAGACAACAGATGCTGGAGAGGATGCGGAGAAATAGGAACACTTTTACATTGCTGGTGGGAGTGTAAATTAGTTCAACCATTGTGGAAGACAGTGTGGCCATTCCTCAAGGACCTAGAAATAGAAATTCCATCTGACCCAGCAATCCCATTACTGGGTATATATCCAAAGGACTATAAATCGTTCTACTCTAAGGGCACATGCACACGAATGTTCATTGCAGCACTGTTTACAATAGCAAAGACCTGGAACCAACCCAAATGTCCATCCATGATAGACTGGACTGGGAAAATGCGGCACATATACACCATGGAATATTATGCAGCCATAAAAATGATGAGTTCGGGCCGGGCACGGTGGCTCAAGTCTGTAATCCCAGCACTTTGGGGGGCCGAGGCGGGTGGATCACGAGGTCAAGAGATTGAGACC
>CM052650.1:3019989-3037214 GCA_028533165.1 Leontopithecus rosalia
CCGTCTCTACTAAAGATACAAAAAATTAGCTGGGCATGGTGGTGCGTGCCTGTCATCCCAGCTACTCGGGAGGCTGAGGCAGGAGAATTGCCTGAACCCAGGAGGCAGAGGTTGCGGTGAGCAGAGATCGCACCATTGCACTCCAGCCTGGGTAACAAGAGCAAAACTCTGTCTCAAAAAAAAAAAAATGATGAGTTCGTGTCCTTTGTAGGGACGTGGATGAACCTGGAGAACATCATTCTCAGCAAACTGACACAAGAACAGAAAATCAAACACTGCATGTTCTCACTCATAGGTGGGTGTTGAACAGTGAGAACACGTGGACACAGGGAGGGGAGCGTCACACACTGGGGTCTGTTGGGGGAAAATAGGGGAGGGACAGCAGGGGGTGGGGAGTTGGGGAGAGACAGCATGGGGAGAAATGCCAGATATAGTGAAGGGGAGGAAGGCAGCACGTGTGTATCTATGCAACAATCTTGTATGTTCTTCACATGTACCCCAAAACCTAAAATACAATTAAAAAAATTGAAAATCAGTGAAGCGTGTATAGATGGTGAGGACTGTGTAAGCACCACTCAGGGCAGGGCCCGGCCTGCCGGGTCGTCTCTTCCCATAGCCCCTGGGAATTTGAGGGTAACTTCAGAGCCAATGGGTTGTTCTTTCGTTTGTTTGAAATGAGTTCTCTTGGCCAGCAGGGTGGCCTCTAATCCCAGCACTTTGGGAGGTTGAGGGGGGGTGGATCACCTGGGGTCAGGAGTTCGAGATCAGCCTGACCAACAAGGTGAAACCCCGTCTCTACTAAAACTACAAAAATTAGCCAAGCATGCTGGCGGGCACCTGTAATCTCAGCAACTTGGGAGGCTGAGACAAGAGAATTGCTTGAACCCGGGAGGTGGAGGTTGTAGTCAGCCAAGAGGGCACCACTGCACTCTAGCCTGGGTGACAGAGCGAGACTCCATTTCAACAAGAGAAAAAGAAAGGAAAAGAAAAAAGAAACAAGGTCTTGCTCTGTCGCCAGGCTGGAGTGCCACGGCAGGATCTCAGCTCACTGCAGCCTCAGACTCCCAGGCTCCAGCCATCCTCCTGCCTCAGCCTTTTGAGCTAGGACCTCAGGCGTGTGCCACCACTCCTGGCTAAAATATTTGTATCTTTTGCAGAGACAGGGTTTCACCCTGTTGCCCAGGCTAGTCTCGAACTCCTGGGCTCAAAAGATCTGCCCGCCTCGGCCTCCCTAAGTGCTGGGGTTCCAGGCGTGAGCTACCGCCCCAGCCACATGGGATCCTTACTCATCTTCCACTCATTCTTCTAGGTCTCATCACATTTCAACCTCTTCTCAAGTCTCCTTGTGATTTTCTTGTTTTCGTGGAGATTTAATGACCCTATTTTAGATGTGTGCTTTTATTTATCATCATTTTCTCCCTCACAATGGTTGTTTCTCCATCATGACATCCATTCTGTCCCACCGCCTGCTTCCCAGAAGCCTCTCTGCACCCCCCGGTGGATGTTCCAGAGTGGACCAGTTGCCCCCAGGCCTGCTACTGCTCCCTCTGCTCCGCTACTCCTGACCTTCCCTTCCCTGCACGCAGAGCTGGATCTGCGGACTCACAGTGCCTGCGTCTCCCTCTCTTGGTTTTGCCCCGTGCTTCTGCTGGAGCACATCCTCAAGTAACTTCCTAGCAACAGGGCATGAAAAACAAATGCCTGTGCTCTGGCATTTGTGAAAATGTTTTTATTATGTCCTCCCACTTGATAAACAGTTTGGCTGGGTAGAGAATGCCAGGTTGAACACTACTTGCCTCAGAACTGACAAAGCATCTTCTCCCATGCTCCAGTGTTGCCAGTGAGATATAGAAAATCAATTAGCTGGTCGTGGGGGCGTGTGCCTGTAATCCTAGCTACTCAGGAGGCTGAGGCAGGAGGATTGCTTAAACCTGGGAGGCGGAGGTTGCAGTGAGATTGTGCCACTGTCTTCTGGCCTAGTGACAGAGCGAGACTGTCTCAGAAAAAGAAAGAAGGAAGGAAGGAAGGAAAAGAAAGAAGAAAGAAAAAGAAAGAAACAGAGAAAGCAAGAAAGAAAGGAAGAAAGAGGAAAAAAAAGTCCTTCTGATTCTGCTCCCTCTGTTGCTCACCTGCTTTTCCTGGAAATTTGGAAGCCATCCCCTGGAAATTCAGCAACGATGCCTCTGGCTATGGAATATTTTCCTCCCACCATCCAGAGCAGGCCACAGGAGCTGGAAGACATTGTGACCTCGGCGCTCTACACTGTTCTGTGAATTCCCTGGTCATCGTCCCTTCTGTGTCCTGTGCCTCTTACTGGGGCTCTGCCTGTCTGATGTGAGGTCCTCTGCTTTGATCCTTTTCTTTTGTTTTAATCTAAATTCTGGCGGCTGTTCTGGACTTTACTGTCCACGTTCTCTGCTGAAGTGTGGGTCTGGGCAACCGTGCTCCAGCCTCCCGTGTTCTTGCTTGCTCTCCCGCTGTTTCTATTTGTGTCTTTCTGTGGTTGTGATATTTTCCGGAGTCCTCCAAGCACATTCATTACATGTTCTCGTCTTTAAGCTCAGTGTGCTTGGACTTGTTTCAAGAGCCCTGCTTCCCCTGGGGTCCACGCCGCCCTTTCGGGCTGTCAGAGGGAGCGCGGGGCAGGGGCCGGTGCTGGGCAGGTCCCCGCTCTTGTCTGAGTGGCTCTGCTTTCCCCTGGGGTAGGACGAGGTATGGCCTGGAAGCTCAGCTTTAGGGGACCGGCAAAGCCGCCAGCTCTCCCGCTTGGTGTCCCAGGAGCGGGAAGGAGAAAGGCTTTCGGGGGAGGGGGGCTGCCCGTGTCCACAGGCAGTTCATGTAAGTTGTTTGGGGAATAAGCCAGTTTAATTCCTGGGGTACAAGCTTCCTGCCTTCACAGTAAGGAATTGGGGTGGGGGCAGTTGTCCCCTCCAGCCCCTCCTGTCACACCCATGTTTGGCCGGCCCTGGGCTCTGAGTCTGGAGCCCGCCCCGCCTCGCCCCCGTGCCCCTGGTGGAGCTGCCAGGCGGCGGCTTTCTCTTCTGTTGACCCAGAGGATCCCAGTACCGCTCCTTTCCACCGCCCAGAACGGGCGAGCGTCTCAGCCCTGGGCGGCCTGGGTCCCTCCCAGGCTCCTTCCTGGCAGGAGCCAGTTCTCACCTGTGCTTCTGTGGGGTCCCAGGAGGGTGGGAGAGGGGCAAGGATCCGACAAGTCCACTGGGGTTTGGGTAAGCCATGAAGGGATATGATGAGATGGGCATTTTAGGGGGCCCTTGGAGGCCACTCGGAGGATGGGCTGGAGAGGGGAGACATTCAGGGTAAGGAGGGTAGGGAGGAGGCCGCTGGCAGCCCCAGGGCAGGGAGGATGAGGCTGACCGTGGCTTGAGAGGGGCTGTCCCACGTGACAGCGTGGAGGGGAGGACCGTGGCTTACTCATCTCTGCCGAGGCAAGGCTGGCATAGGATAGGCTGTGGGGATGGTGAGTGGAGGGGAGACAGGAAGGCAGGGCGCTTCTGGTGGGGGGGGTGGCGGTCCTGCAGACCCCCAGTGGCCGCCAAAGCCAAGAGCTGGGTAGGTGCGGTGGAAGCCCACCCTCAGAGGGGTGGGACCTGCTCGTCCCTGGCCTTGGCTGTCTGCTGGTTCACTGTCGCTTACCCTGCAGAGGCGGCTGCTCGGGGTTTAAACTGGACAGCTTCCTGGGGCCAGCCTGTGAGCAGCCCCCACAGCACTGTGCTGGAGAGGCCATGAGATCATAAGATGCCACCTCTGTATTTGTCAAAGAGAGCTCTGGGAGGGGTTGGAGAGGGACCTGGGTGAGCTGCTTGGCCCAGAGGTCAAGTCTTCCCTCGGGGAGGCTCGGGGAGCTGTGCGTGGCCTTGACTGCCTGCAAGGAGGGTGGGCACGGTGGCACAGGGCATTAGCTTTGCTCCCTGCCGCGGGAGGGAGCCCGCCCCACCTCGCCCCCGTGCCCCTGGTGGAGCTGCCAGGCGGCGGCTTTCTCTTCTGTTGACCCAGAGGATCCCAGTACCCGTGCTGGACCCGTGCTGACGTGCTTAGGGTTATGGAGGATCGTGTTCCCCCAAAATTCATGTGGAAGTCCCGACCCCAGGACCTCAGAATGTGCCCTTATTTGGAAATAAGGTCGTTGTAGATGTCACGAGTTAGGACGAGGATGTACTGGAATAGGGAAGCCCCTCGTTCAGTCTGGCTGGTGTGCTCAGAAAGGGAGAGGTTTGGACACAGGCACGTGTGGAGAGCACGTGGGAGAAGGACGGCAGAGGTCAGGGCCGTGCTTAATAGCCAGGGCTGCTGGCGACACTGGGAGTTGGGGAGAGGAGGGGACTGCCCTCCCTACAGCCTGGGTGGGGTGGGGAAACCAACTCTGCCCGTACCCTGCCCCAGCCTCCCGGCCCCCCGGCCTCCCGAGCTGAGAGAGGAGACTTTCTGTGTATTCTTTAGGCCCCAGGCTGTGGCATTCTCTAAGGCAGCCCTGCCTACACCCTGCCCCGGCCCCCTGGCCCCCTGGCACCTGAGCTGTGACAGGAGACTTTCCGTGTATTCTTTAGGTCCCAGGCTGTGGGACTCTCTAAGGCAGCCCTGCGGATCCCATACACTTGGGGTGCAGAGGGCAGTGCAGCTGCCCGGGGCTCCCTCTCTACACCGGGCCCCACCAGCCGCTGCAGTTCTGGGTTCTGCACAGCCTCCTCAGGCTCCCACCGTACAAGCCCAGCGCTGAAGTAGGGGAATGAGGCTGTCCTGACCTGGCCGGTAGCAGCTGCAGCTGTCCCGGCTGCAATGTGAGGCCCCGGGGCATGAAGGGAAGGCGTGGCCAGCCGCTGGCTGCTCGGATAATCAGCACAGAGCTGAGATGACTTCACCCAGCATGGCGCCGCAAGGCCTCGGCGCCATCCCACCGGGCCAAGGTGCGGGGGCAGCACTCACCATGTTCCCTCTGAAATCAGTCACAGACCAAGTGTGGCAGCACAGCTGCCCGGCCTCCTCCAGGGAGCCTTTGGGATTCCCTAGGCGGGTGAGGTGCCCTGGGGCTCCCATGAGCCTCTGCGGCCCTCTAGTCACTGTTAGCTTGTCAGTTTCCTGCCGGCTGAGGACTCCCCTCCCGGACCCACCTGGACCAGGATACAGTGGTCCATCCACGCTGGTGCATAACATTAAGCATTCAAACTCAAGCGTCGGGATTCCGCCACACCCTGCACCGGCCCAGAAGCAGGTTCTCCCCGAGAGCCCCCAAAGCACAGCCAGGTGGGCTCTGCAGTATCCCCGGATCCCAGGCTCCCTTGAGCTTCAGCAGAGAGCTAATGTGACGTGCCTCCCAGGACCATGTGCATAGGTGATGGAGGATGACCCTATGCAGGGCACAGCCTGTCCCAAAGGCACCGCCTCGTCCTGGCGGGTCTAGGGAATACTCCTCTGGTCAGCTTGCCCCGGGCCTGCAGAATCTTGACTTGAGCCCCCGGGGGCAGGGGTGCGGGTGGGCTGCAGGTGGTGGGCCTACCCCTGCAACATGGGAGGGGCTCTTGAAGCAAGAACGGTGTGATGCCCGGATCACCTGTGGTCTGGGGCTGGGAAGGATCCCACTGTGACCTGAGCTGCGGCTCGGGGACCCTCTTGCATTTGGGCTCCCCGTCATCACCCTGGCTCACAGGGTGCAAAACCCCTCCAGAAGCCTGTGCAGGTCGGGGACCCTGGTTGCAAGTGACAGAGACTAAAACAGACTGGCAGAAAAGAAAAAGTGACTTTATTGGCTTGTATGATGGAAAAGCCTGGAGGTTAATCCCAGGGTCTGGGCCTGGTGGAATCCGGGAGCCGAGCCCCGTTCTCGGGACTCAGTCTCCTCTCCTGCAGCTCTGCTTTAGTCTCAGGGAGGCTTGTGCATCCTGGTGGTGAGAGCAGCCCGGCTCCTACCGTTTCAGGTGAGGAGAGATGCCTTCTTCCCGGAAGTTCTGGATAAAGCCCCTTTTGAAAGCTCCTCATCTGGGGCTGTGTGGCAACCCCACACCCCCTCTGGCCTAGGCATGACCTGCTGTGAGGGCCCCCCATCGCAGCCGCCTTAATCACTGGGGAAGGGTCTGTTCCATGCAAGGCCAGGGACAGTGAGCAGGAAGAGGTGGGCTCCCACAGCGAAGCCAGGGCGCTCTCTCCAAAAAGATGAGGGTGCCGGGGATGCCTGGGTCAGAGTTCAGGCGGGCGTAGAGGGCACACACCAGCAGGGCCAGCCGAGAGGGTTTAAAGAAGGAGCTGTCGCTACGATGTGGGTGGAGTCGGGGAACTAGCAAACCCGGGACAGGCAGCCCGGGAGCCAGGGTTGACCCACGCCTCGGGGCAGGAGGGACTCAGCAGACCCCAGAGGAGGGCCCGGGTCACCCAGCAGCCTGTGGCAGGCAGGATGACATAGGTGCTCCTGCCTGGACCTAGGGAAAGAGGGCCAGGGGTAAAACCCCATCTCTCTCACCCCACTCCGCTACTTTCTGTGAGCTTCCTCTTAGCCACACACGATGAGCAGCCGGTGGGCAGGAGCGCCCCTTGACGCAGCCACACAGGACAGAGGTGCCGCTGGGTGGGGTGTCTGGGGGGAGGGCAGACAGAGAACAGCCAGCACACAGCCAAACCCGTGCTCCCTAACCGGTCAAGAGAAACGTAACGAGAAGTGCTCACAACGGATACAAAGGCGATCATAAAACACTCCCAAAGACACAGGACTCTAAATGGAACATTGAGGATGTTCCAGCATCACTGAGCTGTCAGCTCTCCCTAATTCAGGGTATAAATTTAATGCAATCTTAATAAAATCCTCATGAGTTTCTCTTTTAAAGAGAGCTAGAACTGATACTAATGTTCACATGGAAAAATAAACACGCAAGGCTTGCCAGGGAAAAGCTGAGCAGAAAGTGCCGCGGGGCAGAGGGGAACGGGGCTGGCCCCAGCAGACAGGAGAGCACATGGTGGGGCCTCTTTCACGAGGACAGTGCCCTAATGGCGCACAAATGCACAGGGCCGAGGGAGAGGAGGCCACAGAGAGGCAGGTCCCTGTAGAGGCCGTGGGCGAGGAGGAGGCGCCCCAGTCACCAGCGCGGTCTTGGTACTTCACATAAAACGTTACTGGGACGGGTGGAAAAGCATTTGGAAAAAAGATCCAATCAGATCCACTTCTCACACCATGCCCAAGAATAAACTCTAAACACAAAAAGCTTAAATGTCCAAACGCCAGAAGCAGCGTCAGTGAATTCCTCTCAGAGCAGTGAAGAAGGGCTTTCTGTGACTATGAATAATCCAGTTATTCAAAGAAAATATTAATAAAATTGCCCATAAAAGCATCTTATGCAAGGAAAAAAATAAAGCAAAAAGAAACGACAAAGGAACCCAGGAGAAAATATTCTCTTCGTAGGGAAACGGCTCCCGTCACAAAAACTTTTCCAAGTGAAGAAGCAGAAGTGCAGCATGTCAGAGCCGCTCCGCCGTGTCCCGGAGCCCGAGGGGACACGGGCTTCCTCCTTCCCCACAGCCTTGCTGGCAAGGTAGCGTGTCCTCAGACGTCTGAATGTTGCCAGTGCGACGGCAGAGAAGCGTTTCTTGGTGTGGCTCCCATTTGCATGGGAGGAAGCTTGTCTTGTCTGTGAGGAAGCTGAGCACCTTCGCACCAGTCTAAGGGCCGTTTTTACATCCCCGTGTGGGAACCGTGTGTCCATGCAGTTTGCCGATTTTTTGGTAAGATGTCTGTGATGGATGGGTAAGTGACAGAAAGCGCCACACCAAAGCACACGGATGGTGCTCTGCCTGCTGCACGGAGCGTAGCTGCCACTGCCTGCCTTTGAAAGAAGAAACGCAGGAAGAATAAACTAGAAATCAATGAGATCAGCTCCCTGCGGGGAGTGGGGGGGGTGGGGACGGAATCTCCAGGGAGCCCAGCCTGGCACACGTTTCATGCACTTCTGACTTTTAGAAGCGTGTTAGTGCTCTGCATAGTAAGTTGGGAAGCATGAGAAAGGGAAAAATAAGATGGACAGAAAACAGGAAAAGTGGGCAAATTATATCTCAAATGAAGAACGTAGCCACTGTGAAAAGCAAAAGGAAATGAACTAATCCAAGAAAACAGGAAGGCAGCCAGTGCCCAGCAGCCTCCGCCTCGGGCAAGGTCAGAAGGAAAGCGGGGAAGTGCGAACCGGCCGGGCAGCTTCCCCAGCGCGGGCGTTTTTCTCTTGTAGTGGAATGAGCGTGGCCACGCTAAAGGCATTGCAGGCGCTGGCAGAGCCACGCCCCAGGGCACGCGTCCATGTCACTGGAATACAGGAGTGTGGAGGGCCAGGAAGAAGCCCCCAGGCGGGAGCTGCACTCAAGTGGGACTCGTGATTTCCAAAACCACGCACGTGTGTGTGAACATGTGTAGGCGTGTGTCCTTGTGTATGGGTCTTCATGGTGTCCGTGTGCGTGCGGATCTCTGGGTGGCGGGTCTGTCTGTGTCTCTTAGGCCTGTCTGCTGAAAGGCCTAGAAGCCTCGGATCCTTCACACTGGCAGCCAGACCTGGGTTGCTAATACATTACCCATTATACCACCAGGGCTGCGCAGAGAAGTGGCTGATTTTAGGGCTGGTGCAAGAAAAGTACAGAAATAGCCTGGAACATGTTGTTATGCCAGCAAGTAAAGAGGCACACACACACACGCAAAGGTGGCATGTCACAGACTCCGGAGCCAGCACGGAGGGGCGCCTTCTGACCAAATTTGGACCCATTTGAGCACCAAAATATGGAAGTACAGCAATAAATCACAAATCCTTGAAAAAAATGGGGATTTGCAAGAACATACTATAATAGATGACAGATGACTGATGGCCACAGAGATAGATGATTGACAGGCAGATAGATGATAGCTAGATAGGTAGGTACGTGACGGATAGATAGATGATAGACGGATAGGTATATGACAGGTAAGTAGACAGGTAGGCAGATGGATGATACACAGATAGATATTGATAGGCGACAGGTTGGTAGATAGATGGATAGATAGACCCCAGAGGGTCAGTCACTCCATCAGTAGGTCACTGACTGATGATACGTGGATGGAAGGGCAGCTTCAGCAGAAGGCCAGCTGCTGACTGGTTGATGTGGGAAAGTGCCGGGTTCGAAAGCTGAGATTCTGCAACTGAAGGTGAGATCAGGTCGGCGTCATTCCTGGACACTCCATCAGGGGAAGTCTCCCCCATCCGTGGCGGTACGGCGTCTCCCGAGCGTGCCTCTGAGCTGGAAGGAGCCACTGAGCAGGTGCCCAGAAGATCACTCTTCAGCTCCTCCACCAACGAATCAGAAACGTCAGTAGTGAGAGGCACACGGACGTCCCGTGCCAAGGAAAGACACATGCCCACATGGCACTGCAGCCAAAAGTGCTCACACTCCATCTAATCCCTGGGAACCACCAGACCACCCCAAATGAGGACCCACCTAATAAAGAAAGGCCAGCGTTCTACCAAAATGTCAGCAGCGCACGTGACAAAAACCAGGGAAACGTTCCAGATGAAAGACTACAGTGACAAGACAGATCAATGCGACGCCTGATCCCAGCGTGGCCCTGTGCTGGAGGACAAGTGCCTCGGGGGACACTCGGGTCAGCTGGCAAGACGGGAACAGGGCCGGGGGGCGGGACCATGTTAGGATGTAGCTTCGATGGCGAGCCCGCCACGAGGAGGGAAGAGATCTCTGTCTCGAGGGTGTCGTTAGGGGCAAGGAGATGTGAAACACGCTGGCAACCTAATGCCAAATGCTTCAGAAAAGTCACCCACAGCGCACCGGCAGCAAGGCAGTGAGAAGTGAACAGGGCAGGCTGGGAGCAGTCGCTGAGCCCAGGTGAGAGGCCTACGAGGTTCTTGTACTATTTCTGTTTTTGTAATTTTTCTGTTGTTTGGAATTATTTCCAAATAAAATGTTGAAAAAAAAAAAAAAACAACATATGCCCAGATGCCACCTGAGACACAGAAGGCATTTCTTTGTCAACATTAAGAAGAATTTAATTGTGGTAAAATACCCAGAACATAACGTGTGCCGTCTAAGCAGGTCAGGAGGGCCCAGTCCTGATCCACGCTGTCCTGCAGCCACCGTCACCGAACCTCTCCAGGACGTTTTCAGTAAAACAGAAAGTGGCCCCATTAAGCCACTCCGGGCCTCCCTGGCACCCACCCTTCTACTCTCTGTCTCTATGAGTTTGACTGCTCCGGGAATCCCACGTAAGTGGAATCGGCTGGTGTGTGTCCTGTGACTGGCTGATTTCGCTGAGCATGGTGTCCTCAAGGGTCACCTATGTCGTGGCTATGTTAGAGCGTCCTTCCTCTCCAGGGCTGAATGATATTCCACGGGATGGATGGACCACACTGTGCTTACGCATCCCCTAATGACGGACCTCTGGGTGGCTTCTGTCTTTCAGCTATTGTAAATCAGGCTTCTGTATAAAAACATCTCCTCAAGACCTTGATTTCAATTCTTCGGTTATACACCTAGAAGCAGGATTATGGGTCATAGGGTAATGCCACAGTTAAATCTTAAGGACACCCCACACTGCTTTCCACAGCGGCTGCCCCCCGACCTTCCCACCGTGCACAGGGCTCCAGCTTCCCCACGTCCCGGCCAACACTTGCCATTTGCCGTTTCTTTTCTTTTTTTTTTTTTTTGAGACGGAGTTTCGCTCTTGTTACCCAGGCTGGAGTGCAATGGCGCGATCTCGGCTCACCGCAACCTCTGCCTCCTGGGTTCAGGCGATTCTCCTGCCTCAGCCTCCCGAGTAGTTGGGATGACAGGCACGCGCCACCATGCCCAGCTGATTTTTGTATTTTTAGTAGAGACAGGGTTTCACCATGTTGACCAGGATGGTCTCGATCTCTTGACCTCGTGATCCTCCCGCCTCGGCCTCCCAAAGTTGCCGTTTCTTTGCTCTAGTCAGCATCCTGATGGGTGGGAGACAGGAGTTTCATTTTGCCCTGAAAGGACATCCGTGACTTGATATAGAATTCATGACATCCTCCACGGTCACCATGGTTCACTGAAAACCTACGGAAGTGTTTTCTGGAGGGGGCCAGACACCTGGTGCTTTTGGCTGCACAGGCTGTGCCGTCTCTGCTGCAGCCACTAAGCTCTGCCCTCGAAGCAGGAATGCAAGCAGGGACAGCATTGCTCCTGAATAAAGGTATGCACCTGCTTTCCAATAAAACTTTATTTACAAAGCTAAGTGGCAGGCCCAGCACTTCCAGCAGCTGGCAGGTGGGAGACCCACCAAGACTGGACAGAGGACCCTCAGGGTCTGACCCCCAAAGAGCGTGTCCCTGCGTGTGCCAGAGGCGAGGACACACAAACGGCAGACACAGGCTGTGCACTGCTGCCAGCTGCAGCAGCAGGGACCGACGGGAAAAACCAAGATTGGCAAAGCCATTTGTGGCTCATGAAAAAGGGTGGGCCCTGGCATTGCCTTTCTGGAGCAACAAGCGTAGACGTGGGTGGACACCCACACATGCTCCCACACGCAGGGCATGCGAGTGAGCCCCAAGGCTTCCAGAAATGCCAGCCGGGCAGTGCAGACTCAGACCAGGGCAGTGACAGGCTCCCCCCGCCACCATGTGCCACTGGGAAGAGCTTCCAGGGACGTTTCTGGGCTCCTGGGCAGCCCCGGGCTCCCCTTGTTTTCTCCAGCTGGAGCTGGCACCGGCTGAGCTCCTACTGTGTGCCAGGACCTGGGCCTGGCACAGGACACAGCCCCTCTGGCTCCACCAGCAACCTGAGGCAGCAGTAGGTTGGCCCCAGATCAGATGGCCCACAAGGGCACAGGGAGTTGAAGTGGCCTGCTTGAGGACCCACGGCCATCAAATGGGAAACCAAGACACAGAGCTGTCAGCCGCCAGCTTGGGGACTCCAGAGGTGGAGGGCTGCTTGCTGTGGCTCCCAGGCAGACCCTCTGGCCCTGATGTCCTGCTTGAGTCTCTGGAGCCTTCTCTTTACACCACACAACGGCCGTGACTGTCTCAGGGGGTGGCCGCAAAGATTAATTAGATCATACAGGTGAAGCTCCCAGCCATGGGGTGCCCTCTCGAAGGCGGCTCCTATTCCCGGGGAACCCCACCATCCAGTTGCAGCAGGAGCCAGGTCTGCCTGTACCCCGGGCCCTGCTAATTGATAAATATCCGTTCCCGTTGAACACTCAAGTCCTGCGGTTTCCATGGATACCCTCCCCTAATGGCTTAGTGAGACGAGGGCCCAGATTTTCCAAAACCCGCATGAATGTTGGCCCCAGGGGAAGCAACCCCATCCCAAGGGGCCGGCCCTGCTCAGCTCCCTCTGGAAACATCAGAGACAGAGTGGCCTGTGGTCCAGGAGTGGGGATTCAGGAAACAGCCCTCAGCCACCAGCATGTGTGGATGGGCAAAGTCTATGAAACCCCAGCCCGGGGCCAGCGCAGTCGGAGGGCCTGTGCTCCGCCTCCGCCACGTGGCATGCTGCCTCCCTTCCACCTGTGGGTTCCTTTCACTACATGCCAAGTGTGTTGCCACAGCAAACAGGAGCCCAGAGTCCCGACCCCTGCTGCTCCCGCCCTGGGCCCTCCAGAGCCATGCTGTGTGTGTGCGTCACACCTGCTCTGCCCACTGGGCACCATGGAGAGGCGTCAGGGCCATGCACCGTCCAGCCTGAGGGTCCTGGTCGGCAGAACCCAGCAAGAGGTGATGGCTCCTGGGAGTGGCAGGGGAGAGCAGGGGAGAAGCTGTGCCGAGTGGCCCATGGTCCATCTGGCCGTGACCTGCAGGGGCAGGTCCTGCGCCTGCAGACATGAGGCCTCGGGCAGCTACTCTGGACAGGGAGGTGGGAGTGGGAGGGTCCTGCCACACCCGTTTGTTCAGGAAAGATGCTGACCCTTTGTGTCTTTCTCAGGAACCCCAGGAGCAGGTGGGATGCCTGGCCAGGGAGCACAGCACAGCCGCGGGCAGGTCTGCAGGCAGCCAGCTCTGGGGCAGTCACCAAGCCGGCACGGTCCACGGAAATGCTCCACTAAGTCACGCACAGATGTGGGGAGACAGCAGCTGCAACCCTGGCCTCCCCACAGGCTGCCCGGAGTGCAGGCCTTCCTCATGCACACAAAACACTGTTCATACTGAAACAGCATGAGGTTTCACCTGCTCCAGGAGCAGGCTGGCCATCTGGGAAGAGTCCCCAGCTGAGAATACGCCCTGCAGGATGGACAGTGAAACAGAAGCCACGCTGGATGCTGTCATGGAAGCCACACTGGATGCTGCCACAGCAGCCACGGGGCGTGAGCTGGGGTTGGGCAGCTAGGGGCTCCCTCCGTTCCGGGCTGGCCCCACCTGAACCTGCAGAGCAGGCCTGCTGGGGACGTTGGCAGTGGAGAGGGTTGGTGCCACGCCTCGGCCTGAGGGACCCCAGCAGTGCTGGAGGCCTCCAAAGAGGGTAGAAGTCCTACCTGAGCCCGGCCTGGCAGGGCGGGTGCTGGAGAGGCCACACCCACCTGTGCCCCGCACCTCGAATGTCAGCCAGGGGAATGGCTGGGCAAAGGAGGCCCAGGTAGAGAGACCAGAAGCAAGGCGAGCCAGGCTACCCAGTCCCTGTCCCCTCCCACCAGGCCGGTCACCTCACGCCCCAGCCCAGGGCCCTCCACCTCTGTCCCCTGGGACGCGGAGGCTGGGGACACTCTGCAGTTGGACGTTGGGGACCCCTGCAGGCTTCACAGCCCCTCCCTTGGCACCTTTGGCTGCATCTGCCAGCCGAGGCTGGGAAGCGCAGGCCCCAATCCGAGGCGGGAGGGGGTTGGCCTGGCCACTTGCAGCCCAGAACCTGCCCGAGAGCCAGCAGGACTAGGGACTCCCACCCTCCCCACCTCAGCACCCATCTACCAGCCACTCCTGACCACCCCACTCCAGGCTGGTCCCTGGTTCCTGCCCTGAGTAGCCCCCCATGGCAGGAGAGGCACCCAAAGAAAGCGCTCATGTCCCCTCAGCCCCGTGCTGGGGCCTTGGCAGCCCTCAGGTGTCCTGAGGAGCCCAGAGGGATCCAACCTTTCCAGGGCTGTCAGAGGACTTCCTGGAGGAGATGGCGGGGGTGTTCTTGGGGGCTACAGAAGAGCAGGCCAAGAAGGTCATGGTGGGATGGGCGTTCTGTGCCGAGGCATCCTTGCGGGAGGGCATTGGGGGTGTGGGGGCAAAGCAGAGCCTGGTCTCCTGGGGCAGCACCGGTGGGGCAGCAGGCGTGAGGAGGGGCGGAGGCTCCAGCCACCCCAAGGGGGCTCTGGGCTGGGCTTCACTCCCCTTCCTGAACGAGGGAAGTCTCTGGAAGGTCCCTTCTGGCCCAGGAAGCTCCCCTGAGGCGGAATGCCCTGTGACCAGCCTCCACACACTGGAGGAGGGCAGGGGGCAGGGGGCAGGGGAGAATGGCACCTGAGGCATGCAGTTGTGGACCCTCTGCCCCCAGGGCCTGGTACTTGGGACTGGCTGGTGGGGGGACAGCGCAGGGCGGGGATGCAGCCCCTCCTGGGCTCCAGGGGGCCTTGTAGCTGGTCAGTTTCGCAAAGGCACCTTCTCCCTTCCCTCCCAGCTATGAAGGGCAGTGGTGGAACTCTAAGACCGCAGCAAGGCCGGGGCCTGTGACCTGGAATCGGGACATGTGCCTCTTGGACCTTGAAAAGGAGAAATTTGCCTCCTCGCAGGATTCATATATATATATTTGCTGTAATTGAAACAGTATCTGGTGTGAGGCATCTAATTACCACTTTTTCCTAGAAATTGAGCTATAACCCGTCCTGTCGGTACAAAGCTTTTGTTAAAGTCAAATGCAGTTTCCCAGGGCAATTCCAGTGACGCCGCCTTAGAAAGAACTGGGGTTTTGAAATGTTTCTCCGAGTATAATGCCGAGCGGATGAAATCTACTGTCTTTTGTTCTGGCTCCATTTCGAGGTACCTTTGTACTCCTGCGTTCCTGCATAACAATAGCTAATCCTTGCTCACTTAAAGAAGATGCTACCAAATTAGAATTTTTAGAACTGGGAGGCCTTTGGAGAAATCAGAGCCAACCCACTCATTTGTCAGTGAGAAACTGAGTCCCTCAGTGCACCGGGGGTTCTAGAGCCCCAGACTTTCAAGGTAAGAGCCGGAGGTCAGGGGCTGGACAGAGGGAAGTAAGGAAATGGACGCGGGAGGCTGGCAGTGGGCAGAGGAACAGGGGACAGTCTGCGTTCCAGTCCACTGCGCCTTGATGCCATCAGCACCCCAACCCTGACCCTCATCCTCACCCTACCTAACCCCATCGGCACCCAACCCTACTCCAACCCTAATCTAACCCGTCAGCACCCAACCCTAGCCCTGACCCCAACTCCAACCACCTTCAAACCAGAGGAAAGGCAAACACACCCTCAAGGACCTCACACTCTGCAGAGCACTCTCACATCCTTCCTCGTGAGAAATAAAAGGGAAATCCTACATTCCCCAACAGACTGCGCAGACCACCCCTTGGCCAAGGGGACCCCAGAGAAACCTTGGCAGCTGAGCTCCCAGCATGATGGGAGGGAGGTCGCACCTGCCTCCTGGCACCCCCTCCCTCCCTTGCTAACCAGCATTGACAGAAACCGGCTCTTTCAAAAGACCCTGCCCTGGTTTCAACCAATGCCTGAGCTGCCCCTCCCTGGTGCGGGTTTGACACAGCAACCAGTCAGCGTTCCTTGCTGATAGGAGACCACGGGCCACAGAGAGCTCCTGCCAGTCTGCGGGGATGCACAGCGAGGGTCTCCGTGATCCGCTTCACCTTTTCACATCAGAGGGTGGAAAACCACAACCCAGGTCCTGCTGTCACTGCCCTGTCTTGAATGTGGGTCCCGTGGAGAGGCAGGAAGCTCAAGTGCATGCACAAGTTTCTCCCCTCATGAATATTCATGACTCCTCCCTTAGCTTGTTGAATATGTACATTAGGAGCCTCCTCTCCCCTCAGCACACCTTCTGGTTCCCTTTGGGCCTTCCTGGAAGTGTCTGTTTCCAGCTTCTGGCCTGAGGCTACCCAACTCTTTATAAAGAACAAAGCTCTCCTGGCTCACACTCGCAATCTCAGCAATTTGGGAGGCTGTGGTGGGTGGATCACAAGATCCAGAGATCGAGACCATCCTGGTTAACACGGTGAAACACTTTCTCTACTAAAAATACAAAAACTCAGCTGGGCATGGTGGTGCACACCTGCAGTCCCAGCTGCTCGGGAGAATCTATTGAACCTGGGAAGCAGAAGTTGCAGTGAGCGGAGATCACGCCACTGTACTCCAGCCGGGGTAGAGCAAGACTGTCTCCAAAAACAAAACAAAAAAACCCGCTCTCCTCTCCTTTCCAAACATAGGAACCTTGCCACTCTTCAGCTGACAACCTTTGAGGCCCTAGGAGCCCATTTTTCCCCTGATGTGTCCTTAGGTCTCAGACAGTGCCCAGCACACAGCACTTCACAAACATTTGCTGGATGACTGCAGAGGAAGCATGTCCCTCTGTGACGGCTGGGTGTGCATACTCGCCTGTCAGCAAGTGTCTGCGGAGCCTCGTTCTGCCCCAGATTTGATTCGTGGCTTAAAGCAATAGAAATTTATTCTCATGGCAATGGAGGCAGGAAGTCTGAGGTCAGGTGTTGGCAGCGCTGCATTCCCCCTGAAGGATCCCGGGGAGGATCCTTCCCTGGCCCCAGGAGTTCCTTGGCTGTGACCCCATCTCTCCAGTCTCTGCCTCCATCTGCACATGGCCTCCCTCCCTGTGTGTCTCCTCTTCTAATAAGGACACCAGTCGTATTGGATGAAGGTAGACCCTGATCTAAAGATCACATTCACACGTTCTGGGGTTAGGACATGGACCTACCACTCTGGGGGGACACAATTCATTCCATAACCACAGCTGTCTTCCTCTCATTAATTAGGCTATCAGAAAACAATTAGCATATTTCCCATGAAAATCCAGAGCTGTGTCCCTCTTCCTGCGTGAGAACTGGCAGGGTGGGCTCGGGAGGTGGCTGTCTCCTTCTGACAGGGTGTGTGCCACCGACTCCCCGCCCTCCTCCTGCCTGGGTGCTGCAGCCCTGGAGGTGAGGCCCTTGATCTGCCCAGTGGTATGCAACTGGGGTGAGCTGTCCCCCAGGGAATCTCTGGCAATATCTGAAGACTTTTTTTTTTTTTTTTTTTTTTTTTTTTTTTTTTAGACGGAGTTTCGCTCTTGTTA
>CM052650.1:3037314-3086952 GCA_028533165.1 Leontopithecus rosalia
TGGAGTGCAATGGCGCGATCTCGGCTCACCGCAACCTCCGCCTCCTGGGTTCAGGCAATTCTCCTGCCTCAGCCTCCCAAGTAGCTGGGATTACAGGCACGTGCCACCATGCCCAGCTAATTTTTTGTATCTTTAGTAGAGACGGGGTTTCACGATTTTGACCAGGTTGGTCTCGATCTCATGACCTCGTGATCCACCCACCTCGGCCTCCCAAAGTGCTCTAATTACAGGCTTGAGCCACCGTGCCTGGCCTTGAAGACATTTTTGGTTGTCATGACTAAGGAGTGCTCCTGGTACCTAGTGAAGAGGCCAGGGATACTGCCAAACTTCCTCCAACGCACAGGCCAGCCCCCACGACAAGGAAGAGAGCAGCCCAAAATGTCAGTGATGCATAGGTGGAGAAGCGCTGTTCTACGTGATGGAATATTGATCTGGGAATACGGCTGCCATGTAAGGACTACATTTCCCAGCTTCCCCTACCCTAGGGATGGTCATGTGACCAAGTTCTGGCCAATGGGGCATCAGCATAAGGAAGAAACACTACCTCCAGGTGAGGCCACCCTGTTATGGAAGGGCCATATGCCCCCCATCCCACTGTGAGGCCATGGACGTGGTGCCAGGGCCCAAGCTGGACCTGAAACTGGGGCTGCCCGCTAGGGATGGTGGGGAAAAGGCAGAAGGGGCCAGAAAGCCCTGCCCAGACTTCCATGTGGGACAGAGAGGATCTTTATCTTGCTCAAGCCGTTGTGTTTTGGGCTCTCGTGACGGCAGCATCGCCTGTATCTTGACTTACTCGCAGTTATAAATCTCAGGCCAGTCCCGTTGCCTCCCACGACGAATTTCTGGTTTAAGTCAGAGCCTTTCTGGGAAGGGAAAACTCGAGAAGAAAACAGCAGATCTTGCTGAATGTGGGCTCAAGGTGCCCAGGTTCCAACACAAACATTCCAGGGCTGTGGGCAGCGGTGAGGACGGCTCGGCCTGCATCCCTGCCTTCCGCAAATACCTGGGAATCAGGATCCACGCAGGAAGCTGGAGAAAGCTCGCAGGGTCGGGGCAAATGTGAGCATTCTTAGTTTATTTCCCCAAACATGTTGAGGACTCTTCTGCATTTTCTTATTCATAAAAAACCTCAAAGCCAAACAAAACAAAACAAATCTCTGAATTCCCTCCAGTTCTGAAGCACTTGTCTGCCATGGTCAGATAGAAATCATGGGCATAAATTAACTTTTGTGGAATTAACCATTCCTATCCAGAACATTCTCTGGATTCTACCTGGAAGCAGCTGACATACAAGGTATCAAACCTGAGGATGGCATGGGTGGCCTCAGGGAGCACATCATGCCTCACACGGGGGCACCCGCCACCTGGGGTCCTGCCCACACTTTCCCGTGGTTTCCGTAACCTCTGGCCACAGCTGGGGACAGGATCTGCCTCACTGCACGGCCCTTTGGAGCCATGTGCAGCTGAGAGGCAGGGCTCAGCAGATGAGAGGCAGCAAATCGGGGTGGAGAGCGGCTGGCGTGAGAGCTGGGTCTCATGGTCTTAACTGTAAAGCAGATATAAAACTGCCTGCCTCGTGGAGAAAGGGGCTCCTTCATTCACCCATCATGCTGGGTGCTGGGGTGAAGGGTTGACTAGCACTGGGGTGTGCGTCCCCCACAGGCTACATGGGAAACAGCAGCCCCCACGGTGGGAAAGTGTCGCTGACTGGGGGTCCCCAGCGAGGTGACCACTCTAGGAGGAGAAGCCCCAGCGTCCAGCCAGGGGCCCCCGTGCGGTCTTTGTTGAGGTGGGCGGCTACCACAGAGGTGGTCACTGTGGGTGGAGGCTGGATGGGGCAAGGCTTGAGCCGGAGCCCCAGTCTCCAGCCACTCCTTGAGGACCTGGGTAGCCAGTCTGCACCCACGGCCTCTGCCTCCTTATCTGTGAAGTGGGGAAATCACAGCACCCAACCCTCAGGGGCAACATGAAAGTGGAATAAAATAAAAGGCTTTCAGAGTCTGTTGAACACCCTGGGGTTCAACCTCCATGTTGAACCTCCATGGGGTGGCCCATGGAGCTGTGGAGGAAATGGCCCAGAAGCCTTCCCTGGGCTGCTAAGGCCAGGGCAGAAGCCCCCTCCGAAGGAAGCCCTCTACTGCTCCAAGCCAGCACAGAGACCCTCAGTTCCTGCGGCCAGACACTGCCCAAGGCTGATTGATCTGTGACCCCAAGCCCCGCATGGAACCTGACACAGCGGAACAACAGAACTGTGTGTTCAGTGTTGAAAATAATCAGAGCTATCTTAAGATGGACTCGGGCTGCTCCCCGTCGCCTGGGGTGTGCAGGCAGAGCTATCTTAAGATGGACTCGGGCTGCTCCCCGTCGCCTGGGGTGTGCAGGCAGAGCTATCTTAAGATGGACTCGGGCTGCTCCCCGTCACCTGGGGTGTGCAAGCAGATGCTGGGAATAGCCCGAGGCACGTCACAAGGCAGACTCAAATGTCAGCTGGATGCAGATCCAACAGTCATGATGAAGATGAAGATGAGGAGGAGGAGGAGGGTCAACTGTGACTTACTGAGCGCTTGCTACGGGCCAGGGAGGCTGAGGTCTTAGTTCTCTTAGAATTGTTTTTATTTGCCAGAGTAACTCAAGCACTTGGAACACATTAAACGACACAGAGGTAAAGGGAAATGCTGCAAGCCAGGTACCCAGGGCTGTGCAGTGCAGATGGGCCGGCCGAGGCACCCGGTACACTATCCCAGTTAGACCTGAAACCTGTGTTAGGGGCTCAGAGAGGTGAAGCAATTTGCAGAAGGACCCACAGCTGGTGAGAGGCTGGGGGTGGGGCAGGGTTTCAGTCGCCTCTCCAAGCTCTCCTTGGAGTCCTGAGAAGCAGCTCAGCCTGGCCCTCCTCTCCTCCCCTGGTGGCACCTGATGGCCACGTGTCCTCCTCCCACTGTGGCCCAAAACTCCTGGGGCAAGTGGGTGCAGCCCAGGGTGCAAGCCATGTGCCCATGCACCAGGCTCCATCCCGCCTGGTCCTAGTGGGGCTGGCATTTTCATCTCCCATTTGTGGGACTCCCGGGCTCCAGCTCACATTCCCACAGTGCCTTCCAGGACTTGGGGGCCTGGAAAGACCCAGAAAGACCACTGAGTCCTGTCCTTCAATTCACAGGTGTTGAAGCGGAGGCTCAGACTTGCCCAAGACCACACAATGGCTCCACAGCCGAGGCAGAGCTGCCAGCGGGCATCCCTCAGGACTGTCTGGAATTGGATGGTGTATGGCACTCGTGGCCTCTACCACGCAGGCTTCCACTCCTCCAGCCCTCAAACACCCAAGGGCATTGCACCCAGCTACTGCCGCTGCAGTGAGACAGGATCGAAAACACCGCTGCTTAGAACCACACCAAGCTTCCCCTTCCAGCGCGGGAGGTCGGAAGTCTGAAGCGGCCTGCGGGGCCAGTGCCGGCTGGAGGCTCCATCTGTCTTTGCCTCTCCAGCTCCGGACGTCCGGGGGTCCCATTTGCACATCACTCTGACCTCCGCTTCTGGGATCCTCCCACCTCTTGCACTTACAAAGGACCCTGATGACACCGGGCCCGCTGGGGTCATCGTCCGACTGCAAAGTCCTTGGTCAAGTCTGCAAAGTCCCTTTGGCATGCAAGGGCACATGGATGTGTGGGAGGTCACTCTCCAAAGGAGGCAGAATTGGGCTGGGGACAACACACGGCTCAGACTCGTTCAGCCGCAAGTTACGGAACCTTCCTCCCTGAAAGGATGAAGCGGGGCTGCTGACTGCTTCCCTCGGGAGAAGAGTCTGGCCCAAGGGTGGCTCCTGGTGCGTGTGTGCGGTTCTTGGAGGCTCAGGAACAATGGCACTGGGGACACAGCCTCTTTCCTCCCACGCTTTTCATCCTCATCCTCCGTTCCTCCTGGTCACACGACAGCTGCTGCAGCTCCAGGCATCACATCCTCACATGTGACCAGCGAAGCAGGAAGGCAGGCCGTGGGCCCTCAGGCACATTTCGCCCTTGTCCTCAGGGAGGTTTCATTGGCTGGGACAGGGTCAAGTGGCCTCCCTCCTGCAGCCACCCTGCGCTGAGCAGACCCTGGCCTGAGACCTCTGCAGACGTCATTCTGGGGAGTGTGCACAGTGGCCATGGAGGCTGGGAAAGGTCACAGAGGAAAACCCAGCCAGCTGGAACCCAGAGTCCAGGCAGCAGGCCGGCTGCCAGCCTGCCCCGACCCAGGCCCAGGACGGGGGGCAGGAGGTGAAGTCTTCCGGGGCTGCCCTGGCCTCGTCACCTCTGTCTCCAGAGCTGCCCACTGAGAACTCCATGCTGTTTGCAGACAGCATGACGACTGAAGCGATGAAGGGCTGTGGGCTGAGGCCGGGCACGGCAGGGCCCTGAATGTCAGGCTCGGGCAGCTGGGGGCAGCAGCTGAGGACAGCGGAGAGCCCCTAGCAGGAGGAGCCAGTCAAGACTGGAGCAGGTGCAGCAGGCGGGCAGAGGTGGGGCTTGCAGGAGGCCGCGTGGTGACAGAGAGGGTGGGGGGCGGCAGGGGTCTGAGCTCCGACCCCGGCCGGGCCAGGGCTGGGTACACAGCTGGTGCTCGGTAAGACACGCCGACCCACTGCTTTAATCTATTACACTCACTGCAAATCAAGGCCAGTCCCGAAGCAGTTCTTTCTCCAGAGGGCCTGACGCCGGCTCTGTGAGAACCTGACTGTGCCAAAGCCATCAATGCTGATCAATATGCAAGAGCTCAGAGAGCCGGCCCGGGCCGCGGCTCCCTGCCACATCCTGACAAGACAAATCAGCTTCTGGAATTCTTCAGGGAGGGGCCGGGAGCGAAGCGAGCCTCCTTATTTCCCTGACTTGTCTTTAAAAATGAAATTTCAAATAAACATGGAGAAAGAAAGCTCAGCTTAGCTTCAGGGAGAAAACATGTCGTTGCGGTCTTGAGTGGACAGGGGTCTCCCGGACTCCAGCCTCTTTCCTTTCCCCTGCAGGCACCAACTGAGAGCAGAGACAGGCAGGAGGCAACTCCCCCATTTCAGGGCTCACAGCCAAGTTGGGGGGGAGCTGCTCAGGGCTGGCACGGGCCTTGGAATGCTCTGGTCCAATGTTCCCATTTTACAGACAGGGGAAACTGAGGCTCTGGAAGCCATAAGGCTCCCCCATTGCCAGACAATAAGTAAGGGAATCAGCAGGAGTTTAAAGCCACATGATGACCCCAAACTCCATGGAGCCAAGAAAAGGGCCTGCTGGCCAGGGGCACTGGGGCCTAGCACAGGAAGCCACCGGGTGGAGGCAGCCCCTGCACTCAGCACCCAGCAAGCATCAGTGCGGCTGAGGCTGGAGCCAGGCCGGCACGCCCAGCTGCCTGGCTTTCATTGAGTTCATTCTGTGAGCTGACAGCCCAGCCCTGGACCAGGCAGTAGGGACAGGACACAGTTGAGCACATGGTTACTGATGATGGCCACGCCCCCGAGGGCATGAAGAGGCCAGCAAAAGGGGCCCAGACCCAGCCTGGGAGGTCAGGGAGGCTTCCTGAAGGAGGAACATCATGGGACAAGTCTTGAGGGAAGAGAGCCCTAGCAAAGACGGGCAGAGCGTGTCCAGGCCTGTGGACAGCACATGCCCAGGCCCAGGGCCCACAGTGGGTAGAGAAGGGGGCCTCAGCCTGGAAGGGAGGGCAGACTGCAAGAGAGAGGTGGAGCTGCGCAGACCGTGGAGGGGAGGGGGGCAGAACCCAGCCACATGCCCGGAAGAGCCGGCTGCAGCCGCAACCCAGAAATACATCTCCCCAGCCTAGAAGGGTAGGCAAGTTCACATGTGCTACATGTGTGTGCACATCCATATATGCAAACCCACGTGTGCATGGGGACAGATGTGCTCATCACAGGCACACGTGTGCAGTGCATGGATGTGTGTATCCGAACAAGCCAGGGTGTGCATGCAGGCAGTAGCACAGGTGTGTGCACATGACATTTGTCTACACATGCCAGTGTGGTACACATCCACGTGTATAGATACGTGCGCAAAAAGCATGTATGTTAGTGCATATGCATGTATGTGTGCACCTGCATGTGACTAGTACATGGACATGTGTGTGCGCACATAGGCATGCATGTGTGTGAACATGTATATGTGCATACATGTGTGTAGATTATGTATGGATGCATATATAACACATGGTGTGTGGAGACTGTGTGGGTGTGTGCACGCATTTGGGTGTGAAGGCATGCATGTGCATGAATAGCTTTGCATGCTTGCACACAGGTGCAGATATGTGTATGCATGGGTGTTCAAGCTTGCATGCACAGATGTGTGCATACACACATGCATGCCTTGATATGTGTATTCATGTGTGTGCATTATCTGTGTGCACACGGATGTGTGGACGTTGTACTTGTGTGTATGTGCATGCCTGCCTATATGTGCAGGGAAGGGCCTCAAGGAGCCAAGCTCCCCTCCACCCAAGCTGAGGCTGCTCAGAAGCCCGGAGCACGGCACCCCCGGCAAGGCAGGCACCCAGCAGGTGTGCACCCACATCCCTTAGGAGGACCTGCCCACAGCCTGCCTGGCCCCTAGCTCTCTTTGGCACAGCAGCCAGGGCCCAGTGTCCCACGGCTATATGGCCCTGGCTGGACCAACCCTGTCCTCCTGGGGCCTGTGCATCATGGGTGAGATACAGGCAGGTTCACCTCTGCAGTTCCAGGACGCATCACTTGCAGGTTCTCAGTTCTAGGAAACACTTCTAGGTTTCCCATCTGAAATGTGCCCCTCCCCCAGTGTAGCCCCACACACGTGCAGATGGACAGCCCCCGCAGCCCCCGCCAGTGCAGCCCGACTCCCCGCAGCACCCTCCCTCATCACCCCTCCTGGTGGTGCCCAGCCCTATCATGCCTTTTCAGGACAGGAAGTCTTGCTGGGCATGTGCTGTTCTGCTTGCTACGGACAATCTGGAGCAGTTCCTCAAGCCTGATTTCAATGTCTGGCTTAAGAAGACTCTCCAGCTCCCTGCAGGCCCCAGGGCCTCCCACCACAGGCAGGCCTGCGGGCAATGCAACCCCTCTGTGTGGCCCAGGGCTTCACTTCCCCTAAGTTCTGGGTCCAGCTCTTTGCCCCTGAGCTCCATCCAGGCCCTGGAGTGGACCCTTCTGCCCCTCCCTGATCATGCCAGGCGATGTTGCCAGCAGCATGTCAGCATGCTGGCTGCCGTCCCCAAGGGCCCAGGCCACTCACTGGCCAGGCACTCCAGATGCCCTCGGCCTGGCCTGTGAGTGGTCCAGGCCTTCAGCCCTCCTGAGCAGTGGGAGCGAGCATCTGGCTCAGGGCCCCAGGTGCTCCGTGCCCTCTTCCCTCCAAATTCCTATGCCTGGGCTGCCATCTCTTGGGAACACAGGAGCCAGGATCCTGGATAGATGCCCCCACCCCTGTGCATCCCCGAAAGCACTTCTCACAAAGTGAGAGACCCTCGTGCTGGGGGTGAGGGGCGCATAGATGCCGAGGGAGAGGCCTTCTCCAAAGCCTGCATCCCACCCCTGCCACTGCTCTTTCCTGAGTCTTCCTGTCTCCCCACGCCCCAAGTACAAAGTCCCCACCGGAGGAAACGCAGCCTACAGGGGCCCACCCCTTCCTCCTACCACCTTCTCATCCTCTAAGCACAGTTTGGTCACCTCCTCCGGGAAGCCTTCCTTGTCAACTTGGCCCCAGGCTAGAAAAGGAGCCCCAGGGCACTGATGGTTGTCAGTGCATTCATCTCCGTGGGTGGCACTGTCCACCCCAGACGGCGTGCACCTCCACTGAGGCCAGGCCCCCCTCACTCTGCCATCGCACAGGGCTCAACAGAGACAAGGGCTCCAGCATGCCAGCCATGGAGGAAGCAGGTCTGTGTGGGCTTCCCTGAAAAATGCACCTTCAGGTGCCCTGGGCAGGTGGCACCTTAGGCTTCCAGGACCAGGAGGGCCTTCAGCAAGGATGGTGAGTCTCCACTGTCCCCGGGCCACACACCTCCCACAGGACAGCCATGGCCCTTTGCTTCCCCGAAGGGCATATGTGCCCAAGACTAGCACAGGACTGGCGCCGAAGGCTTTGGCTCCAAAGTGCGCCCCTGCTGGGCAGGCCCATCATCTGAAATGTTTGCTTTCTGCCTGACCCCGGGGCTCGACCTCCACACCCCCAGGGCAGGCCCTGCTGATGACAACACGGAGGAGGCCGTGGCTCCCGGCAGCGTCTCTTCGGAGACAGACAAGATCCCCTGGTAAAGCTGCGCAGCTGAGAACACGACAGGCCCTCAGCGCGGGCACGGCTAGGCATCCCGAGGGCGGGGGCAGTCACTCCAGCCCCTCCTCATGCTGACCTCCTAGGCACCCAGAAGCCGCCCCTTCCCCGCCAGCTCTAGCCACAGGGTGGACAGCCTCCCTCCCTCCCTCCCTCCGGCACGCCCATGCAGCGAGGGCCCAGCCAGGGGGGTGCGTTTCTGGACGGCTGGGCGAAGGGTCTCCGCTTCGGTCCTTGCAGAGAAACGTCAAACCTGAGAATTCAGCTGTCCTCCTGGACCACCTCCTCCCTGGAGGTCCCTCTCCCACAGACCCCAGGCTGCCTGGAGACAGAAGCCAGCACCCAACATGGGCCACAGAGTGACAGTGCACATCTGCAGAACAGAGGTGCAGGGACAGAGGCGAGGGTACACAGGGGCTATCTCAACAGCCGCTCTCCCCCGAGCCCCACCCTTGCAAAAAGCTCATCATCCAGGCAGCTCGGCTCTGGGTGTGTCAGAGGTGGCGACCTCGAACATCTCTCCATCCTTTACAAGCAGGGCCTGGAGCATCAGGATGAAACTTCAGTCGCTGCTAACATGGGTGCAGAGCTGGGAGCTTGCCCAGGGCTTCCACAGGCACCGCCGCTAGTTATGATTCATGCTCCAGCAGCGCTAGGAAGGGGGACGAGGAAACTGAGGCCGGGGTGGGTGCGGAGGTGGCTCTGCCGGGGAGCGCCGAGCCAGGATCTGGTCCGGACCCTAAGCTCGGCAGGACCCGTGCGCACCCAGGCAGCGTCGCGTCCTTCCCCAGACTGCGAGAGGCTGCTCTGCCATCAGGCCATGGACCCCGAGCCGCCCGTGCTGCGCGCTCGCGTGTGCGCGCCCCCGCCTCCGCCCAAGCCTGCGCCGGGGGAGGCGAAGGAGGCTCCCGTCTTAGAAAGAGCAGCTTCTGGAACTCACCGCCCAGGCCGGCCGGCTCTCGGCCCCGTCCCGCAGGCTGCAGGCGGCCCTGGAGGGGGCGCCCTCGTCGAGCGCGCGCCCCGCGCCGCCGCCTCGGACTCCTCCCCCGCGCCGCGCGGGCAGGTTCGCCCAGGCGGCCGCGGGCTCCGGCTCCCGGCCGGCTCCCCAGGGCCCGCGGCCCGCCCCGCCCCGCCCCGCGCGCCCGCCCCGCTGCGCAACTCGACCCAAGTTGGAAGCCGAGCCAGGGCGGCCGCACTCGCGCCCAGTGCAGGGCGGCGGCGGCGCAGCTCCGGCGAGCGAGGCGGCGGCCGCACGGCCGAGCGTGGACCGCGGGGGGCGCCCGCGCCGAGTAGCAGCCGGAGGACTCGCGGCGGCGCCGGCGCCCCGCCCGGGAAAGTAAAGTTGGAGCCGGAGGGAGCGCGCGGGCGCGGGGGCCCGGAGGAGCGGCGCCCCGCGCCCTAGTGCGCCAAGCCCTAGCCGGCCGGATGGGAGGCGGAGCGCCCCGGCCGCCGCCGCCGCCTGTCGCCTGCGCCCCGGCCCGGCTCCGGGGCCGCGGGGCCGCTCTGGCACGCCCGCTCGGGCGCCGCGTAGCCGTGGGTTCGCCGCCGGGGCACTCCCCGTGAGCCGGGCCGAGGGCGGGGCCGCGCGAGGACCCCGGGACCTGCCCCCCTCCCCCCGCCGCCGCCGCCGCCGCCGCCACCGCGTCGCCGCTCGCTCCGGGCGCCTCCCGCTCTGCACTTACGCGCTCGGCAGCTGCGGGGAGCCCGGCAGCCACGCTCTCCGGCGCGCCGCCCGCGGAGCCACCACGGCCGGGGGCCGGCTGCGGAGCGCCGCGGTCCCCGGCGGGCGCGCCCGAGCAGCAGGCGGCGATGCCGGCGCCGACCCAGGCTGGGGGGCGCCCGAGCTGCCGCGGCTGCTCCCCGGCTCCAGGAGGGACCGCGTAGCTCGCGGGAGGACCATGGCGTCCCCGGCGCTGGCGGCGGCGCTGGCGGTGGCGGCGGCGGCGGGCCCCAACGCTAGCGGCGCGGGCGCCAACGCCTCGGGGGCTCCCTGGGGGCCGCCGCGCGGCCAGTACTCGGCGGGCGCGGTGGCGGGGCTGGCGGCCGTGGTGGGCTTCCTCATCGTCTTCACCGTGGTCGGCAACGTGCTGGTGGTGATCGCCGTGCTGACCAGCCGGGCGCTGCGCGCGCCCCAGAACCTGTTCCTGGTGTCGCTGGCCTCGGCCGACATCCTGGTGGCCACGCTGGTCATGCCCTTCTCGCTGGCCAACGAGCTCATGGCCTACTGGTACTTCGGGCAGGTGTGGTGCGGCGTGTACCTGGCGCTCGACGTGCTGTTCTGCACCTCGTCGATCGTGCACCTGTGCGCCATCAGCCTGGACCGCTACTGGTCGGTGACGCAGGCCGTCGAGTACAACCTGAAGCGCACGCCGCGCCGCGTTAAGGCCACCATCGTGGCCGTGTGGCTCATCTCGGCCGTCATCTCTTTCCCGCCGCTGGTCTCGCTCTACCGCCAGCCCGACGGCGCCGCCTACCCGCAGTGCGGCCTCAACGACGAGACCTGGTACATCCTGTCCTCCTGCATCGGCTCCTTCTTCGCGCCCTGCCTCATCATGGGCCTGGTCTACGCGCGCATCTACCGCGTGGCCAAGCTGCGCACGCGCACGCTCAGCGAGAAGCGCGCGCCCGCGGGCCCCGACGGGGCGTCCCCGACCACCGAGAACGGGCTGGGCGCGGCGGCGGCGGCGGCGGGCGCGGGCGAGAACGGGCACTGCGCGCCCCCGCGCGCCGACGTGGAGCCGGACGAGAGCAGCGCGGCGGCCGAGAGGCGGCGGCGCCGGGGCGCGCTGCGGCGGGGCGGGCGGCGGCGCGCGGGCGCCGAGGGGGGCGCGGGCGGCGGCGCCGACGGGCAGGCGGCGGGGCCGGGCGCGGCGGCGGAGCCCGGGGCGCTGACCGCCTCCAGGTCCCCGGGCCCCGGCGGCCGCCTGTCGCGCGCCAGCTCGCGCTCCGTCGAGTTCTTCCTGTCGCGCCGGCGCCGGGCGCGCAGCAGCGTGTGCCGCCGCAAGGTGGCCCAGGCGCGCGAGAAGCGCTTCACCTTCGTGCTGGCCGTGGTCATGGGCGTGTTCGTGCTCTGCTGGTTCCCCTTCTTCTTCAGCTACAGTCTGTACGGCATCTGCCGCGAGGCCTGCCAGGTGCCCGACCCGCTCTTCAAGTTCTTCTTCTGGATCGGCTACTGCAACAGCTCGCTCAACCCGGTCATCTACACGGTCTTCAACCAGGACTTCCGGCGGTCCTTCAAGCACATCCTCTTCCGACGGAGGAGAAGGGGCTTCAGGCAGTGACTCGGTCATGCCCGCCTGGCCCGGGGATCCTGGACAGCTGGCGCCATGCTCGGGGCTGGGCGGAAGGGAAGGGGCAGCCGACTGCGCCGGGATGGATAGGCCCCCAGGGCGCAGGGGAGGGTGCGCCGGGGCAGGAGCTAGGCTCCGGGGAGCGGGGAGGAGAGAGGGGGAGACCCCTTTGCCTTCCCGCCTCAGCGTGGAGCTGCTTCTGGGGCTCCCTCCCCAGCTCCAACTCCGGGGAGTCGGCGGAGGTGTGGCTGTGAGATCAGGGTTTCAGAGAGCAGTGGCAGAGGCGGCCCCCTAAATGGGCGAGCAAGGAGACCCCCAAACACACCACCACTCCCCATCCCCGTCTGACCAAGGGCTGACTTCTCCAGGACCTAGTCGGGGGGTGGCTGCGGGGGCAAGGAGAAAGCACTGACAATCTTTGAGGACTGAAAGTATTTAAATGTTTGCCAAAAACAACAGCCAAAACAACCAAACTATTTTCTAAATAAACCTTTGTAATCTAATGTTGGGTGCGGCACTCAGTAGTCCTTGGGGCTGGGGGTACCTTCCAGACCCGCATCCTGCCTGACACCCCCTCACCCAGCGCTGGACGGAGGGCACCCTGGGGCTCCAGGTTCCAGCTTCCCTCTGGCGTGAGAAGGAGGGTGTCTTGCTTGTTCTCAAGCTAACCTTTTGGGTGCATGGAAACTCTGTACTCAGAATTCCCGTGCCGAGAGCAGCTAGGAGGCGAAAGGAGGCTAGAACCCCCAAGTCGGCCCTAAGTTTAGATTCTGGGGGACAGTCTCCCCACATTCCCATCCCTGCCCTGCACCCTCCCCCACTCTGGTGTTCAGGGCCTCCGGGTGGAAGAGGTGGGGCTCTTCCAGTCCAAGCCTAGAGTAGCTCTGAGCTAGTCCTCCCAGCTTTGCGGGCGTGGCTCTTGGGTGGAGAGAGGGTGGGCTTGAGGCCGGCAAGCCCCGACACTGTCATTCCAGATCAGAGGCTCTGGTCAGGTTCAGCTGCTGCCACGTTCTTATTTGTGAAACAGAAGTCTCTGAGGCCCTGGAGCAGCTGAGTGGGACCAGCTGGCAGTGGCCGGGACGGGCCTGGAGCCTGCCTGTTTCCCGGAGCCCCCAGGGTTTCCCGGTGCAGCCTCCCTCCCCTTCTCCACTGTCAGGCCCAGCAGGTGTCCACACACTGTCCACACTGCTGCTTGAAGAAGGGCAGCGGCAGGTGGGGGAGAGAACACCAAGGTGTGCGTCCTGCCACTGGGCCTTCATGGTGGGGGGACTGCTCAGACTCAGCCACGTCACAGGGCCCCGAAGCTGCGGGACAGGTGGGGTGGAGGGACGGAAGCGGGACAGGTCCTGGCCGGAGCTGGGCAGGGGTCTCCCCAACAGACACACACAGGTAGCTCGGTGGGTATGCGGGCTGTGGCAGGGCCCCTGCTTGTGATCATTCAGTACCCCCTCTTCTGTCCCCGGGAGGCCCCCCTGGGCTTCCCTGCCTGTACCCTCCCCCTCCCAGACCCTGCCTGCTGAGCCCAGCCCAGATCCATCCTGGATACCGACCTCTGTCCCTTTGGCCTGGAGAGGGGTCAGCCCTGGGTTCTGCCTTTCTTCCCCAAGCCCCCGTCCTCGAAGTCAGGTTCCAGAGCAGGGCCCTGACTTGCCAGGTTGGCCCTTGGAGAACCCCTCCCTGCAGCTGCCTGGCTTCCCCCGATGATGGGTCTTCTGGACACCCCAGCTGGGAAGAGCTCTCCCAGCCGTGGCCACGGCTGGCACATGTGCTAACGCTCACACCGGCTGTGTGCTAGACTCAGACACAGGTGGGGAGACGCAGACAGCAGTGGCGGGAGGGGTGGAGTGGAGAGAATGGCCAGTCAAGGCTGATGAGGACATCCCTGACCTCCCCGACCAGGCCTGGGCAGGGGCTCCTGAGTTGTTGGCCCAGCTCGTCCTGGAATTGCTGCATGGTCTCAGACAAGTCCCTGCCCTCTGTGCCTCAGGGCCCCGCCTGGGAAGTGGGCCTGCCAGTCTGTGGGCTAGTCTATCTCCTCAACCCGAGACCATAGGAGACCCCCATCTCAGGGACTCCATGGCTGGCATCTCACCCAGGGACCCTCCGAGGGCAGGCCTCGGGGCTGCGAGGGGATCCCCTAACCCCTCACCTGCCAGCACTCAGGACCCCCAGTCCCACCCAGGGCACCCTTTCTTTGAGAGCAGCAGCATTTCATGTGATAACTCATACATTTCTTGGGGCTCAGAGAGGTGGGTTAACCTGCCTGAGGTGGCACAGCTGGTAATAAGACCCAACAGAGCCCAGGTTTCCTGGCTCCAAATTCAACCAGATGACAAGTATTTCTTGAGTATCTCCGCCAACTCCTGCTGCCTCCCAGGAGGTTTTCAGGTCTGCGGGAAGGAATGGGCAACTTCCCGAAGACCCCATACAGGGCGCAGCATGAGCAGGGGTCCTGGGGGATTAACTCGGAGGAGACTAATCCTGGCACCTGCCCAGGGAAGAATGTGGGCAACCTTCCTCCTCCTCCTGTCCTAACCCTGCCAACGGCACCCTCCAGGGCTGTGGCCGGGACTCAGCGGCAGATGTTACCACTCCATCAAGATTGCCGCCTGGAGAGACTTTCTTTTCCGCTGGATAAACAGAGACAGAAACCTGCCTGCTGCAGGGACACGTGACACCTTGTTCTGAGTCCTGGTGTCTTCATGAAGGGGGCACTGACACCCACCCTGAGGGTATCATGAGCCCCGAGTGCCCCCAAACCCAGTACGGGAACCACCTGCCGAGGGGACTTCTTGGCGCCCAGAGCAGGGCCCTCCCCTCGCCCACCTTTCCGCCACGGCCCCGGCCTTCCCTCACGGCTCTCCTCTCCACGGACGAGGCCTGGGCCTGCCTCACCTTTTCATGCCGACTTCATGGAGCCAGAGTCTGATGACAACCCCTGTCTGTGGTTGAGGAAATTGAGGCCCAGAGGTGACTATGTGGCCAGGGACCTCTAAGGGTGAGGGGGCAGAGCAAACCGTGGACCCAGAAGGGTCCCTCTGCAGAGAGCCTGGGCTCTGAGCCCACCCGGTCCCAAGCCAGGGTCGTGGGTAGCATGGGGTGTGCCCCTGTGCCAGGCCACAGAGCAGCATCTTCCATCACTGGTTTCCTGCTCAGCGTTCTCCGTTGGGCTCTCGGGAGATTTCAGGCAAAATAAAATAAAGCAGCCACTATCAGGCGGAGGAGGGCTTGGCCTGCGTGGAGGGTGCAGGCTCGAACGCGGACCCGCTCAGGGTTCATGTGTGCCTGGCCCAAGCCTGTCACAGATGCAGTTCCCCCCAGATAAACATAGACATGCATGTGTTCTCCTGAACTCCTGTATTTTAATCCCATGCCTGAGTTGGTAGGAAAGTGGAGAAAAGAAAGAGTCCAAATCTTCCATTGCAGCTCAGTGTGGAATTCAGAAGGAAATATTCCTGGTGCAGGCAGCAGTGTTGGTACCTTAAAGAAGCAGCTCCAGGCTTTGGATCCTGCCCCCGACTCCGGGGGTGGGGGCTGCAGGGGGGGGAACACGTTGCCGTGGCACTTGCTGGCGAGGAAGCCGCCCTTCCCGGCTGTGCTGGCAGCCGGCTGTATTTTTATATCACATCCATCGGAAGGGCTCAAATATGCCAGTGCAGCGTCGGATCAAAACACACCGCGCCTGCAGGCCCATCTCGAGTTCTGGTTGGACAGCCGCGGCCTTTCCATGAGCCAAGTCCCCACCTCCCGTCAGCCCGTGGTGGCCCCACGTGCAAGGGGCGGGGGAGGAACAGCCCCAGGACCCTGTGCGGAGTGCCATGGGCACCCCTAAATACAGATGACTCTGCCATCCCTGGGCAGGCATGGGTGGCCTCCGCTATGTGCCAGGGGGGATCTGAGAACCGTGACGTGGATGTGGGGTGGGGGTTGACAAAGACAGGAGGATCCCCAGAGCTGAGGAGCAGAGGAGGGAGAGACTCAGGTCTCCGAGGTCCAGGGGAGGCTTTCCCATCCTGAGGTCCCCGTTGTCCTCCCACGGGGTCCATCTTGAGTGACCAGGGGACACCTGGCCTCCACTCCCGAGGGTCAGCACGCTCTGTGTCCCGGCAGGCCTGCGGAGGGCATGAACTGCAGTGGGCAGTGGAGGAGGACGGAGAGGCTGGGCCCTGACAGGCTCCCTGGGCCATGCCCTGCCTGACCTGCCAGTGGAAATGGGCTGCCCAGTGTCTCCAGCCTGGACCGGGGCCTCTAATCCAGGGGCTCAGTGCCACCCCGCTGAGATCTGCCTGGGAAGCAGAATCAACTGCAAACTCTGGGCCAAAGAAAGCTCTGGGGATCAAAAATGCCTTTCTCTCCTGCCAAGAGGGTTTGCGGCTGCTCTCAGGAAAAGCCTTGGGTACGATCGTGTCTTTATGGTCCCGATAGGGAATCAAGCCATGCCAAGCAGAGATGGGATGCTGGCCCAGACGCTCGGTTAAAGACATTCTGCCTTATATCTGAGCACAAAACATGCCCAGAGCTGCCTGGCAGCCAAGGAGAAAAAGGAAACAGGATATGAACTCCCTCTTACCACCTGATGCAAGGTTGACAGGGAAATCTGTAGACCAGGCGTTGGCAGCTGGACCTGCCTAGAAGCCCACCAATCCCATGAAGCCTCCACAACTCCGGAGACTCAGCCTCCAGGGAAGGGCTTTGGGGACTGCAGAGAACCCCAGAGGGACATTCCTGCCATATTCCCTATTGAGGTGGGGGAATGGTCACCTCACAGTCCTGGCCTCCATCTCCAGCTGTACCAGATTGGGCCATTTATTATTCATTCCAGCAACACTCCCCACCAGGCCCTGGCTCAGCACTGGGGAGGCTGTGGGGGAGGACGGTCACGGGGGAGGGGCTCCCAACTCAGTGTCCCACACAGGCCCTGTGGCTGTGCAGCCTCCCCTGGACCAGCACCGTCCCACCCTCCAGGGCTCCCAGGCAGGTCACGATCTGCTGCCAGCTCCTCCGTCCTCACCTCCGCTCATCCCACTTCCTGCTCTGGCTTGGCCATGCCCCCATGCCTTTGTGAATTAATGCTTTGTCCCCAGGAGTGCCCTTCCTGCCTGGTGTCGCATGACAGCCTTACACATGGCCTTCACAACTCAGACCAGGCCCCATTTCCAGAGCCTCCAACCCTGCCTTCCCCAAGCCTCGGGTCCCAGAGTCGGGACTAGGCCCTGCCCCACTCAGTGCAGGGAGCCCAGAGGGGCACAGGGACAGTGGGTCATCTGGCCAGGCGGCAGCTGGGCCGAGCAGGCCTTCCCTGGGGTGTGGAGCCAGCCACCCTCTCCCACGTGGAAGTCCTGAAAGGATCATCCCGGACTCCAAAACCAAGAGCCACCCCTGCCGTGCCCACTGTACCAGGACACGAGCCCCTGAGGCTGGCAGAGAAAAACTCCTTGCAGCAAGAGGCCGCGATGGCAGGGGCTGGGCACTGGCGCTGCAGGATTTCCCATCTCACGGGCAGCCTGGCTGCTGCAGTGTCTTCTCCACTACTGGGGGGCTGGCTTTTCCCTGGGCTAATCAGCTCTTAACTGACTGCAGCATCGATGAAAACAGACATTTCCCTGCCGCCTTCAGAAGCCCAACTCAGCCACTGAGTGCTTGGGAAAGAGGTGCCCGAGGGGCCGTCTAGTCCAATCGCCCCCTTCCCACTCTGCAGAGGCCCAGAGCGCATCAGGCACAATAAGGAAAGAGCAGACGTGACAGCAACCCCAGCCGCGAGCATTTGACATGCCCACCACGTGCCAGGCTTTGGGCCGGGCGCTGTGGGCACGCGCTTGCTATGATTCTGCCAGGCGGGACCCATGTACCCATTTTAGAGATGAGAAAACTGAGCTCCAGAAAGGGACTGCCATGGAGAGATGCTGAGTCAGAGCTAGACGCTCTGTACTCACCCCACCACACGGGATCCCTCAGTGACAGCGGTCACCATCCACGGTGTTAGCTTCATTTTACAGATGAGAAAACCAGCTAGGAGTGTGTGCGTGACTTTTCCTACATGTCTTCTGTCTTCCGCATCTCTGGCGTCCCTACCAGCTAACTCTGGGCTGTCACTCCTCCTCCTCCGTTGCAAACCTCGCTTAGGTTACTCGTTGAGCCAAGGGGGCCAGACAGGGCTCAAGAATCACTCCACCAGCATAACCGCACTCTGAAACCTCCGCAGCTATGTGAAAGCAGCAGTGCCCCAGCCCCTTCGTGATGGGCGTGAGGCCTGGCGCTGGGCTCATTAGGTCGTCAGAACATGAGGCCGCTTTTTGAGGTCACCCCGCCCAGGATACACAATGCCAAAATGTTTGCGGGGAAAAGTCAGTTACCCGTTGCCTAGAGTGTGCTGCCATCGCAAATTGAATTCCAGGCAAAATCAGCCCTCTTCTAATTGGTCCAGATGAAGCTGTTATTCAAATTGATTGCTGTTGTTTCCACGACTGTTCAAATAGGAGGCAAACAACGGAGACATTCTCTCCTCCTGATGCTGCTCAGTGACCCACCGAGCCCGGCAGTCGGGGCCCCTGCCAAGGTGGGGTTTGCCGAACGCAGAGGCGTGGCTTGCCAGTTCTGAATAAACAGACGATTGATCACGTGCCAGGAGAGGGCAGGAGGGCTGTACGAGGTTGATGGATATCGCCTGGGCCCGCCCAGGGCTGTCTGTTTCAGAGCCTTGCGACCAGAAAGCCTCTTCGGGGACCCCGTTATGGGGATGGGATGAGGAGTGACTGTGGGTGGCACGTCTGTCACCTGGCACTGGGGTAGGTTTCTCAAGTTTGCTAAAGTTGGGCATGCAGGCCCCAGGCTTTTGGGCCCCCAATCTGACTGAATCACATGATGCCCTGAGCCTGGGTTCTCTGGAAAATGGGCCAAGCCCCCCTCCCCCGCCCCGACCTCCCACGGCTTCTGTGCAGAGCCAGTGAGGACCCTGGAGACCTCAGGAACCATCTTAGAAACATGCTTATTAAAGGGCTGGGTTCTGCGGGGCGCTGGTTCTGGGCAGATATGGCCCAGCCTTCATCCTGAAAGCCCCATGCCAGGCCCTCCGAGTGGGTGACCACTTGACCTTGGGGGCACTGGCCCTCTGGAGGCCTGGGACACAGGGTGGAGGCAGGGCAGGGTTCCTAGGCTCTCCTCCCTAGAGGGAAGGGGCTTCCTGGACTAATGTGCACAGCCAGGGTGCTCAGGCTCTACCCTAGCTGGGGAGGAAGGTCTGCAGGCACTGGCTTCTGTTTCACCTCACTCCCAGGCCCTGCACAGAGGCCTGCACACAGCAGGCACTTAATACATGTTGGAAGAACTTATGTGAATGTATCAAAGGCACAGTTCCGCCCTCAAGGTGGCTCTGATCCGGTTGGGGAAGCAGGACAGCGTCTGCCCAGAGCAGCGCGGTAGGGAAGGAATCTCCGCACCTCCGTTTTCTGTGCCTTGCCTCTTCCTCTGCTCTGTCCAAGGTGGGGAGGGGCAGCTTCCTCCAACACCACAGGATGCCCCTGGTTCACTCAAAACATCTAGAGAGCACCTGGACCCCTTCTGCTTATGGGGAAAGTGAGGCTCGGAGAGGCTTCTCTAAGGCTGCTGTCCACTCAGAGCACAAAGCTGGGGCTCTGGGGTCATCCTCCTCCAAGATACCTGTGCTGACTCCTCCAAATAATTAGAAAAGCAGAGTTGGGGGCCGTGGAGTTTGGAGGGGTGCCACCCGGCTATGCCATGGACCCTCTGCATTTAGGGAAAGGAGGTCTCAGCAGGGAGGGGAGGAGTTTGTTTCAAGTAAAACAGCACAGGCTTCAGGCTGGAAGAAATGCAAGGGAGCCCAGCCCAGCCACCCGGACAGTCTCCAGAGGGCTGCCCATCCCCCCCACACCTCCAGCCCTAGCCCCAGGACAACCCGGGATGGGCATTGCCCTGACTCCTGGGAGTTTTCCATTTTACTAAGAGGGAAGCTGCCTCAGTGAACTTAGCCCTAGGTCTTAGGGTAACTTCTAAGGACATGTTTAGGCTGAATCTGCATACATGTCACTCCCCTCCCTCCTTGCTCACTTTCAGCATGTGTTTGTGCCCATGCTGTGCCCTGCACTGATCTGCAGAGGAAGAACAGGAAAGCCACCAGGAGCTCACAGCCAGCGGGGACACCGGCGATAGTCAGGACGCCGGGGAGGAGGTGACCAGCTGGTGGGGACTCAGACCCAGGGCCGCTGACCGGCGGGAGCAGACAGAGAATGCCCTTAGAGATGAGCTCACCTGAGCCTCAGAGATGACGGGGGTCACCTGGTCATCAGAAGTGGATGTGATTACTTGGAGGTTAAAGATGCCTGGGGCCCCCGAGCCTCTGTATGGGGCCGCCAGTGTCCTCCTAGCTGGGATTTCCTGCCTCCGTGGTGGGGCCATCTGGGTATGCTCCTCGGAGGTCCTGGGTGCCACAGGCTGTCCAACTCTGACCCCTCGACACCCTCACGGTGGGGAGGGAAGAAGGCAGAAGCTGGCTCTACCACTCACCAGCTGGGTGGCTTCGCTAGGCCTCAGTCTCCTCCTCTGTGAAATGGGGTTGCAATCTTGGCTGTGGGGTCAGTGAAGCGGGAGGTGGGTGAGCCGTGCACCTGAGCCTCCTTCTCTGCCCACAGCACGGTCTACGGAGGCTGCACTCCCACAGAACTTGGTGTCGTTCCTTCAGTGCCTCTGGCTCATCAGCCCTGCAGCCAGGATGGAGCATGTGGGTAGGCACGCAGACCCTGTCCTCATGGAGCTCACAGTCTGGGGAGGGGAGGTGACATCTCTCTGACAGACCGCCACAGATGCACAATGACCCCGGGACTTGGGACAACACAGTCGCCCTGGAGCATACATTGGGCAGACTGGCCAGTCTCCACGAGGCCAAGGCACCGTTCCTGCCCTGGCCTGAGCCCCTGACTGCCGGTCCCCTGACCACCCTTCCAGCCGAAGAGCTCTGCCAGGGCCTGGGGTGTTTGCCCCATCCAACCCCTCTGGCACCTACTGAGCAGGAGCTGGTCGCCGTGGTGGGAGCCCTTGGTCAACTGGCCAGCGTCACCCAGCTCTTGGGGTGGGACTAGGTCCCCTTCAACTCCAAGCAGGTCTGTTCCCCAGGCTGACCTGGCCTCAGGTGATCCTCAGAGAGCACCGCCCTGGCTCAGCCACTCTAGAGCAGGAACAGGCTCCAGAGTCAGTGCAGAGAGTGTCACCTGAGGTCAGCTTGTGTGCCTGGATCGCTGCAGCGCAGAGCCAGGCGTTGGCATCCAGTGTCCTGCGCACTCCCCACCACTGAGGGGCGTCCCAGAAATTACTTCCCTGCCTCTCAGCGGGAAGGCACCGGCTCTTGCCCGCTCTGGTCATCCCAGGCCAGGGAGGGCTCGGCCAGGCTGAGTGGCTTGGCTTGCCCAGGTCCACAGGCTGCTCAGCGACCGAGCGACTCCACAGTTAGAGCAGGCAGCCCAAGCCCCTCTCCATGGTGCCTCCAGAGGGGACGCAGGTTTGCCGAGCCCAAGAGTGGCTGCAGTGGCTTCCCAGGGAGTGTTCACCAGCTGAAGAGTGGGTACTTTGGTGGATTATTCCCACCCTAACAGGGATCCCTGTGGGGTTGGGCCAGGTACACAGCATCTGCCACGAGCCCATGATGGCCACACTCAGAGTCCACAGGCCTACTGGCTGCAGGAGCGGGGAGGGAGGGGTGGCCTTGTGCAAAATGAAAGCTCGGGGTGCGGGCTCACGGAGGGCAATCTTCCCTCCCCAGGGAGCCATGGTCCTGAGGTCCCTAGGGATGGAAACTCCATTCCTAGGTGTGCTCCCGGTCTGGATGGGGAGCTGGCTGAATGCCAACCCATGCCAGGGGTGACCACCCTGCCCTGCCCTGATGCCATGGGATGCCTGCCTGCTCTCACTGGGCCCCTGCAGGAGTGGTAGGTGACAGTGTTTGCAGGGTAGGATCAGGGAGAGGAGACCAAGTGACAGCTGTCCTGGGGTCAGCAGGTGGGGAGACCACAGGTGACTGAAGGGTCCAGTGTCCCTTCACAGGTCCCTCACAAAGCAAAGTTCAAAGCCAAGTTTGTTAAGAATTTCAAGAGGCAACTGCAGAGCACGAAACCCCAAGTGGGTGCCCTCTGAGCATGGCGCCCTTCAGAACACAGTGTCCCACGGGATCTCACTCACACACAGCTGACAGTGAGACCAGCCCTCCTCCCAGCATTACCCCAGCTTCTCTCTAAAGGCAGAAGAAAGTCCAGGTTGGAAGAGAATTCCCATGGGACTGCATCCCCAGCAGCCGGCCTGGATCTGTGAGGTGTCAGCGGAGGCTTCTGCTTCCGGTGTCTTTGGCTTTGCTCTCCGAGAGGGAATTCATTCATTCATTCATCCATTGGTTCATTCATCGTCCATTTCATTCATTCAAGAAGCATTTATTCAACATCAGCTGCGCATAAGAACACTGAGAAAGACAGCCTGCAGCAGGAATTCACAGCCTCCTATAATTCTCACTGTCGTGATAGCAGAAAAACAATACACATTTAGAATCATTCCTCTAGAAAGCTTACATCGAGTGCCCACACCACTCTGGGCACCAGGTTAGCAAGACAGAGACACCCCTGCCCTCGTAAACCATGAAGAGTTGTGGTGGGGCAGGCAAGTACAACATTGCAAACCGTAGCAGTTCTCAGGGGGACCTGCCCCGTCTGAGTGGGGTGGGGCAGCGAAGGTGGGTTGAGGCGGGCAGCCGCCCCCCGGGAGGCCACGGATTCAGCTGTAGCAACGGCTGGGAGTGGTGCTCTGGGGTTAGCCCCCATGTGAGTCCTCTGGGGATGCCTTAGCAGAATACCCCAGCCTGGGCAGCTTCAACAGCAGAGGTCACCATCTCACAGCTCTGGAGGCTGCCAGTCCAAGGTCGAGGTGCCGGCAGGGTTGCTTTCTCCCAGCCTCCCCCCCTCCCGGCTTGCAGACACGTCCTCACCTGGTCCTCCTTCTGTGCGTCTGTGTCCCATCTCCCCTTCTTACCAGACACCAGTCAGACTGGATTAGGGTCCCCATCTGACCTCAGTTTACCTTAATAACCGCTTTAAAGAAGCTGTCTCCAAACTGTAGTCCCATTCTGAAGTCCTGAGGGTCAGGGCTTCAACACAGGAATCTGGGGAGGACACACTCCAGCCCCAAACACCTCCTGAGTCCATTTTCCTCCCCATTTGAGGTGTGTGATGGGGGCAAGCTCCCTCCTTCTCCAGCCTTGATGTTCCCAGCTGTAGCCCAAGGGCTGTGACAGCACCTGCTATGTGGTGAGCATTGAGACGGAGTCTCGCTGTGTCACCCAGGCTGGAGTGCAGTGGCAGGATCTTGGCTCACTGCAACCTCTGCCCTCCGGGTTCAAGTGATTCTCCTGCCTCAGCCTCCTGAGTAGCTGGGATTACAGGCGCGCACCCCATGGCTAATTTTGTATTTTTAGTAGAGACGGGGTTTCACCATGTTGGCCAGGCTGGTCTCCAATCCTGACCTCAGGTGATCCTCCCACCTCGGCCTTCGGAACTGCTGGGATTACAGGTGTGAGCCACTGCGCCTGGCCTACACGGGGAGTTTAGATGCCCCTGCAGTTGAGAAATGTGAGCCTTGGGGTGGTCAAGCAACAACTGGGTTCCCCAGCTGGGGAAAGGCAGAGCTGGGCAGTCTGTGCCTATGTCTCTGAGCTGGCCAGGATGCGGGTGCAGCGTCTGAGATTGTTTGTGGCTCTGGGCGTGGAGAGGGGTCTTTGAGGTCCCTCCACCTGGGGTGCAGGAGCATGAGGGCTGTCTCGTGGGCAAGTCTGCGGGGCTGCAAGGCTGTGATCCATGTCCTGGCTCCTCCCAAGGCCACGCCTCCTGTGGTCCTGCACTGAGGGAGCCTTGGGAGGAGGTGGCCATTCCGTGGCCGGCTCCTCGGAGGGTGGGTGCCGGGCAGTGTTGACTCTGGAGGCAGTCACGTGGCTTTGGCACGTGCTGGCTCCCTGTGGAGCTGGGCTTTGCAGTTGCCACCTCTGCAACCCTGGGGCAGCACTTGTGTTGCTTTTAATGTTCGCGATCGCTTCGTTCATGATAGCAACAGGCTGGAAACAACCCAGAACAACTGGTACATGGATGAACAAACGGCAGTGCCTCCGAGCAATGGAATGCTACTCAGGAGTGAAGAGGACAAGCCACAAAGCCAGAGCAGCCGCCTCCAGGTCCACGCCTCCCTGGCTCCAGTTACATGATGTTTTGTTTAATAGACTATTTTTTTTTTTGCAGTTTTAGGCTCACAGCAAAATTGAGCGGCAAGTACAGAGTCCCCACTGCCCCATTGGTGTGGTATTACGTTATTTAACTTCTCCATCTGAAATGCGGTTATTGACGTGGACTTCGGTGGGGCAGTGGGTGGCAGGAGCTTCCTGGAGGTGAGTGTGGGCGCGCTTCGTTAGCTGCAAAGGGCAGCATCCCGTTACAATTTATTCACAGGCTCAGGAAACCACGGAGTGGCTGGATAGCCAGGGGGGTCTGTGGAGCGGGGAGAGACTGGCTCCCGAGCGCAGCCCAGAGGTTCTGGAAAGGTAAGCCTGGTCACATTGCTCAGAGGTGAGGAGGAGGGACCCTCCAGCCCGACCTGGCCTCCGGCAAGGCTTGTCATTTGCGGGGATGACGGAAAACTACCAGCCTGTCTGCACAGCTCCAGCAGGAGCCGGCGCTCTTATCTCCCATCGGCTTGCCGGAGGAGCTTGGCCCAGCCAGCAGGAGGATGGGGCGAGTCTGCTCCTGGAGAAGGAGAGGCCCGTGGCTCCACCGGCACTAAGGGCTGGCCCTAGACTCCTGCCAGGTCCCCACCCAGCCTGTGACAAGCAAAGCCAGGAGTCTAGAACGGCCTTCCCCTTGGGGGGGCTCAGATCCTGGCTCTGTCCCGTTCCCGCTGTTTGACCTCAACACATTCCTGCACCTCTCTTAACTAACCCTGCCAACAGCTGAGTTCCTTGGCACCTGCTATGTCGAGCAGCGTGGAGACACTGTGCACCCTTTACCAGCACCCACTCTCTCAAAGCTCTGTGAAGCACCTGGTCATCCCCAAGGATGGGGGAGGCCTAGGCTGGGAGCAGAGTGCCTGCCACAGGGCTGATGGAGGCTGGGGCTGGGACTGGAATTCCACCCCCAGGTGCCCCGGACATGGGGTGAGCTGAGGACCAGCATTCATGACACATGGGAGCTCCTCTCAACAGGGCTGTGACTTGGGGACAGATGGACCTTGCAGGGAGGCGGGTGGCTGCCCCAAAAATCTGCCTCCCAGAGCTCCAACCCGTCCACGACTCTGGGTTGGGGTCTCAGCTGATGTGCAGTTACTGGAGTTTCTGTGGCTTCTCAGACGTGGCCTGAGCCGGGCTAGGGGAGAGAACAGAAGGGGACGGACACGTGCCTATGCCCTCCGTGGGCGGCCCCACAGGACCCACACGGAATTCCTCCACTTGCGCCTGCTCAGGGCCAGTGCTGGGCAGCACGGTGAGCCTGCAGCCGGCTGGCCCTCTAGCGGAATGGAGGCTTCAGTGGAAGCTGCAATCTGCATGTTTGCTGCAGGCCTTGAAGGCTTCCTCCACGCTGGGGGAGGAGCGCTAAGCGGGGGAAGAGCCGAGACCAGGACTGCACTCCTCCGGGTACCCTGAGGGTGATGCTGGAGCTGGGAGTCCACCCCTGACTCCAGGTGTGTGGATGCCACCGGTCGGTCCTTTCATCAGAGCTCACCTGCTTTCCTGCTTCTCATGAGCCTCCACAGAGTGCTGGGACGACCACCAGCAGCTGCCACCAGCGTGACAGCCCAGCTCAGCAGCCCCAGGAAGAGGAGGTCCCAGGGCAGATCCCACACACAGCCTGGAGGACAAAATTGCAGTGAAGGCACTCGGCCCCAGGCGCCTTGGGTGGGGACAGAGATGATTCTGCACAAGGATGCCAGACGCCATGGCCAGGTGGCTGTTCAGGTGGGAGGTGGCTGAGGGGAGGTAAGGCTGAAGGCTTACCTCCTCCCTGAAGCTCCCTGGCTCCTGGACAGCTGCAGGCTGGTGTCTCTTGGGCCTGCACTGTTAGTGGCCTCCAGGTGTCCTGGCCTGCCGGGCACTCCCTTGCGTCTCTGTGGGCTTCAAAACCTTGAGGACGGGGTCTGTGCCCTGCAGCAGGGAGCTCTCAGCTGCTGCGCCCCAGCCTGCCTCTGTGCCACCTTCAAACCTGGCTTGTCTGGAGACAGCTCTTCCTCCGACCTCTGGCCTGGCTCCCAAGTGGCAGTGGTGTGCCTGAAGGCCCTCTCCCAGCCCGACCCCTGCTCGAGCGAGTGAGGGAGCGAGACTTCCCAGATGGGCCCCTCTCTAGCTCCCCATGCTGCCTTTTCCCCTGAGACCAGGCTCTGCTGTGCTCTGCGCTGGGGCTGGGTCTGCTGAAGCTGGGGCTCCAGGCCAAATGCCTGGCCAGAGGCCTGCACTGCTCCAGCCTAGGGACCTCCAGACCATCCTGCTGTGGCCCCTGCCCCCCAGTTCCCAGGAACAGATCTTGAGCTCTGAGCAGCCCCAGCAGTGGGCACAATTTCAGACCCAGCATCCTGGCGGTGCCTTAAAACTGCAGCAGTGAAGCTCATCGGAGCCATTTTCTCTGGCGCTGCTGAGACAGGAGGAAAAATCCCCACAGCCACAGCCACAGCCACGAAAGCATTGTCCCCTGCAAGTGTGCTCACTACTCAAACATGATTTCTCCTCCTCAGGGGGGAAAACCTCCCAGCAAGTCTCATTGCAAGATGGTAAACCTGTCGCTCTAATGAACAGCTTTCATTTAGAACTTGGTGAGAAGGGACGCGCGGGAGAGGGTGGCTCACGGACTGCGACGTTTCTGAATCGCTGGCTCAACCTGCACTGTTCCCGTGGAACTCCAGCACCCAGCACAGGGCTGTGTTGTTCTGAGCCAAGAAGGAAGTTTGCAGAAGCCGTACTTTGTGCTGATTCATGTTTCACCCTTTGCCTACAAAGTCCCCGTCAAATGGTTGTCCGGGTCCTGTTGCACGCCTCTGCTGACGGGGTGCTCACTACTTCCCAGTGCAGCTCCCTTCACTGCAGGGGAGGAGACTCGGAGCTCCCGCCTGTCCTGCTACCTTCACTGTGAGTGTTTACCAAGCACCTGTTACATGTCAGGCCCTGCGGCAGGGCTGGGAGGGAGGCAGGGACTTGAGGAGGGGCTGCCCTTTCTGGGGATGGAGCTCAGGGGCGGCTTGGCTGGGACCGGACGGTGATGCAAGTCTGACACTCCTTAAAGGAGAGAGGAATTGGGCAGGAGGAGCCTCAGACCACAGCTGGGAGCTGAGAGAAAGTCTGGGCCACCCATGCCGGGGGCTTGGACCGAGCTGGGAACCCCTGGGAAAAGCAGCCCTGGGGTGAGCCCCTCTGCAGCCAGCTGCCTCCACACAGGTCATGGCAGCCATGGCGAGGGTCATCTGTCCTCCACGGGGAGGGCCACATACCCAGCATGATGGCCCGGCTCGTGGTGCATGTCTAACATGTGGAGCTCAAGGGAATCAGCCTCTCAGTGGCCCCAGAGCAGCCCTCAGTGAGGGTGGGGACCCTAGCACTCCCATGTCACAGAAGAAGAGCAAGGCTTGGGGGTTGAGGAACCTACCTGGATAGGACATGCACACTGTGACTTCACTTGCCTGTAAGACACCCGCACATGGTCCACAGCGCCTCCCAGCCCTGGGCAGTGAGAATCGGTGCAACCTGAGCAAGCAGAGGCCTGGCCGGGTGAAGAGGGACCCCACCAGGCTGGCCCAAGGCAATGCCTCCTGACACCCACCTGGAATAGGGTCCCAAACTCAGAATACGCTGTGGGTGCAGCCTGCCCGCCCCTTGAAGGATGGGCCCCGGCTTCCTCAGCCACAGGCCTGGAGGACCTGATCCCTGCTGGAGGAGGGGCCCCCAGATGGCTGCCCTGGCCTGATGGTCTTGGGGTGGACAGCGCCAGGGGACACGAGGGGTAGTTCAGTACAGAAGGCTGGAGCCACCAGTGAGTGAAAAATGAGTGAGGGAATGAGGGATACTTTGGGACCAAGGCCAGCAGGGCACCAGCTTCCGTCAGAGTCCCGGCGCCCTTGCCTTCCTCTTCTCACCTCCGCCTCTTCCACCCGCTCACAGGCTGCCCCTTCTCAGAGGGTGGTGCCCCTGAGCCTGGTGGGGAGCAGGGGGTGGGGCCTCCGAGTGGGGAGGGGCTAGGTGGGGGAGCCGGGGGTGGGGCCGGCCTTCCTTCTGTCTGGGATGTGACCATCCCAGGGAATCCATGGCCTTGTCAGCAAACCCAGGGAAGCACCGAAACCCAGGTGCTGCTCCATGCGTGTGGGAGGCTTGTCTCATCAGCTGGCACAGGCGTGTAAGGGCACGCACTAGGACAGGCCCATCGGGTGAGGTGGGGCAAGTCTGGGGCAGGCGGTGGCCCCTCCGGGCCTGAATGTTGGCCGACGTGCCCCCGGGACAGGTGCAGGGGGCTGTGCATCCTCTGCTCGCTTCTCAGTGCAGCCACAGAAACAGCAATAAAAGCCTTTTTGTTACCTTTCCAGCCCAGACAAAATCAATAAATTCTGGAAACATGAGAACAGCTGACCTTTGAGATTTCTAGCAAACCTTCAAAGAGTAAGTGTGGTCTGGGATCCGGCTCGGAGCTCAGGGCCAAGTCCAAGGTGCTGGGAAGCTCTGCACAGGCCCATCTTGGGTCCTGTCCTGTCACAGGGATGAGACCCAAATCCTGCACGTGCCTCTCAGGCAGGCCTCACTCACGTGGATTCCGGAGAGTTCTGTGGATGGAACCTGCTCTTTCTGTGAGTGGCAGTATTGCTTTAACTGTGTCTCAGCTGCTCTGTCTCCTCTAGAAAGTTCTCCAGCAGCTGCAAATGTGGAGCATGATCGGATGGGGCGAGGGCCCATTTTGCAGATCGGGAAACTGAGGCCTGGAGAAGGAGGGATTTGGGGCTGATGCCGAGCCGCTTGGCCTGATTCTCAGTTCACTGTTTCCAGAGGCTTGGCAGGGGAGCCGGGGGTGGGGCCAGTCCTCCTGTGTGCGATCTGAGCACCCGGCAATCCCGTGGCCTCCTCAGCAAAGTCAGGGAGGCGGCAACACTTGGGAGTCTCCCTCCATGCGTGTGGGGGCCTGTCTCATCGGCCTGCGCAGGTGTGCAAGGACAGCGTCTGCAGCTGGAACCTGGGTCACCGCCAGTGGCTGTGGCATTCACTCTTGCCCAGGTGCCCAGTTCAGTTATTTATTTATCTAGAGACAGGGTCTGGCTGTGTTGCCCAGGCTGGAGTGCAGTGGCAATACGAGGGTTCACAGCAGTCTCAACGTCCAAGCTCAAGTGATCCTCCTACCTCAGCCTCTGGAGTAGCTGGGACCACAGTCATGTGCCACCATGCCCAGCTAAATTGTATATATATATATATTTTGTAGAGGTGGGGTTGTGCCGTGTTGCCCAGGCTGGTCTCCAGCCCCTGGGCTCCTATAATCCTCCTGCCGCAACCTCCCAAAGTACTGGGATTACAGTGCTGGGATGACAGGCATGAACCGTGCACCTGGCCACAATTCAGTTGTGGATTGAGCTCCCACAAAGCACTGGTCATGCTCGGGGCTGGGCAGGGGCAGCCAGGGCCGGCCATGATCCCTGTGCTCTATGAATGGGGCTCTATGGAGGGTGGGATGGACAGGAGAGGGAGAGGAAGGTGACGGCGACCACTCTCCAGCCCTGGGCTAGTGGCCGGACTCCTGCAGAAGGAGGTGAGCTTGTGAGAAAGGCGAGGAGGCCTCTTGAGCTTTGAATGTGAAGCTCGGAGGGAAGCCCAGCCCAGAGAGAATCTGGGGAGCCCTGAGCACAGATGGGGCCTCCTGTAGGCCGGGTGTCATCTGCAGTGCCAAGACATGTAATGCTGCTGTTCAGATGGCCACTCCCTTCCCCAGGAGAAGCAGAGGCCATGCAGACCCAGGCTGGCAGCCCAGGGCCGTGTGAAAGGGGCTGGCTAAGTGCCGGGCACAGCGGCGAGTGGCCAGCAGCCAGTGCTGCCTGGACAGCCCTTAGCGTTTCGCCCTGTGGGGACTGGCTACAGCCAAGGCTGCGGGCCGATCAGGGCTGGGGGCAAAGGCTCAGCTATGCCATCTCACGGCTGCTGCCTGGCCTGTTTCCACTGCCACAGCACTGTGCGCCAGGTCCCTCCTGGAAAGCGCATTTCTGCACATCCAAGCAGAGAGAGAGAGAGAGAGAGAGAGAGAGAGAGAGAGAGAGAGAGAGCGGGGTGGGCAGGGCTCCACACATGGGGCCTGTGGCTCTCCTGTGCCATCCCTACAGAGTGTGAGAGAGCTGCCTGCCCTCAGGAGAGAGTCCCAGGGAGGGACAGGGTGTCCTGCAGTCTTGACCCAGCAAGCTGAGATGCCTGGGGGCTCAGCTGGCCTACTCCCACCTGGGGCATGCATCCACTGGACGCGGCCTCCCCACCAACTTGAAGGAAAGTGGGGGCTGGACCCAGAGGCAGGAGACCAGGCCAGCTTCAGCCCAGGTCCGTTTTGCCTGGCCTCCCGCAAACCGATGCTCAGGAGCAGCACAAACCCCTTGTCTGTCTACCAACTTTTGTACAGTTGAATTAACGATGAACTTTATGTCTTAAGAAGACTTAGGTTTACAGAAAAAAACAAAAAGAGAAAGAAAACAAATTGTAGAGAGGGCTCCCGTGTGCCCCTGGCCCCTGTGGTGCTCACGAGGAGGTGGTACCAGCTGAGGTGGCACCAGCTGATGAGCCAATACTGGCACGGCACAGTTCGCATCCGGGTTGGTTTTGGTGTTGGCCGTTCTCTGGGTCTGACCGACACACGGTGGCATACATCCACTATTATAAGATGGTGCAGAGCAGCGCCACGGCTCTGAACATTGCTGTCCTCCGTGGGGCTCTGTTGACTCAGCCCTCCCTCCCCTATCCTCTGGTAGCAGCTGCTCTTTCCACTGTCCACATAGTGCTGCCTTTTCCAGAATGTCACCCACTTAAAATCCTACAGCACGTGGCCTCCTCAGACTTGCTCTCTGCACTGAGCAGCATGCATTTAGCGCTCCTCACTCCTCGCGCCTCTTCGTGGCCGGACATTGCATGAATAACGTTCCATGTCGGGATGTAACACAGTGTGTTTGTCCCCTCACCTGCTGAAGGGCGTCGATTATGTCTGAGTTTTGGCAACCATGAATAAAGCTGTCATAACGGCGAGTGCAGCTTTCTGTGCAGACACGAGCTTTTAACTCTTTTTAAGTTTTGCCTCATCAGCACCTCCCCAGAGCCCAGGACCCTGCGGGGCTGGTGACTTGAAGATGAAAGAGGCCTCAGGGGGCAGTCCCAGAAGGCCACACACTGAGGCAGGGAGGACACAGCCCTGGACAATGGGCCTGCAGTCTGGGGGATCGAGCTAGGAGGCTGGGCCTGGGCTCGGGGAGGGCTTCCTGGAGGCAGTGTCGGGAGCTCGGGGAATGAACCAGGATCGAGCAGGTAGAAAGGGAGAGAAGAGTGTGAGGGGAGGCCCCAGGTGGGCATGCACGTGCTGGGTGGTTTGGAGTGGGGAAAGGGTGGGTATGGGACACCCACACCGTGTGGGCATCAAGAGCCACATTGGGGAGGCTGGACTGTCTCCAGGCAGATCAGATGTGGTTCAGCTTCCCGGGGGGTAGATGGAGACCCGGGCTGGGGTACGGTGGGCAGCCATAGGGAAGGGGGATGGCGGGGGCTGGGGTTGCATCTACTGAGTGGAAGCCATGGGCTAGCTTCACGTGCTCCCTGAGTTTCTGAGCTCACATAAAGCACCAGCCCCTGGGGGCTCCACCTGGCCCCAGCCCTCCCCATCCCGCCCTCCTGCGGGCCCAGGTGGACACAACAGAGGGCGGTCTGTGAGAAGAGGAGGAAGTCAGGCCACGGCACAGTGGCGTGGACACCACACGCACTGCTCATCTGGGGCCTGGCACCAGGACCCACCCTGGAGGGCTTGGGAGCAGGCAGCTTATTGTAAGGTGACCCCAGGAGGCACAGGCGAGGAGGAGGACAGTGATCGGGAAGAGAAGCCAGGCACTCAGGCTTGGTCCCTGCAGGGAGGGGCGGCCCGAGGCCTCGCGAAGCACAAGTCGGGTTCATTCCGTGCTGTCACAGGACAGCGTGCCGTGGGCTGTGACGGTAAGAGGGTGTCAGGCCTTGTGGGATTTGGGCTGTGGTTGGGCGATGAGAGGAGGGCTGAGGTGGCAGGGGGGTTGTCTGCAGACCGGATGCCACTGGACGTGGCCGTTCTGTGATGGCGTCTACTCATTTGCATCTGCGGGAAAGGAGGGCAGCGGTGGGGTGAAGTGGCAGTTGGGGAAGCCCTGGGCCCTCCCTCAGCGCAGGAGAGGTGGTCTTTCAAGGGTGGCACCTCCGCCTTGGCCTTGATAAAGTGGGCGTCCTTCAGGCTCATTCTTGTCCTGCAGGAGGATGTGACTTTGCTGTCAGATCCGTCTCTGGGTGGCAGAGGCTGCCTCCGAACCTCCCGCCTGGGTCAGGGAGCTGGAGTTTCTCTGCTGACTTCTCATTGGCCTGGCCATCCAGGCTGCCCACAGTGCCCTGGACAAGCTCCGAGGCACTGCAAAGGGAAAGAGCCGGGCCAAGACCCTTGAGGAGGTGCTGGGGGCCACCTGGGAGGTGAACCCCATGGAGAGCCAAGGGCAAGGGGGGCAGGGGGGAGGTGGTGAGAGCAGCCACCTGGCCCAGCAGCTCCTCTAAGACCCCAGCCTCTCTCCCTCCTTCCCACCTAGTCACCATTTTCCTCCATCCCCACAGTGGGGTGAATAATGTCCCCTCCCAGTTCACATCCATCCAGAGCCTCAAAAGGTGGCCTTATGTGGAGGTCGGGTCTCTGCAGATGTCATGGGGTCAGATGAGTTTATACTAGATGAGGGTGGGCCCCAAACCCAGCAACTGGTGTCTTTCTAAGAAGAAGGCAGCCAGGCAGAGACTCAGAGGCATGGGGAGGAGGCCAGTGGAGACAGGGCAGTGGCTGGAGCAAGGTGGACACGAGCTGAGGAGTGCCCAGACCCACTGGGAGCTGGAGAGGCAGGAAGCAGGCTCTCTGCAGCCTCTGACCCCTAGGAAGGGAGGCCCTGCCCACACCTTGATCCCAGACTTCCGGCCTCCAGAACATGTGAAAAGACAGCTCTGCTGTTTGAAGACCCCAGTTTGTGATCATCCGGAAAGGCAGCCCCGGGAAATGAATGCAGCCCCTCGGGGTCCCAGCCCTCCAAGTCTACCTTCCTGGGCTCGCCCAGCCCTGCTCCTGTGTCCTCCCAGCTTGAGCCCACCCAGCACTCCACCCCAGACCCTGGTGGGCCCCCAGCCTGCTCAGAACCCTCCAGGCCCTTCCCGCCTCCATTCTACCCTCCCCCACCCCAGCCAGGCCCACCCACCCTCACACCGCCTCCCTCAGGACCCTGGCAGGGCTCTCCTGGACCTCCATCGCTGCCTCCAGGCCCTGAGCCCCACTCCTCAGACCGACCCCCATGGCTGCCACCCTCATCCTGCCCTCATCCCTGGAGGCCGGCTCTTGGCTAGCTGCCTTCTAGAGCCATTGCTGTCCACACCGAAGCCTGTGCGCGGCGGAAGTGGCCATCCTCTCCATCTCAAAGTCCTCTCCAGATGGCTCAGAATCAAAGAGGAAACAAATCTAGAGTTAAAGGCATCTAAAATAACGGTGATAACCCTCCTATCGAGATGACCTTCGAGGTTGGGATCATCTCGTCCACAGCCGTGTCCTCGCGCCTGGTGCAGTGCCAGGAGCGGATCGATTTCCCCTTTTCCAGCCGGCAGACCTGGGCTTGTGGGTGGGGTACCTGGCCCATCACTGCTGGACCTGGCTGGCTCCTGACCTCAGACCCAGCTTTCCTAAGTCAGGGCGGCACCCTTTTGGCCAGACCAGGCCAGTTTCACTGGAGCAACTGCTCTGAGATGGTCTGAGGGTCCATAGAGGGAGACGGGGGCTGGGGGTAGACCTGGCATGAGGCTGGCACCTGATCCTGCCCCTCGTGACTCTGTTCAGCAACACGCTGTCCTCTCAGGGTGGGAAGGCCCCCAGAACCCTCATCCTCTGAGCTGCTCCAGCCCGCCTGACCCTGTTGCTGTGAGCTGACTCTGCGGGAGAGGCTGTGTCTGTAACAGAGCACCCCCAAGGCTCCAGGCTCAGGAAGTGCAGGCGTGAGGTCCCTCCTCCCCCCACATCATGATGCCATCATGGCTTCCTTCCCTACATCCTCAGCCACCTGCCTGGAGCTCTGCGCTCCAGACTCCCACCTCTCCTCTCTCCCTTGTTCCCTCCCCGTCTCTCTCTCTCTCTCTCTCCATGCACACAGCCTGCTCTGTCCTGCTAGCTGGCTTCACTTTACATCTAGGACCATATGCACATGCATGCATAGATGCACACACACACCCAGCCACACACACCCAGGCACACACATACGTGCACATGTGCACCTACACATATATGCGCGGTTCTGTGTGCAAACCTTCCTCCCCTCTCCCAGGAGAAAGAACACTTTTCTCTCCTCTCATGTCTGCACACGCAAGTCTTGACCTTCCTGCTCAGGTTTCCTGACGACAGAGGCCATCGGATGGAACAGCCTGGGCCTGCACCCTCCCTTTCTATTTGCCCACCTCCATCTCTCCATCAGCCCTTCTTAGGCCTTAAAGATGCCAACTGCAGCCCCACATGAAGCTCTTACTGCACATCCCCAGCCGAGGAAACTGAGGCACAGAGGTCTGGAGCCCAGGCTCCCTCTCAGGGATTTCACCCCGGAGGCTGTACCCAGGGAGTGCGAGACCCCGAGACAAGCCATCCCCTTGTGGTCCCCTAGGCTCTGCATTCTTTTCTTTACAGCAAGTCTCCCTGAAAGAGAAGGGATTGTCTGAACCCCCTCTGCCCTCACTTTCCCTACCCTCTGGCTGGACTCTTACCAAGGCGCACAGCAACCCTGGGCCCCCAAGCCAGACAACCATGCCTGGCTCCTCCGTGCTGTGGCCTCTCCAACACCCTCACATGGACGCTCGCCCCGTCCTCCCGCACAGGTTCCCACCAGCTGTCTGGGGCCCCGCGCCCCCTCCCTTCCCCCACCTCAGTTGTGATTTGTCTGGAGGTTGGGGCCCCAGGGCTCAGTGCTGCTCCCCCTGAGACCCCCTGGGCATCACACAAGGGCCCCATATTTTTGTGCCTGGCCCTGGCTGTTGGGAACGACCTCCATCCCTGTACCTCCACCTGTCTCTCTGCCACCTCTCCCTGGGTGTCCAGCAAGCCCCTCCGACAGCTGAGTCCAAAGCCTAGTCCCCCGACATCCTGCTGCCCTTGCCTTCCCTCCCAGCGCCTGGTGTCTCCCAGCACCGACACTGACATATTGGCATTTCAGAGACTCCTCCCTTTCTCTCATGCTCCTCACCATCCAGTCCCCAGCTGCCACACACTCCAAAGCTTGAAGGGACAGCCAGAGGGCCTGGGAGGGAAGCACCCATGACGTCTTGTGGCTGGAGAACCTGGCAGGTGGGGGTGACCTTTAGGGAGATGGGGGGCTGCAGGAGGGAGACACAAGGATGCGAAGAGGTCTGGAGCTGGTTCTGCCATGCTGAGCGCCCGGTGCCTGCTCTGCCTGCCAGCCAGTAGGTCATAGCAGAAGGCAGTGAGTGTGGAGCTGTCCGTGCAAGGGTGGTGCTGAAGGCACAGGCATGCCTGGCTTCCCTGGGAACAGGTCAGGAGAGCAGGCAAGGGCGCTCCAGGCAGCCACTACCATCTCTGGGCTCAGCTGGAGTAGAGACATGGAAGATATGATGGCAGCACCCCTCACACCCTGGGTTCCTAAGTCAGGGGGCCCAGCAGCCTGCGAGGAAGCCAGTGTTCTCCCCAATTGACCAGTGTGTAGACAGCAGAGTAGGGCAAGCACTGCTCCCCATAGGGTGACCAAGGGGCCATCCCAGGACCCCAACCCCACATTCAGTTGACATCCCAACACCCTTTTCTGCAGCTTCTCATTCATGGAGTGGACTCTAAGGCTGTTGACCAATTGAATAGGATGAAAAAGGAAGCCTCACACCCTGCCAATGCCTGCTGGAAACATGGGTGTGAGTTGGCAGAATGGCTGGTGGGCACCATCTGCTCCCACCCTTCCACCAGCCCCTTCAGCACATGTGTTTCTGAACATACAGCTCGTGTCCTCCATGCTTCTGTTCCTTCCACCATAAATCCTGGCTTAGCCTATGTGGGAAGTAGAAAAGTTTCTTTTTAAAATTTACTTCTCGTTAAATCACGTGTGCTAATAACTTCGTGAAGCCCGATCCTATGCAGCTGTTAGACATGCCATGCTTATAGGCACGTAGTACATTCTACGTCCTTGTACTTTAACCAAGATATCTGTGCTGGGCATGCTCACAGGCATGTGCCAGCTCGCCATTGCTTTTACCGGCTGAGAAAAGTTTTAAATTATTAGCCAATAGGGTTTTAGTTTAGATTGTGAGGTCTGGCTCCAGCCAATGGAGATCAGACACAGCAGTAAGGACAGCCCCAGATGTGTAAGGGATAAATTTGTGTGTTTTCTTTGTTTGTTGCACTCTCGTGGCAAGATGGCTAGTGAGGGTCCCCTTCCTGCAGTCCAGGAAGTAAAAATTGCGTTGCTGAAAGAGCCTTTGCCTAAGTGCTGATTTTTCTTTGCGGCACCGAGCCTCTGTTTCCAACAACCTGTCAGCCGCGTGCAGGTATGCCCTTCCGGTTCAGTAGGAATACAGTTTATCGTGAGCTGATACAGGTTTGCAGTTGTAGACACCACATCAGAGGAAGAGGAGTGTGCACGCATGTCTAAACGGGGTGTACATGGTGCCCACTCCTGTGGTGCACACACGTGTGAGCTGTGGGGCAGATATGTGGGCACAGGTATACATCGAGACCGAGAAATAAAGCATTTCTTCAGACCACACGTCCAAAAGCAAGGTGTAGGCAGCATTTTCAATTTGTCTTTTTCTCAAAAAGAACAACACAAATAAAGACTTCTCTTGTTTAACTGCAGAGGGCTTGCCCTGGCAAGGCAGGCCTGACGGTGGGCGGTTGGGGCAGCACAGGAGCTGCAGGATCTAATTCATGTCCCTGCACGACAGAGCTGGTCTCCCTCCACCAGCTCACGAGAGCTGCTGCTGGGTTTTCCTGAGTGTCAGATAGGGGGTGTCCAAACGTATCTGTGGGGCTCCTCGCCCTTCCCACTCCTACCCTCCTCTCCCCCGTCTCCTTCCTCTCTCTCCTTGCTCTTTTCTCTCCCTCTGCCTCTCCCGTAGTTCTGGCACCATGATTATTTTCTTTGTGTGTGTATAGATAAGCAGTATCAGATCAGTCCTTTTCCCAAGGACAGCTGGGCTTGGTGAGGTCTGGGGTCAGAGCCAGCTCCAGGAGGTAAAAAGAGCCAGGAAAACCTTTCCCTTTGTCTCTAATTTTTCATAGCTGTAATAGCAGGTTAAATTTAATTTCACAGGCAGCTGTGATGGGAGGGGGATTCAGTCTAGCAATGTTCCATAGGTTTCTAATCACACACTAAGGAATCTGAGGCAGCATGGGGATCTGTGGGAATGATATCACAATCGACTAGTGATGTCTGCCAAGGGTAGGGCGAGGAGGAGGTCACATGAGTGCTATGTGCTGGGCTAGGCCAATTTGGACATCGTGGGTGTCCCTAAGGGGAGAGGCGTGGGCCACCCTGGTTACATGTGGCATCCCAAAGCCTTTGCTATTCCTAGACCCATCCTGCAGCCCTTCCCTCTGTGCCTTGAATGTGCTGCTTCCTCCACCCTCTGCCTGGTGACCTCACTCATCCTTCAGTGCCCAGCACAAGGGGCTCCTCCCATGTGCCACCCTGTCCCATGTAGACACCACCCTGTCCCATGCTGGACCCCCTGCACTGTCTGCTGTTGGCAAGGGGTTCTGTGGATAACTCTCAGTGCCCAGTGCCCTTGACTCTGGCATCAAGCGGGGGCTCTGAGCCCGTGGGATGAATGGAACTGAGAGATGTTCTCTCAGACTCTCCTGCTCCACAGTCAGGTCCTGGAAAATGGGAAAGGGGGCCTCTGCCCCGTTTCCACTAAGTAATACAGGTGTTGGGCTTCACAGGGACACCAGGAAAGCTTGGCTCCTGCCCCAGGTCCACCTAAGTTCCTTTCATCTCAAAATCAGCCTTAAATGTTCCAGGGGCATCAGGAAAGGGCAGATTTGGATATCATGGGCCCTACCCTTCGGCCTGCCCAGTTGCTGCCCAGTCCTACAGAACAGTGTCCAGCTGTCCCCTCTTCTTGTAGGGACCATAACCAGGTTCAGGTACACCACTCTGTGCACCCCAAGTCCAGGGAACATATCTCTGCAGGTCTTGCCAAAACGTGGCCAAACACGTACCAGCATCCCCCTCAACCAGCTCAGAAGAGCAGAGGCCCAGACAAACGCTCCAGCGGGGAGACTCTAGGGCACATGGGAGCATAGTGGCACTCTCCACCCACCTCCATCTCCTCTAAGCAAGTGAAAAGGGGTCTCAGGGAACCCTAATATTATTCTCTTGTGGCTGCCTGGAGGGTCCTGGCACCATGACAGAGTCCAGGAAAGTGGCGTCCAGTTATCACTGATTACCAGGGTATTTTTAATCAGTTTTGAAAACAACGTCAAAGTAGATTTCAGAGATGTCATTAGAGATGAAAAGAAGAATCATGGAAATGAAGCATTTTATAAGGATTAAGAGAGGGATTCAACAAGAAAACGGAATAATCTTAAACGTGTATGTGCATAACAGCAAAGCTGAAAACAATAAAAGTGAAAATAAATAAAACTGATAGAACTAAATGGAGAAATAGAAGCTCCACGATATTGGTCTGAGATTTCACTACCCCTTTCTCAATAATTAACAGAACAAGTACACCCAAAACCAATAAGGAAATAGGAGGCTTGAACAACACTATCACCAACGTGACTTGATTGACATTTATACACGCTCTACCGTCACCAGCAGCATGTACATTCTTTTCTTCTTTTTTTTTTTTTTTGAGACGGAGTTTTGCTCTTGTTACCCAGGCTGGAGTGCAATGGCGCGATCTCGGCTCACTGCAACCTCCGCCTCCTGGGTTCAGGCAATTCTCCTGCCTCCAGTCTCCCGAGTAGCTGGGATTACAGGCACGCGCCACCATGCCCAGCTCATTTTTTGTGTTTTTAGTAGAGACGGGGTTTCACCATGTTGACCAGGATGGTCTCGATCTCTTGACCTCGTGATCCACCCGCCTCGGCCTCCATGTATACTTAACAAATAGACATATTCAGTGTTATAAACAGTATTAAAAACTTCAAAATGATACAAGTCATACAAAATATGTTCTCTGGCTACAATGTAATGAAGTCAGAAATAAGTAACAGAATTATATCTCAAAAAAGGCTCAAAATTCTTAGAAACTAATGAACACACTTCTAAAGAACCCAGTAGGCTAAAGAAAACAATCAAAATGGAAAATTGAAGATATTTTTAACTGAATGAAAATAAAAACACAACGTGTTAAAACTGGTGGGATGTTGCTTTAGCAGTGCTTAGAGGGAAACGCGTACCACTACATGCTTAGACCAGAAAAGAAGAAGGTCTCCAGTCAGTGATCTTAGATTTCACCATAGAAAACCAGCGAAAGAAGAGCAAATGAAACCCAGACAGACAGGAGAAAGCAAATGAAGTGCAGATCAGAAGTCAGTAAAACAGAAAACAGAAGAACAACAAAGAAAGTCAACAAAAACAAAGCCCGTTATTTGAGAAACGGAATAAAATTGACAAACCTCTCGCAGACTGAGAGGAGAACAAAGGAGAGGAAATAAATCACCAGTGTCAGGAATGAAACAGATGAGATCCTACGGACTAGAGATCCTAGAGATCTCTCATCACTAGAGATCCTACGGACACTGAACGGATAACTCGGGAACGCTGTGAGCAGCTTCACGATACTTTCAACTCCTGGATGGTATGAACAAATTCTTTTAAAAATACAGACTATCGAAGCTTACTCAGGAAGAAATCGGTAACGGGAATAGCACTGTAAGTGTTAGAGAAATTGGATTTGTGGTTAAACACCTTCCCACAAAGAAAACTACAGGCCCAGATGGCTTCAGCGGTGTTTGGATTGTGCCGCACATTTCAACAGAAATCATACCAGCTCTACACAAACAGTGCTAGGAAATGAACGAGGAGAGAACACTATCGACTTGTCCTGTGAGACTAACATTTCCCTGATACCAAGAGCAGGCAAAGACGTTACAAGAAAATATAACTAGGGATCATCTTTCATTAACATAGACGGAAACATTTCCTAACAAAATATTGTCAAGTTGAATCCAGTAACGTATAAAGAGGATGATACATCAGGGCAAGTGGGTTTTATCCCAAGAATGCAAGGTTAGTTCAACATTCACAAATCAATCAGCGTAACTCAACATGTTAACAGGCTGCAAAAGAAAAACAGTATGATCATCTCCACAGCTACAGAAAGGCGTTGGACAAAATCCAACGTCCATTCCTGATTAAAAGACCTTCTTCTTTTCTAGTCTAAGCATGTAGTGTTACGCGTTTCCCTCTAAGCACTGCTAAAGCAACATCCCACCAGTTTTAACACGTCCATAGCAAATTAGGAATTAGTGGATTTCCTTAACCCGATGAAGGGTATTTATTAGAAGCCTACAGCTGACATTATACTTCATGGTGAGAGACTGAATGCTTTTCCCCTCAGATCAGGAGCAAGGCAGGGATTGACTCCCTCGCCCAGGTCAAACTTCAACATCGTTGTTGCTGTCTCTGCTGGCCTTTATGTCGTTTAAAGCCAGTGGCTTCCTGCCCTGGTGAGCCCCTTCTCCTCCTGCCCAGCTTCTGCAGCTGGCCCTGGTTTGCAGCTCCATCTCCACCCTGGCAAACCTCCCTAGCCGCCCCAGACCCTTGGCTTGCCTCAGGCCCTTAGAAACCCCACAGTCCCAGCTCTTCTACTAAGTTGATGAATAGTTTCTAGATATTTTAGAGTTACTTCAACTAGGTTGCTAGTTCTTAAGGGTAGCTATGCGTGCAGGTGCCCAGTGATGACTGATTTTGCTATGTATGTGGGCCCACTGAAGCCACGGACAAGCCACCCCTGGTCTTGCGAGGCTGTGGCCATGCTCATAGACTCTCGTGGTCATGTGGATTCCTCACTGCAATAGAAAAGACCACAGGGCAGGAGCCAGAGGGACTTGACAGGGCCCCGTCGTCAAGGGATCACAGCATATGGCTCAGCAGGGAGTGGGGCAGGGGTCAGATCAGCCCACCAATGGCCAGAGCACAGAGGAGACTCCAGGGGACTGATTCGGAACGTCAGGGCAGGAAGTGGGTTCCTCCAGTGGGAGAACCGGATGGCACTTCGTAGAAGGGACTGTGCTCACATTGGCCTGGACAGGGGCTTGTGATTTCAGCAGGTGGGAAGGATGGGTGTGAACGTTCTAAGAGGGGGCAACTGTGTGGACCATGTGCAGAGCCCCACTCAGGGAATGGGGGCACAGAGTCACTCACTGGGATTCCCCCACCGTGAGGACCAGAGTCCTTCCCCTGAGAGCCACTGCTGTGGAGCATGGTGGATGTGAGCAGGGGCTGCACGCTGATGGCCAGGGCTCCAATGCCCATGTGGCCATTTGTATATGTTCACTGTCAACTGTACCTCCTCACCGTTGAACTCAGGAGAGGTGACCAACTTTGGGCAATGAAGGCCACTGGAAGTGATGTGTCTCTCTTGGGAAGGGTGAGGTTCTCTGAGTGGTTCCTCTCCTGGGCAGTACCCCACCCAGTGGCTGCCCCCTTCACCTGGACACTGGAGTGAAGATGGCAGATAGGCAGCTTGAGTGAGAGGTAGGTGTGGATTGCTATCAGCCACTGAGCATGGGGATGTTTGTTACTGCAGCATCACCTTGCCCAAGCTGACTGATACACTTGGCTTCCTCTGTTGCCTGAGCAATCTGTGTTGAGCTTCCTCGACAGGAAAGAGGGGATAATGAGAGCACCTACCTAAGGTGGGGTGTGAGGATTAACGGGCATCTTACCTGTAAAGCATGTTGAACAGTGGCTAGCACAAAACATGCACAACATGAGCATCCGCTGTTTTTTCTCACGTGTAGCCTCAATTTCCTAAGTCCAGATTCCAGCTGTGAGGTGATTTTCCAAACCGCAGTCCCGTAGTACACTTGTTCTCGGGGTGCGAGCAGACGTGCCATCAGAAAGACGGCTGCGTTTGAGAAGATTCTGTTAAACCAAGTTGAACAGGTGCATATAACGGCCAGACTTCTCAGGGTCTTCAACCTGCTCATGCACCAGTGAATCTCCAAGAGGCGATTCCCCTCACGTGTGACCATGAGCATGTATGTGCGCACTCATGGATATGCGTGTGTGTGCATGCACGCGTGTGTCACGCTGATTAACTTCAGCCGGGACTGTGGCTTTGAAAAAGGTGGGCTTTCCAGCAATGCCTTGCGGAGGGGTCCTCTAGTGGGCCCTGGGGGTATTTGGGGTGAAGCCAGCACTAGAGAGGCTTGGAGGCGCATGAAGCCATAATGGAGAGGGACTTGAAGGCCATAGGACAAGAAGCCGGAGAGAGCGCAGTGGAGCCACTCCAACCCCCGGAGGCTGCAGAGCATCTTCGGGAGAGTCCAGGAGCCTGGGGCGGGTGGGGCGGTGCTGCCCTCTGCAGCCAGGAAGCCTGACAGGAGTGCCTTCAGCACGCAGGGGCAGGGGTGCTGGGCCGGCTCCCAGTCCGAGTCAGAGGCAGAGAGCCAGGATGGACGCGGGGGAGGAAGGCCACAAAGGTGGGCTGCTCTTCTGAGCAATTCTCCTGGTAGTGAGGGAGGGAGGAGAGGTGGTAGCTGGGGAGAGCGTCAGGGCCCAGGAGCCGGGGAACCGAGGCCATTTGCAGGTGGAGGAGGAGTGTCAGGTGGACCGGGGCCCTGTGGCACATGGAGTCATGTCAGGAGACCGGTATGCAGGCAGAGATGTCACACATTTGGAAGTTCATGGAGGCAGGTGGTTGTGAGCAGGTGGGGCAGAGGCAGCATGGGGTGTCCATGCTGAGGACTGGTCCTGACTCTGTTGCCCAGAACTGAGCCACCGGCCGCTCAGAAACCTGGCTTTCCCTTGCTCTCGGCGAGGCCCCGGGCAGTGGTTAGTTGGATCTGAGAACGTGGCGTGGCTGTTTACAGAAAGCTTTTAGTCCCTAGGCCAGGATGGAAATTGGATTTCGGACTCCCGGCTGGGAGATGCTCCTTGATTCCGGATGCTCATCCTGCTGGGTGGGGAGCTCGGACAGCTCCTCCGCTCAGGGTAGATGATAAATTATGCATCCACTTCATGCCTGCTTCAGCCAGCTCCATGCCCGTGTGCAAGCGTCCGCCACTCTGCTCTCTGGACACAGCCAATTTGCTTGCATGAGCTTCTGTGTTCTCGCCTGGCGGCGGCCTGATAAAGACTGGAGTTTTCCTGATGGGTGCCTGAGCTTGGGTTGTGCTTGCTGGTTGTGTGTGGGGGTCTGTGGGGACTGTCCCCCAGCACAGCTCAGATCTTAGATGCTGAGCTACTAGATAGGGCCTTGAATGAATGATGGATGGCTTTGTGAATTACTCATCAACACTTAACTTCACAGAAATGTGTAGCAGTCCCTGGCACCTAGTCTTGGCAAGACGGTTTCAAATGTGCTGGTCAGAGTTTTGGAGACCGCTCCAACTTTGGGTGAGGCTCTTGGACTCCTTATCCTGTGACCACACTCTTCCCTCCCGCTCCAAAACTGAGAAGCCTGCCTCCTTCAGGAAGCCCTCAGGGATTGCTCTCTCCTCCACCCAACTTTCACCATCGGGGCTACTCACTGACTCAGATATAGGCTGTTCTTTCTGTTCCTAAGTGTGAGACTCTCCCAAGGGTCGTTGGGACCTCCTCCTGGGCACAGACTTCTCCATCTCTCCAGAAACCCTTCCCAAGCCAAGAGAGGCAGAGAGGAAGGGATCCAGGGAAAAATCAAGAGAAGGGGAGACAACAGGGCTTCCTGGGCTGCCTGACAGGCAGGGCCTGGGCCAAGTGCTCGCCAGTCTCTTTGAGGACATCCAGCAAGGTGCATCCCGTCACTCCACCCCAAAGAGAAACGGAGGCTTGTGGGAGGGGATTTGATGAGGGCTCAGCAGCAACGGGACGAGGACCCAGGCTCCAGGGGCACCCAGAGAAAAAGGAGCCGCAAGGGCCCCTCTGCTGTGGCCCCACATGGCCAGACATGAGTTTCAGCCGCATCCATTCATGCACTGGGTCCTTCGTGCACCAGGCCCCACCTTCCAGGCGCGGACACTGAGCCACAGAGTGGACAGTGACGCAGCTCGAGAACAGAATCATGGCAGGGACACTCCTGCCTCCATCCACGACCCACACACCTGCCCCCAGACCCTCACTGACGCAGGCTGCTCACATGCATGTATACCGAGCCAGGGTCTCTCGGGGGGCTCAGAACTATGCAGCTGTGGAGCCTTGCTATTAACGTCATTAGCCTCACCGTGTGAGCAGAGCTCAAAATCACTGGGCTTGGGGGCAAGTTGCTCTGCCTCCCTGACCCCAGACTCCTCCTCTAAAAATCAGGTTTTCGGGCCAGGCGGGATGGCTCACTCCTGTAATCCCAGCACTTTGGGAGGCCAAGGCAGGTGGATCACCTGAGGACAGGAGCTCTAGGCCATCCTGGCCAACATGGTAAACCTTGTCTCTACTAAAAATACAAAACTCAGCCAGGGGTGGTGGTGGGTGCCTGTAATCCCAGCCACTCGGGAGGCTGAGGCAGGAGAATCACTTGAACCCGGAGGCAGAGGTGAGCCGAGATCACACCGCTGCCCTCCAGGATGGAGGGCATCTGTCTCATCAGCAATAAAACGTCGAGTTTTCAGAATGTCTGTCGAAGGGTTTGTGGTTTCCGCCAAACCTTTGGGGATTTGGAAAGACGTGGAGAAAGATGAATGTGGGTGCTTCCGTGTACGCCCCAGTCCAGGCGCAGGGGGTGGGAGGAGAGGGCGCCAGCACCTGCTCCTGAAGGTGGCACAGTCCCAGGGGAAGCAGGTCAGGGAACCTCGGAGACAATGCCAGGCTCATCCCCTGGGTCCCCAGTTCTGCCGTGAGGGCGAAAGGGATTCGGATGGGCCTGAGTTCACGGAACGGCCACAGCTCGGCCAGGTACTGAGCGCAGTGGTTCCCCGCACATGCCATGTCCGCAAGAAGGGGGTCTTTTGATAGAGTGGCTTTGCGCCCCTCATTCATGCACGCAATGCCCTTTGGCAGCCAGCAGAGCCCTGGCTGGGGGTTCCAAGGGAACCCGGGTCTGGCCCACCACAGCGGAGCAGCTTAGAAAGAGATGCATATTTGCATGACATACTAACACACAAAACATCACGTTAAAATCAAACATGCTAAAGCTAGCGTTCCTTTCATTCTTCTAAATTCTAAGACATTGGAATGTTTTTCTGAGCCCCTGAAACTCCTGTGGGCCTTAGTTAGGCACCGTGCTTCGGGTGGGTCATGCAGGTGCACCCGGGCAGGGAGCCCAAATAGACGTTGGGGCCCTCCCTGCCCTGAGCAAGACCCTGTGGAGGAGTGAGGGGCAGAGGCAGGGCGCTGGGGTGGAGGGAGGGAGACAACTTCTGTCTGAGTGGAAGGCCTGCCTCCCCCAGGCTCCATCATCTTCCCCGCACTGATTTATTCCTATCAGGCTCGGTTGGCAACAGGCTGCCTGCTGCCGTGAGAATTAATTGCCAGGGAAAGAGCCAGCCAAAAACAATGACCAGGCATTGGAGCTGCCTGGAGCCTGAAGCTGGTGGCTGGCGCATGAGTGATGAGTGACACGTGTCACCCTTTGCCTGGAGGTGACAACTCAAAACTGTGGGCCAGGAATTACGCACAGGTGACTTCACTCACCCTCAGCACAGGTGATGTCACTCACCCTTAGCACAGGTGATGTCACTCACCCTCAGCACGTCACCCACCCTCAGCACAGGTGACTTCACCCACCCTCGGCACAGGTGACTTCACTCACCCTCGGCACAGGTGACTTCACCCACCGTCGGCACAGGTGACTTCACTCACCCTCGGCACAGGTGACTTCACTTACCCTTGGTACAGGTGACTTCACTCACCCTCGGCACAGGTGACATCATTCACCTTCAGCACAGGTGACTTCACTCATCCTCACAAGGCTCTTACAAGGAGCTGATGTCATCGCATCTGGCTTCCATTGGGTCCTCCCACGTGGCCCCTGGATGGGCCCTGGGTGCTGAGTGCCAGGTCCTGAGGGCAGTCCCTGTGCCGCTGCTTGCCTGGACAGCTCGGTAGTGAGGTTAGCACCTCCTCCTTTGAGCAGCCGAGGAAACCAAGGTTGAGCCACTTGCCGGAGGACCCATAGCTACAGTGGCCAACCTGGCCCTAAGACATTCCCCCCAAACTCTGTCCTCCATCTTTGAATTCCAATTCAGCCAGATGTGGGGCAGTGTGGGGGTCTGGGACGATGTTGCCCGCCCACTTTGCCAGGATCGAGGCCCTGCTCAGCGCAGGGACTGTGGTAGCTGGAGGCTGGGCCTGCAGGCCCCTGGGTTCCCAACTGGACAACGTGCGGGCCAGTTAGCAGGTAAAAGTCCGGGGTGCCCAGCTTCAGGTCAATTTCAGATGTACAATGTGTACATTTCTGGTACAATACATCCCATGCAATATTAAGAAATACTTATTCTAAAGCTCACTCCCTGCCCATCTCAGACTCCAGTTTAACCGAGCATCCCTCATATTCTCCGGCAACGCTAGCAGGGGCCGCGGGGGAGCTTTTGTGAAGACACCGGCTTTCGAAGTGGCTCAGTGTGCCCCGCGTCCCTGCGCTCCTCTCACGCCCCAGCTGATGGGCCCTGTCAAGGGAGACGAGGGTGGTGAGGAGCCCTGGAGTCTGAGTCTGCCGGGGGTTCTTCCCATTTGTGTGTCATCTCTGAACCCTGGGGCGACGCCCGGAGGGTGGTATGTATTGTTCCTCTTATTCTTATTCTCCTTTTTTATAGTTGAGGACACCAAAGCCCAGAGCAGGAGGGTGCCTCATCCAGCATCACACTGTGGGGTGGGCTGTGGGCACCCCCAACGCTGAGGCCTCTGTACCCCCCTCCCCAGCACCCCTGAGCCTGGAGAAGTGTGGATCTGCGGCATATCCCCTGAGCCCCGGCTTCCAGGAGCCCCAGGTGCAGGCCCCTCCCCGCCCGCTGTGAGGCTGGGCTTGCTGGGGTCCCGGGACCCCAGGTGCAGGCCCCTCCCCGCCCGCTGTGAGGCTGGGCCTCTCTGAGTCACTGCCCGCCCCAGGCACACCTGCCGCTCCTTTGTGCTTCAACAATAAACAAGCCTCTACCGGGGGTGGTTGAACTCTACGGGAGAAGAACAAATGAAAACAGCAGTAAAGGAGGCAAAGGACCTGTGCCAAGCTCTTAGTTTTACCAAATAGACGCCCACAGGCAGTCATAGAATAAGGCTCTCCTGCCTTCCTCCAGGGTCTTTTCAAATCAGCACCTTTGTCCTGGACTCTGGGGCAGGGGAGGCAGGGAGTCACTGATGCCTTGTGAGTCCTAGAGAGCTGTGGCCTGAAGCCATTTGCCAGCCACATTCTGTCTGGCCCTGCACGCTCAGAACTCGGCGCACCCAGGGTCTTTTACTCCAGGGCTGACCCCAGGGGAGGGGCTGGAGAGGGTGTCGCAGGCCCCAGACCTTATCCTCAAAGCTCTGACCACTTTAAATCTATCTTTGTGATGTTTTTCTTTAATAACTGATTTGGTGACAAAATCTGGCCTGATGATTGATTGATCGTCTTTATTTCTTGGCCATAGTTTGGCTGACAACAGTGGATTCATTTGAATAGGATGGTACAGCCCCCCCGCATGGTTGTGGTGAAATGCACAGAACAGGCCCCATGTGGCTTTGTCAAGAATTCTGAAGCCCGCTGGCTCCTGAGGACTGCTGTAAGGGTCCTGGACTTGAGGCTGCCCCAACCCCCAAGTTGAGGAAGCTGAGAAGGACAGCACCCCCAGAGCTGGTGACTGCAGGTACTGGACAAGCCTGGCCTGGCAGGACAGTGGCGGCCCTGGGTGGCAAGGGTTGATTCAGGGTGGTGGGAGGGGGGGTTGGGGTGTGGGGGTTTCCTCTCAGGTCCCCCAAGGCTGGGAGGTGGAGTGGGTGAAGGGCTTAGGTGTGGGCCGGTCAGGATTCCTTTGAGGAGGGGTCGATGATGATTAGGATGAAAACAGGAGGAAGGCAGTGACCCCCGGAAAGAGGGTCCCCCCATGTTGGGGCTTCCTGTGGCCACAGGACAGATGTCTCGAGGCTCTGAACTGTTTCATGCACAGCCCGTCCCAGAGTGCAGTCTCTGGACAGCCAGCCCTGCCTCCCCTGCCCGAGGGCAGCCTGTGCCCAAAAGCCCACACCCCTGTGCACACAGAGCAGGGGGTGCCTGGACATTACCCTCCTCCCCAGCCCCTACCCGGGCAGCCCCTGACGATGGGAGGCCTGCAAATGCCCCAGCTCCCCCACCCCATGGCATCCGGGCACTGGGGGATGGGCACTGCAGTCTCCCCAAAGCTGCTCTCTGCGAGACCAGTGCGTTCACCAGGGTCCCTCCCCTCGCCCAGAGGGGCCCCAGGCAGGAGGTTTCTGCTCGTAGGTCTCTGCCTGGAAATTCCTGAGGATTTTATCTTGACTGTGTTTGTGGGGGACGCCCCATAGACAGTTTGGAGCGTTGGCTCATGGGCGGTCCTGCCTCCCGCCCCTGTCCCCACTCTCAGGTGGGCTCTCAGCTGGCCACTGTCCGGCCCGGCCAGTGACTTCTGCCACCGTCCACCCCTGGCAGGGGCCTGTGCAGGTGCGGGGAGAGTCTAGGGATTGGTTGTTCACACCCTTTCAGGGGCTCGTGCCTGCCCATGCCCTCCTGGGTTTCCTGGGAGCCCTCCCTGAAGGCATCCCTGCCTCGGGTTTGTTCTGAGACTCCTGGCCTGAGACAGCCCCCACCTTGTATATCCCACTGCCGGGTATGTCCCTGTCCCTGGGGGTCCCTCACCAGAGATGCCTCCTCCTCTTCCTGTTCACCCAAACGCTCCTGAGTGCCTCCAGCTCCCCTCACCCCCGCCCCTCTGCTGTTCACCCAAAGGCTCCCGAGCCCCTCCAGCTCCCCTCACCCCCGCCCCTCTGCTGTTCACCCAAAGGCTCCCTCACCCCTCCAGCTCCCCCACCCCCGCCCCTCTGCCCGCTGACTCCAGCCCACCCTTCCAGTGCATCTCCTCCTGGAACCCTCTGGAACATCTTCTGGTCTAATGTCCACCTCACACTTTTCCTGGCTGACAGTTCTCCCGGCCTCCGTGACACGGGCCCTTCTTCTTCCTGAGGAAATGCGCTCCCTTGGGGCTTCGGAATGACCTGTGTACCCACAAAAGCCTTATGTGGCAGTCCTAACCCTCCGGACCTCAGAAGCAGACTAGGCTGAGATGACCCTTTAAAGAAAGAACGAAGGTGGCCGGGCGCGGTGCTCACGCCTGGAGTTCCAGCACCTTGGGAGGTCAGGATTTCAAGACTAGCCTGGCCAACATGGTGAAACCTCATCTCTACTAAAAATAGAAACATTTTTTATTTTTCTATTTTCTCCTGAGGCAGGAGAATCGCTTGCGCCTGGAAGGCGGAGGTTGCAGTGAGCCCAGATTGCGCCATTGCACTCCAGCCTGGGCAACTGGAGCAAAACTCTGTCTCAAAAAAAAAAAAAAGAAAAAGAAAAGAAAAGAAAGAAGGAAAAAGGGAAAAAAAAGTAATTAAGGTAAAGCGAGGTCATGAGGGTGGCCCTAACCCCTCTGACTGCGGACCTCGGAGGAGAGGAGATGGAGACAGGCAGGAGCGACCCCTCGACGCGGCAGGGAGAGTGGCGTCCACAGCCAAGGAGAGGCCTCGGGAGACAC
>CM052650.1:3087052-3097388 GCA_028533165.1 Leontopithecus rosalia
TTGGAGGAGGGGTCTGGTGGGAGGTGTTTGTTGGAGGAGGGGTCTGGTGGGAGGTGTTTGTTGGAGGAGGGGCCCGGTGGGAGGTGTTTGTTGGAGGAGGGGCCCGGTGGGAGGTGTTTGTTGGAGGAGGGGCTTGATGGGAGGTGTTTCTTGGAGGCGGGGCCCAGTGGGAGGTGTTTGTTGGAGGAGGGGCCTGGTGGGAGGTGTTTGGGTCGTGGGGGCAGATCCCTCATGAATATCTTGGTGTCTTCTTTGCAGTAATGAGTGAGTTCTCCTTGTGTTCGCTCCTGCTAGAGCTGGCTGTTGAAAAGAACCTGGTGCCTCCCCACTCGCTGGCTTCCATCTCCGTGAACTCTACACAGGCAGCTCCCCTCCCACTACTGCCATGACGGGAAGCCTCCTGAGGCCTCCCAGAAGCCGAGCAGATGCTGACCCCACGCTTCTTGTACAGCCTACAGAACTGGGAGCCAAATCAGCCTGTTCTCTATCAATTACCCAACTTCAGGTATCCTTTACGGCAACACAGATGGATTAGGACACGCCTTGATCGTGGACTACCGGCCTCCAGGACTGTGAGGTCATCAGTTTCTGCTGTGTAAGCCCCCTGGTCTTTGCTAGTTTGTTACGGTGGCCTGAGCAGATGGATCCGGTGGGCATCTGGGCCTGTCTGCCTGAGGCTTATTGAAAGCTCCTTCTCTTCGATGCCCCAGGACCGGTCACTGATAGCCTTTGCCAGTGCCAGGAAATAAACAAGGAGAAGGGTGCCCCTCCTGCAGGTCTCCCTGCAACCCTCATCTCCTATGTCTGGTGGTTGGCTTTGACCAAGGCTGGCATTGGCAGTGTGTGCCCCTCTCACATCAAAACCTTCTCCTGCGTGGATCCAAGCTGGCTTCAGGGCCTTGCTTGGGCAGTGGAAAATGTCAGCAGTGACTTTCAGGGGCTCTGAGCTGGGTCAGAAGATGCTGTGCAGCCTCTGCCTGGGCATCTCGGTGCACTCACTCCCTCTTAGAGCCTGCCGCCACCCAGGAGAAGCCCCAGCCACATGGAGAGGCCACGTGCGGCACTCAGCTGACTGCCAGCCTCAGCCACAGCATGTGAGTGATGAGCCTGGATGGCATCCAGGGGAGCCCCCACGTGACAGCTGCCCTGGCAGATGCCCGGCTGCAGCCAGGGGTGAGACCCAAGCTAGAACCTCCCAGCAGAGCCGTCAACCCACAGAACTGGAAGACATAATGATACAACATTTTTTGAGACAGAGTCTCACTCTGTTGCCCAGGCTGGAGGGCAGTGGTGCAATCTCGGCTCACTGCAACCCTGCCATCTGGGTTCCAGCAATTCTCCTGCCTCCATCTCCCAAGTAGCTGGGATTACAGGCACGCGCCACCATGCCCAGCTAATTTTTGTATTTTTAGTTAGAGACAGGGTTTCACCATCTTGGCCAGGCTGGTCTTGAACTCGTGACATCCAGTAATCCACCTGCCTTGGCCTCCCACAGTACTGGGATTACAGGCGTGAGCCACTGTATCCAGCTGCATTTTTAAAATGCAAGAACAGATGAACAGAATACCATGTGGTCCTCAGGGCCAATCAAACCCACTTGGCATACCCATAATGGTCCTCTAGAAATCTTCAGACAGTTCCCAGGTTCCCAGAGACCGTTCTCTCAGCGAAACAGCTCTGATTCCTTCATACATTTCTCTAAAAACCCAGTTTCAGATTGGGTTTCCAACCCCACTCTAATTGGCTGAGATACAGATTACCTAAAGGGACCCAGAACCAACCACAATGCTGCAAAGAATGGTATGATTAACCCCTATTGCAGCCAAATTATCACCTCCCTTATTCGGAACACTCTGCTCCTATTAATGTAACCGAAGATTAAATTTTCTTTCTAATCAACCTGACCCTGTCATCTGCCCAAATAAAGCTTGTATCAATTATGGTGTCTGGTTTCTTTCTTTCCTCTATTTATTTATTTATTTATTTATTTATTGGGACAGAGTTTCACTCTTGTATGGAGTACAGTGCCATTATCTCAGCTCACTGCAACCTCCACCTCTTGGGTTCAAGCGATTCTCCTGCCTCAGCCTCCCAAGTAGCTGGGAATACAGGTGCCACCACACCTGGCTAATTTTTTTTTTATTTTTTTTTTAGCAGAGATGGGGTTTTACTATTTTGGCCAGGCTAGTCTCGAACTCCTGACCTCAGGTGATCTGCCCACTTTCGCCTTCCAAAGTGCTGGGATGACAGGCGTGAGCCACAGCGCCCCACTCTTCTTTATTTTTTTTTGAGTGAGTTTCGCTCTTGTTACCCAGGCTGGAGTGCAATGGTGTGATCTCGGCTCACTGAGACCTCCGCCTCCTGGGTTCAGGCAATTCTCCTGCCTCAGCCTCCTGAGTAGCTGGGATTACAGGCAGGCGCCACCATGCCCAGCTAATTTTTTGTATTTTTTTTTAGTAGAGACGGAGTTTCACCATGTTGACCAGGATGGTCTCGATCTCTTGACCTCGTGGTCCACCCGCCTCGGCCTCCCAAAGTGCTGGGATTACAGGCAGGTGCCACCATGACCAGCTAATTTTTTGTTTTTTTTTTTTTAGTGGAGACAGAGTTTCACCATGTTGACCAGGATGGTCTCGATCTGTTGACCTTGTGATCCACCTGCCTCGGCCTCCTAAAGTGCTGGGATTACAGGCGTGAGCCACCGCGCCCGGCCTCTTTTCTTTTTAAACAAGCACTTTCCACGTTTTCCTTGCGAACACATGCACAGGTTGCCAACACAGAATTCCAGGATCTGGTGCAAGGGGGTCACTGGGTGGCCGGGGCAGAGCATTACCATCTGGCAGCAGGGAGGTGCTGAGTGAGCGGGAAGACAACAGATTTATGCTTTCGAAAAATTTCCTCCAAATAAAACCTGTGGCAACCAGGGACCATGGAATTGTCACACGTAACATGATATATTTTTTAAACAATTCCCGGTTTTAAAAAAATCACTGATTTTCTGTCACCCACCTCAAAAATACAAAAGAGAAAATACATATTCCATCGTTTCTTAAAAATTCAAAATGATTTCTCTTCCAGTATTTGAATCAACACCCCCTAGTTCGAATGTGGGGTTTCCGAGGATGTCTAATTCATTTAACTATTTTTCAACTCGGAGGAACAAATTGTCAGTCACATGCTATTTAGGGAACAAAAGGTTCTGTGGAAGACGCTGAGGAAGCTCTGAGCGCTGCAGGCAGGGACAAGCCTCACCCCTGGAAGCCGAGCTCAGGCGCAAGCAAGGCCCCCTGCACTGCGTTGCCTGCGGGAGAGATTAACGCCTAATCGGATTGACCCCTCGGGACCTTCGCCTCCCCCACGGAGACCAACAAGTCTTCACAAATTTGAGAAAAACACAGGAAGAATGTTTATCATAAAGATCTGGGCTCGCCACCCCCTGGGATGGCTTCATTTCATTTTGAAATTGCAAAACCTGCCTGCAGCCACTTAGGAGTAAAACAAAGAAAGGACAGATTTTTTGAGGGGAAAGGCGTCCAGGATTAACCTCGGAGCTTTGAGAGCCGAAGGTTCCGAGCGGATTTGAGTGGTTTCAGCATACGCCGAGTTCCGCGTGAGAAATACCGACGTGACCGCACAAGTAGCTTTTCTTGGCATTTTAATGCATTATATAAGCACATTTATATAAATGTTTTCCTGGGTTGGATAAATAGTGCTTTTCTATTTAAATTTAATCTGGGTCCTTGAGAATGAATTTCCCTGATCTTTTTGTAACCCTGGAGATTTATCCTTGATGCAGATTTCAAATGTGAAACGCAATGTCGCCGAGTTCATTGGTTCTGGCACTCCTGGTGGTGTCTGGCACACAAGAGACCCCCCAGGAAGAAGAACAAATGGGCAGATGGATGTTGGAGGTGACGGGTCTCCTAATTACCCTGGCTTGATCGTTACACACTGTATACGTGTATCAAAATGTCACATGCACTCCCAAAATATGTACACCTCTTGCATTATATAGCAATAAACGATATCCCCAAAATGACAGCAGGTTCATTCCACAGATGCTTACTGAGCAGATCTGTGTGCCCGGCTGTTCTAGGCATGAGGAATTCAGCAGAAAACTGAGGTGCCAAGACCCATACCCAGGAGCTTCTATGCCAGTGGGAGGGAGTGATGATAAACCCAGAACACACGTGCCAGGTGGTGCTAAGAGCCAAGGAGGAAATGAATGTCGGCCAACAGCAGTAGAGAGACTGTGGGTTTTCATTCTGTATGTGGGGTCAGGGACGCTCCCTTCCCCAGAAAGGGCTACTGGAGCAGACCCAGGAGAGCTTGGGATGGAGAGGGCAGCAGTGTGCGATGCGGCCAGGGCACAGCGCAGAGGGGTCGTTGGTTGCGGTCCAGGCATAGCACAAAGATGTGAACCAGAGGAGGGGAGGAAGGGGCAGGAGGTCAGACCCCTTGGGCCTCGGAGGCTGTGCAGGACTCTGAGTGACGCTGAGCTCACTGGAAGGTTCTGAGCAGAAGAGGGACGAGTTCTGCCTTCTGTTGCAGAGATGCCCCTGGTGCTGTGTGGGGAAGAGTGGGTAAGGGCAAGCTTGGACACCAGGGAGAAGCAGATGCTCAGGGGTGGTGGTGCAGACCAGGCTGGGCTCTGGATGGCAGCTGAAGGGAGAGCCGATAGGATTTACCAGCCATTTGGAAGCCGGCAGAGATGGAGAGGGAGAGGACAGAATCAGGGCTGGTCCCTGGAGGCTGAGATGGGGAAGACCAGAGCAGGCTTTGAACTTGGAAGTGAAAGGTTTGGCTTTTATGTGATGCCCGTGAGGTGATCAGGTGGAGATCGATGATATGTAAGCCTGGCCTTCCAGGGCCATGCGGGGCTGGAGGTGCAGATCCAGACGTCATCCGCAGAGGGGTGGAACTGACAGGCCCATGAGCCTGGCCCAGGGCCGCCCGAGGGTGAGAGACGTGGTGGACAGCCAGCTGAGAGTGGAGGGGTTGGGAGCTGGGCTCGGGGATCGGCAGCCCTGGTTTGAACCTGGCTCTGCCACTTCCTACGTGGTGAGGGGTAGGGCAAGCATCTTAACCTCCCTCGGCCTCTATTTCCCATCTTGAAAGGCAGCAACATCGCTCACAGGTGCGTGTGAGGGTGAGGGCCGTGGCTGTGAGCACATGGTGCATGCCTCCCAGACGCTCTCGGCGTGAGTGTGCTTTTTGCCCTCTCTGGCTCGCGCATGCCAGCTCCCCGTGTGGTGGGAGGGTCAGGACCTGTGTGAGGGGGCTGGGGTCTTGTGGGCAACCTGGTGCGGTGATGGAGGCAGAGAGAAGGCTGTTCAGGCGGAGGCTCGAGTCACCGAGGGTCAGAGCACAGCAGGGCCAGGCATGAACTGAGGTCTGGTCGCAGGGCCACGTGGCTGCCGGACCGGTCTCTTGGGCTTAGGGGACTGGAAGCCCCAGCAGGCCTCGGGTGGGTGAGTGACAGGACCAGACCTCACTCCTCCAGCCGGGCCCAGGGCCCAGCATGCTTGCCACGCCCCTGCCGAGCTGCAGAGCCTGCTCATTGCCTGATGGCCCTGGGGGCATGGTCCTGCCCACCCTCCCCGCTTCAGACGTCCTTGTCACAGGGTCTCTCCTGACTGGGGACTCCCAGTTGGCAGGGGACTCCCTTGCACCATCATCTCCTGAAGCAGAGCCAGGCCCCTGAGCGGATGGGAACAGGTTTTGGAGGGGAGGCCCTGAGAGGCTAAGTAACTTTTCCAAGGTCACTGGCTTAGTCCGTCCGCTTTGCTGTCAGGGAACACGTGAGGATCTGCGCGGTGGAGAGAGCAGGGGTTTCTCTGGCTGCCGTTCTGCATGGGAAGCGTGTTCAGAAGCAGGCACCTGCCTCCGCTGGGGGCCTTGGGCGGCGGGTGAAGGAAGCCCCTGTGTGCAGAGACCACGTGGACAGAGGGGCGGTAGGCGCTGGGCTCCTCTCAGCAGCCGTTCCCACGGATGCCCGCTCACCCCCACCCCCACCAGGACCCAACACCTGCCATGAGGCCCCACTGCCAACACTGGAGATCAAATGTCAGTGTGAGGTCTGAGGGGACAGACATGGAAACAATGGCAGTCACACAGCAGCGAGCAGATGAGCAACGTGGGGCCATGAGGCTGCGTGGCCCCGGACTCTCTGAGCTCCTCACCACACACGGGGGTGGCGATGTGGACCCTCAGAGGAGCTTCAGGGTGTGGCAGCAAACCGTGCCTCGGAGCCTGGCCCTCCGCGTCTGGTGGGCACAGATGCCACACTCACACGGATCTGCTGCCCGCCTGGCCCCTTTTCTTTGAGATTTCAGCCTTGGCTCTGGCTGCCCAGCTCTGTGACCTGGAGAAGCCCTCCTGCCCTGGGGCTTGGCTGGAGGGGCGTCGTGGTGCTATGTACTCTGATGGCCTGGTGGGCGTGGTGAGAACTGAATGCACCCATGTGGAGCGTGGAACGTGGGGCCGGTCCTCCAGACCCCTGCTTCCCCATCTGTGGAAGCAGGACAGGATCTGTCTACCCCGTGGGCAGTGGAGAGGAAGATGGGCAGTAACTGCAATGCACTCAGTGCAGGGAGGAGGCGCTGGTGTGGCCTCCGTGCAGGGGGAGGGGGTGGCATTTGGTGTTTATGAAGCTGCCCCTGGACACCAGCCCTGGTCAGATCCAGGCGGATGCCGGATCTCAGGGTGCTGACTCACCTGCAGGGTCCAACTTTGAGGGCCTCGTGGCACGTTCAGGAAACGGGGCAGGTGAGCAGCCTCCTGTGAGGTGCATGGGGTTGGGGTGGGGTGGGGTGGGGAGCCTTTGAGAGTCTCTTTTGGGGTTTGCGAGGTGCACAGGGGGCTGGGGAGCCTGTGAGGGTCTCTCTCAGGGTTTGGCCTGTCTCGATGGAACTGCCTATAGGTATGGCAGTGGGAGCCAGGGATGGCCACCCCAGGCCAAAGTGGTAAGTGTCCCCAGAGGCTGGTGGCCTGGGGGCCTGGGTGCTGAGGGCCAGGGCCCAGGTGAGGCCGGAGGAGGTGCACTGGGCCTCAGGGCTCCCTGCAAAGGCATTTGGAAACTCTCCTGATGAGGGCACAGAGGTTTGAAGCAGAGGATTGGCCCCATCTGGTTTGCTCTGGAATTAGGACCCTCTATGGAACTCACTTTGAGTTTGTGAACAGCAGCAGCCGGATGCCGTGGCCCCACCCTACATTCCTGCAATAGCCTGACCTCTCCCAGAGGGATTCTGAGCCCCACACAGAGGTGGGAGCCCCTCGGATGCAGGGCAAGTTGGTCTTGGAAGAGCCTCTCGAGGATCTTCTCAGCACCCAGCGGGCTCTGTGTGGCACGCATTTTCCGATTGAACTGAGCTGACATTTAGGAGCCAGCCTGGGAGCAGGTGACTCAGGGAAAGTGTCTTTCCCTCAGCAAGCAGCCTCAGTGATGAGCAGAGCGCCCACACACGAGGCCCTCCACCTGACCTCCGCTTGGTGGGGGTCCCCCGATCGGGGTTCGGCAGCTGCCTCTGCCTGTGTGCAGTCTGAGGTCCCAGTGGGCCTCCCTCCGTGGCCTCCAGGGGACTTGCCGGGCTGACTCTGACACTGTCACCCTCAGCATCTGTAGGGTGGGGTCAGGTGTCACCTCTTTCAACACAGCACATCCTCTGACCTGCACAGCAGCTCTGTGACATGCTATTGGGCCAAGCCCATTCAAAAGATGGGAGGGCTGGGATCAGGCGGCTCCTGCTCCTGTTTCCAGCACACCTGGAACTTCTGTGGGTCACTCAGAGCAAGGCCAGTGCCACAGATGCAGAGGGCGGCTAGCAGAGTAAGCGTGCCTGCAGGTGGGGGTGCCCTGCCGAAGGAAAGAGGGCCCCAACCGTGCCCAGGACCCAACCCCTGAAACCCGGAATATGTTCCCTTGCACAGGAAAGAGCTGCAGGTGGGATTGCATGGAGGATGTGGAGACAGGAGCTGGTCCTGGGTGATCCAGGTGGCCCCCTAATCACAAGCGTCCTCACAGGAGGAGGCAGGGTCGGGGTAGAGATGAGATGATGGACACAAGAGGCTGCCATGATTCCAGGAAGGGTCCACAACCCAAGGAATGCGGGGGGCCTCTAGGAGCTTAAAAGGCAAGAAAACGAAATCTCCCTGAGAGCTTCCAGGAGGACCCAGCCCCACTGACGCCTTGACTTTAGACTTAGCCTCCCCAGCTGCAAGGGTTGGAACTGCACTCTTGAAGCCACTGAGCTCCAGGCAGCTGGGGTCAGCCGCACAGACAGCTGGAGAGAGGCACTGAGGAGCCGGGGCGGCTGTGCGGGCTGGGAGGATGATTGCCCAGCTGAAAACGTGCCCACGGAGGCCTCGCTCACCTCTGCCTGACTCCCGGTCACGGAGGCTTTCAGTGGAAATGAGGTGATTTCCTGAAGGCCCCCAAAAGCACTGGGAGTAGAACTCAGCCCCTTGCTCCACCTCCAGCTCTGCCTCTGGACACATAAGCAACCACAGTCCTCCGGCAACCGGGGCCCATGCTGAGTGCCGTGGCTGGTGCCAGGGTCCTGGAGGGGACAGAGTCAGCGGGGAGCTCTCAGACTGGTCTCTCCCTGGGACCACACAGGGCCACAAAGTGTTGAGGGGCACGGCTGGAGCGCAAAGCCCCATGTGGGATTCCTGGTCCAGAGCGCCACATACTCCCACGTGCTCCCACCCACAGGCTCCCATGTGCTCCCATGTACAGGCTCCCACATGCTCCCACCCACACGCTTGTGTGTGCTCCCACGCACAGGCTCGAACATGCTCCCACCCACACGGTCACATGTGTTCCCACTCACACACTTGCATGTGCTCCCACCCACACGCTCGTGTGTGCTCCCACGCACAGGCTCCCATGTGCTCCCATGTACAGGCTCCCACATGCTCCCACCCACACGCTTGTGTGTGCTCCCACGCACAGGCTCACACGTGCTCCCACCCCCACGCTCGTGTGTGCTCCCACGCACAGGCTCACACGTGCTCCCACCCACATGCTCGTGTGTGCTCCCACGCACACCTTGGGGAGGTCTTCAATGCCTGTTCCATGTGCTCCCACCCCCACGCTCGTGTGTGCTCCCACGCACAGGGTCACACGTGCTCCCACGCACAGGCTGGCGTGTACTCCCACATACACCTTGGGGAGGTCTTCAATGCCCGGTGTTCCACCAGCTGAGATATCTGAGCCCCACACAGGGCATGCAGTAAGAGCTCATCATGCTCTGATAATCATTATGATTAAAATGTGATGTGACACCAGGGCAGAAAGTGCTGGCTTGTTGGGAAGCCAGACCGCCAGCCAGGCAGAGATGTGCATGTGCTCACCTTCCCAGTGGTCCTCTCTGGGTCCCACCTTCTCCTTCACCTCCTGAACCACTCGCAACCTGGCCCCAGTGGCCCTGCGTTCCTGAATCCAGCAGGCGGTTCTCAGAGTGCCTTGCATGTGGCCTTTCCGCCTCGGACATCAGCCTCCTCCCAGGAGACACATCCTTCTCTGGACTTCCAGGACCTCCTCTCCCCCAAACCCATGGCTTTCCCTTCTCTCCTCGCCTGGCCCACCTCTGGATGGAGCACACCCCAAATTCAGAGCTGTCTAACCTCGGCCCCCATGGTGTCCTCCAGCCTCAAGGCTTAGAGACCACCAAGGGCGAAGGTCCAGAACACCTGGTGACCCCCCAGCCCCACCCGCTGCCCCCCGGCCACCTCACACTGGGAGGCAGCATAGTTGCCAAAGCCTCCTCTTGAGCTCCAGCGGGCAGACCCAAAAGCATTCCCCTCAGATCAGGCAGTCCTGCACTCCACCATACACCACGGCAGGACAGCCTCTGACACGTCAGGACAGGTGAGGTCTGTTTCCTCAGTGAAAGCCCTTGCTTGTGAGACACAGTGGGGAGCACAGCCGTGGGGAGCACAGCCCTGGGCCTGACAGGTCTGAAGTCGAATGCAGGCTCTGAGACTTAGGAGCTGGGTGGCCTTGGGGATGTCACTTAACCTCTCTGCGCCTCAGGTTCCTCATTGTGCTATAACTGGTGATGTTCTAAGCCGTCCTCATTTACACTCTACTGAACTACGTTAAACTACACTGGATGACACTCCACTACACTAAGCACTATTATACTCCACGGTACTCAATTCCACTACACTACACAATTCACACTCCATCAGGCTGCACTGCACTCCACCATACTGCACCATACTATAGTATACTCACTCCATCAGACAGTACAGCACTCCACCATACTCCACTATGCTATAGTATACACCCTCCATCAGACAGTCCTGCACTCCACCATACTCCACTATACTA
>CM052650.1:3097888-3119199 GCA_028533165.1 Leontopithecus rosalia
CGTATGACTTCATTACAGTATCACCATCTAATACAGAAGGAACGTATGACTTCATTACAGTATCACCGTCTAGTACAGAAGGAACGTATGACTTCATTACGGTATCACCGTCCAGTACAGAAGGAACATATGACTTCCTTATGGTATCACCATCTAATACAGAAGGAGCGTATGACTTCATTACGGTATCACCGTCCGGTACAGAAGGAACGTATGACTTCGTTACGGTATCACCGTCCGGTACAGAAGGAACGTGTGACTTCGTTACGGTATCACCGTCCGGTACAGAAGGAACGTATGACTTCGTTACGGTATCACAGTCCAGTACAGAAGGAACGTATGAAAATAATTTTTAAATCAATGATTACAACATTCAATAAAGTACCATTTCCTGAGTATCTATTGTACGTCAAAGAGTGTGGCCAGTACCCACACATCCCAGATCTTGTAAAAGTCCCACAAATAGGAGGGATACCATTCCTGTTCAACCAGTGAGGAGGCCAAGCTTCACGGAGCATGCACCAGCACTGGGGAGCAAAGATCCACGATCAGGTTATCTGGACCTCAGCACTGGCTCTTTTCCCCCGGAAGCTTCATCCTCCAAACACATTTACATGTGATACAACGAAGATGTATCTACTTGGTGCAGAAATCCCACGATGGGATGGTTTAATTCGAATTTCCCTTAGCAAATATGCCTCTGCAATGACCGGTATAGTTTGCTTAGTAAGAACACCTGACCCTGAGGCTGTCACTGAAGCAGAAGTGTAATACATCTTCCTGTGGGAAACCCCATCGCTGAGGCTTGTCAGGGTCCTAAAATCTTACAGCCCCTGTGAATAAAGTTTCCTTTTGGATGTTTTCCCTCTTCTCCCAGAACAGTTCTACCAATATTTCCAGCCATTTAAATTCCCTCCCACTCCCTCCTGCTGCAGACTTCCCTAGGAGATGTGGACAGTCAATGCATCAGCCCCTCCAGACAAACCTGTGCCCATGGGAGGCTGGAGTACCTCCCATTTTCCTGGGCCAGTTCTTTGAGACAAACATTGTTTTCCACAAAAGAATTCTATCCTTTTAATTCTTTTTTTATATCGTACATTTCTTATGTCAATTTGATCATCACAATAAAATCACTTGGGAACAACTGACAGTAGAATCAGCAGAAAAATTTCAGGAGTAATGAATCATCCCCAAATTGACTGTGGCAGTGCTTTGTGATTTTTCCCGAAATAGTATTTGTCTTGTAAAAATAAATTATCTTTATTTGAAAGGAAAGAATACACACAAAACTACCCTTATGATTAGGACATGTCAAAGAAGTCCCTGGAGACGTAAGTAAAAAGCCACCTCAGAAACACACCATTAGTTCTCTTTGTTCTAGTACACATTTTGCAGCCATGTTGCTTGGTGCGTGCATGGTTAGCATTGCTGTATCTTCTTGGTGGAGTGATCTTTTTAACATTATATCATTATGTAATGTCACTCCCTGTCTCTGGTATTTTCTTTACTCTGAAGTTTACTTTATCTAATATTAATACTGTGCATACAATATTGCATTAATTCAGTCACTCCTGCTTTCTTTAGATTAATGTTTGCATGATATATCTTTCTCTAAATGCTTACTCTCCACCTACCTTTTCATTATATTTCCAGTGAATTTCTTGCACATGACACACATTGGGGTTTTTAAAAAAATCCACTCTCCCAGTATCTGCCTTTAATTGGTATGTGCATTAGTCTGTTCTCACTGCAATGAAGAAAGATGTGAGACTGGGTAATTTATAATGAAAAGAGGTTTAATTGACTCACAGTTCTGCATGGCTGGGGAGGCCTCAAGAAACTTACAATCCTGGCGGAAGGTTCCTCTTCACAGGGTGTCAGGAGAGATGGTGAGTGCCAGCAGGGGAAGTGCCAGATGCTTATAAAACCATTGGATCTCGTGAGAACTCACTCACTATCACGAGAAGAGCATGGGGGAAACTGCCCCATGATTTAATTATCTCCCACTGGGTCCTCCCATGACACATGGGGATTATGGGGATTACAATTCAATGTGAGATTTGGGTGGGGACACAGCCAAACCATACCAGTGTGTTTAGATTCTTTGCATTTACATAGCTGTAAATGTGGTGGGGCTTAAGTCTGTCATGTTGTTTATTTCTCTCTTTACTTTCTTTTTTTTCTGCGAGCTATGTAAACATTTTTTAGGATTCCATTTTGATTTATCTGTGGTGTTTTTTGAGTGTGTCTCTGTATGGGTTTTTAAGTGGTTGCTCTAGGTACTGCATTATGTATACATAACTTATCAGAGGCTACTCTTGTAGTCATTTTGCCATTTGACTAAAGTATTAAAAATTACCTGTTTGTCCTTCTGTCATACTCTGTTTATAATGTAAGTGTCTTAAATAGCTTGTCTACATACATTGAGAGCCACAGACAGTATAACAGCCTCAACTGTCAAGCATAACTTAGAAAATTCAAGGGGAGAAGGAAAGCACCAGGTTCACAGTGGGCACTGTGATGGCTGTGACATGAGACACTGTCAACTGCTACCTGTGTATGATGGAGCACACTGGTTCATGAACCATCAACCTCATTCTATGTATGAGGAAACTGAGGTTCAGAGAGGCTAAGCCAGTTGTCTGAGGTCACACAGCAATAAACATTGACTGAGTACTTCCTGTGTACCAGGCCTTGTGTTTGCCGCTGATGCTGTGAAAACGAATGAGGCCAGTCCCCCAAGAAACACTTTTCTTCCCTCTGTCAGTCCTTCAAGTAAGGGAGCAAGGAAGCTAACATTTGGGGGTCACAATATGTGCCAAGCAGTGGGCTGGGGCATTACAAGTGGTGGCTCATGTGACTGTGAGATTCTGCCATGGCTGAAATATGCTGGCATCTGCTCATCTTTCAAGCCTATTTGTGGCTTCCTGCTGCTTAGACCTGCCACGCTTGGGGTGCTTATGTGAGGAGGAGACCCTAAGTGTGTCCCACTCTCACCTCTCCATGACAAGCATGCTCAGGAGTGAGGAAAATACATCAGAGAGCCCCCTGCAAGGGCTGGTCACATGTGCTGATATGGTTTGGCTGTGTCCCCACCCAAATCTCATCTTGAATTGTAGCTCCCATAATTCCCACATGTTGTGGGAGGGACCCGGTGGGAGATAATTGAATCATGGGGGCAGTTTCCCCCATATGGTTTGTAATATAAGTCTCATGAGAGCTAATGGTTTCATGAGGGGAAACCCCTTTCACTCACCTCTCATACTGTCTTGCCTGCTGCCATGTAAGATGTGCCTGTTGCCTTCCACCATGATGGTGAGGCCTCCCCAGCCACATGGATCTGTGAGTCCATTAAACCTCTTTTTCTTTATAAATTACCCAGTCTAGGGTATGTCTTTACCAGCAGCCTGAAAAGGGACTAACACATGTGCCCACTACAGGGGTGGGCTTCATGGCTTCTCATCTCTCTCAGCCAGCTGTTCCTGTGATGTTAGAAATTGTCCCAATTAGCATGAACTGAGCTCAGCAAACTCCAGGAAACTCCTAAACTAATTCAGAGGCTGCAAAGTGAATCTGATGGGATGCCTGTAACTTAGTTGATTAAGGAAGAAAATATCCTTCAGGTCTCCTTGGCCCCAATACACAGATCTTCTCAAATGAGTTATCTTGGAGAGAAAACGTGATTCACAAAAATGATTTCAACACTTGCAGAGAGAACCAGGCACGAAGGAAGATGTGATGAAGTTTGCAGAACTTGAGAGGGAGGAGTAGAGCTGTTATTGGTCCTAAACATAGATGAGATTTTCCTACAACTGGTTAGAGAATCCCCAAAATGTCTGGCACCCTCAGAGGACTGTCTTTAGGGCCCTGTAAAAAGCATGTTCTTTGAATTCAAAAGGAAGATTTTAAGCAGATGCAAGGGCCCATGGCTGAAGGATGACAGCAGAAAAGCAGAATGTCACCTGAGTCACAGCTTTGGCTCAATACGGGGCAATGCACCTCCTCCAGCCCCTGCAATGCCTGCCTGCAGCAATCCAGTGCTTGTTGATTAGAAAGACTTTCCAGAAGGGAGAAGCCCTGGTTTAAGGCCCTTATATGGAGAGGGAATAAGGTTCAGTCTCTCACTAACCACACAACAGAATCAACTATCTCCTGTAAGCAGAGTCCTTTGCTTGTTACCAGGGGTGGTGACATGGGGCTCACAGCTCAGTGGAAATGACAGATGAGGGTGATGCCGGGATCACAGTATTGTCACGGAATTCTTGGGGTGTCACTTTGCCAGTCTCTGTGGAGAACTCTGTGGTTGGTGGTGCCTTCTGCCGCTGCTGCCTCTGCCTCTGCTACTGGCCTGGATCCCAAGCCTGCCAATGGCAAGCCAGATGCAGAGTTGGTGGGGGGGAAGGGGAAGCTCAGAGCAGCATCCAGCCACTGCACAGCCTGGCACGCTGGCTGCTGCAGTGGGGCAGGCAGCTTCAGGTGCCAACACAGGTGCTGGTTCCGTGAGAGGATGTGACTGGACCAGGTGAATCGCACGTGGCTTCCACTGTGGGCACCTGTGTCTGGACAAGGGAAGGTGGTGGCGCCTGGAAAGCTGGAGACACCAGGAACCAGAGAGCCCCAAAGAGGGTGTCACAGCCCTGGCCTGGGCTCCTGAAGGGCCACAGCTCTTCTTTCCTTCTCATTGCCCATGACGTGGAGAATGGGGGCCATCTTTCAGCCCTGTTTGGTTTACAGCTCTTTTGGTCTTGCCATTTGCCAGGCCCTGAGCCCCTGTCCTGTGTCCAGGAAGAATGAGACACATGGACAAGCTGAGGGTAAGCAAGGCAGAGGGGAGCTTCATTGAGTGACAGAACAACTCTCAGGAGACCCAAAGTGGGTAGTTCCTTCCTACAGCTAGTAGTCCCAATGTCTGTGTGAGTCTGGCTGAGTCCCGGGTTTTTATGGGCTCAGAAGGGAGGAAGTGTGTGCTGATTAGCCCATGGGCAGCCATGGGTGGGCCCAGAAAAAGCACCACAAGTTCTCACTCTGGGGGGCAGACTCCACTCAGAACTGACTGCCCAGCCCCCAGGTTTCAAGCAAGCCCTGGATCGGAGGTGGGGGTTCACTGGTGACCCACCCCTTTCCACCCAGGAGACTGTTTGCCCCTGGCCACCACCAACAGGTCATCCATGGCACCCAGGCTGTTTGTGCCGGGGCACCTGTGGGCCTGTGATGATCCATCCTCAGTCCAGGGGCACCTGTGGGCCTGTGATGAGCCATCCTCAGTCCAGGGGCACCTGTGGGCCTGTGATGAGCCATCCTCAGTCCAGGGGCACCTGGGGGCCTGTGATGAGCCATCCTCAGTCCCGGCTTGACCTCCCTCTTGTGTTTGTCAGTGTCTGAGGTCCAGAGGGAGCTGAGGTGGCAAGGATCTGGCATGTCAGTGTTGCCCCAAGGTACATACACCCGGCTGGGTTGCAACAAGGCCCAGCCTCGGCCACAACTTTGCTCCAAAATTAGAGTGGGTGCCAGGAATAGGGAGAGGCCAGGGAGCAGGAGCGGACACTTCCAAGCCTGGGGATTTATGGGGAGTTTCCCAGGCCACTGACAGCACAGGCATGCCCAGGTCTGGAGCTGCCTGTGCCCAGGAGCATGGGGCTCCCGCCCCTTTAACTTGGTAGGGGGCAGGTTGTTCACCTGTTCCTGGCCCCCACCAGCTCCATGCAGCCCACAGCCCTGGCTTCATCTCCCCCACTGCAGCTGGAGTCCCTGCAGCAGCTGCTCCAGACCGGCTGCCACCACCATCAGTATCAGCCACCTGCTGTTGTGTCCCCCAAATTCATACGTTACAGGGAGGAAGCTGGTCATGCCCTGTGTCTAGGCCTAGGCCATTCCAGGCTCCTGCTGCCCTCTGGCAGGAGCCTCTGTCTTCTTGGGGAGCTGTGCTGCTCCCTTACTCTTGTCCCTGCTTTCTCCCCAACTTCTCTCTGCAGGAGGGTGGTGACTTTCCTAGGGATGAGGATGGGGTTGGGGAACCAAGAATGCCCATCCCTGGTTCTGCTGGGGCTTTTCTACTGCTTCCTGCTTCCACACAGGAAAACACACTTGGTCCAGGTCCGTGGCCATGCACGCAACCCTCACCCCACACATGAGCTGTGCAAAGTCCCCTCCACACGCCGAAGCCTGTGTCATTTGCTAACGGATTCATTAATTCATTGATTAATTCAGTGATCACCCAACAAACATCCCCAGAGCATTCTCTGCAGATGGCCTGTGCAGGGCTTGGTTCTGACCCAACTCTGGGTCACCCACCCATGACAGAGCCTGGTAGACAGCTGGCACTTAAGGAATGCCACCAAAAAAGGAGCGTATTCTGGTGCCAGCTGGGTACAGTGCTGCACTCAAGCTTCCCACCAGAATGTCTCCATGCCTCCCACAGACAAGTGCCCCGTTCTGTGCCTGACCCAAGGGGCCTGCTTCCCCGAGGCCAGCACCCTCTCCTAAGCCAAGGCCACCCCTTCCCTCTGAGGCTGAAATCAGCTCGGACCTAATGTCTGCCAGCTGCTGACCTTGGGTGGATACTTACCCTCTTTGAAGCTCAGTTTCCTCATCTGTAAAAGAGGGTACAGATAAAGTCTGTTTCAAAAAGGAGTGAGCCAAGGAGCCCACCCCATCAGACATTTGAGGGAGATTAGAGCAGCCGAGGACGATTCATTTGCATAACAAGCCCCATGGGCAACGAAATGCTTCCCAGCTGCTGGGAGGCTGGGAGGCCAGGTCTGCAGGCTCCTTCATCTCCTCGCATTGTTTGTTTGTGTCTGGCTGCTGGGAGGGGAGAGGCGCGGCTGTCAGGCGTGCCCTGAGTGCATTTGAGAGGAAGGAGAGGAAGTCTGGCTGCATGCCTTTTCCAAACTTGATGGTCTTCTTTTCACTTGCTCCCTCCAGAGCCCTAAGCAGCCCCAGGCCACAGCCCCTGCGGCAGAAGCTCTCCCAGCAGACACTGGGTCCCCTCTTTCCTGGGTGGGGAGGGGCATGGGGCGGGAGCAGCCTGTGGCTCATTTGCTTTTGTCTTTAGAAGGTGCAGGGCACGGCCTGGGAACATCGTGAATGACCAAGAAATGGCAAGAAGGGAGGCTAAACCAGACTGAAGGAGGCTAAAGAGAAAAGACAGCGGCAGGGAATGCGTGATCCTCAATTAAATGCTCATTTAAACAAACAGGTTAACGACATCTAAAAGATATAATTTGGAAAAATTGGGGCGATTAGAACGCAGGTGAATATTAGATCATTGCTGTCTTTGCTGAGGCTGTCACTGAGGAAGGAGACCCAGGCATCTGGGATCACCTCCCCCTCGACTTCCACACTGCATTTCAATAGAAGAAAAGGCTGGCCGACTGGCACGTCCTAAATCACCTTCCTGTAAATAGCAGGGGTGGTGTCGGGGAATCTCTCCAGAAGACAACGTTTTTACTTAAACAAGATCAAACCCCCACTCACTCCGCCATCGACCAAGACCCTTTCATATGTGATTTCTAAAGCAGTAGACCCAAGACCCTTTCACTTGTCATTTCTAAGGCTGTGAACCTAAAACCCTTTCATGTGTAAGATCTAGAGTGTAAGCCTATATAAAGGCAGAGCTTCTCTTTGTTAGGTGAGCTTGGTCATTTAGACAAATTGTCGCCTGGCTCCCAGCTGTAATAATAATTATTATAAACACTTCTTCCTTCCCAGGTCAGTGTTTCTCTCGGCTGCTCCTGCTTCATCATGACAGAATGGCAGGGCTGGGACGTCAGCAGCAGGCACTGGGTCTGAGGCGGGACATCTGAGATGAGGCAGCTGCCAGCGGCTGGGTTCCAGGGAGCGCCGGCTTCCAGGCTTCCAGACCACCCAGTCCTCACTGACGGAAAGAGGGAGAGAGTTCTGGTCTCAGGCTCTTCCTATAAGAGAAGAGACTAATCCCATCATGGGACCCCCCCTCGCCCTCTCCATTGTCTAAGCCTCATCACCTCCAAAGACCCCCGCTTCTGGTCCCGTCACAAGGCAGGGCAGGACTTCAACATATAAATTCAGCACATTCAATCCATAACTCTTACAGAATATTGAGAAGAAAAGTAGAATCCTAAGCCTCCCAACCAACTGAGCAGACCCCCGCTCAGCCAAGGTGACCCCAGAGAAACCCTGGGAGCTGAGTTCGCACCCACAGTGGGACAGGAGGTCGGACCCACCTGGTCGTATGCCCCCTCCCTAAGGGCTGCACAGAAACCAGCTGTTCCAAAAGACTCTGCCCTGCTTCCAACCAATGCCTGACCTGCCCCTGCAACCCCGTGTGGGTTTGACACAGCAACTCACCTACGTTCCTTCCTGATAGGAGACCACGTGCCACAGAGAGCCTCTGGCCAGTCTGTGGGGGATGCATGGTGAGGGTTTTTGTGTCCTCTGCTTCACCTTTTCACATCCAAGGGTAGAAAAGTCCAAAAAGTCGACCCTCAGATTGTGCTGATGCTGCCCTGTCTCGAACATGAGTCCCATGGGGAGGCAGGAGGTCAAGTGCACGCAAACGCTTCTCGTCTCATAAATATTCATGACTCCTCCTGGAGCTTATTGAATATGCCTATGTGGCCGCCCTACTCAGCATAAATTCTTGTCTTATTCTTCCCACTCTGAAGACATCTGTTTCCTGCTTCTGACCGGAGGCTGCGCTTCCCAGCCTGTCAGAATGGCTGCCCGGCGGGCTCTGAGAAATAAAGCTCTCCTTTCCACACTTATGAGCCTAATTGTTCTTCAGTTGACAGTATCAGTGTTAAATTTTCCAGATATGGGAATTTTCAGAAAACTGAAGTAGACATTTTCAGGAGTGGGATTAGGTAGGAGAGTGTCCCGGGCTTCGGGGGATCCTTACAGGAAACTCACTTTCAAAACGTACATGGAGAGGTAGAAAGCCATGTGGTAACACGCTCCTCATCCGTGAACTGGGAAAGGAGTAGACGGTATTTATTATAGGTTTGGAATTTTTCAAAAGAGCAAGTCAGATGAACAGAAGTAGGTCTCTGCCTGGCAGTAGATTCTGAGTTGGTTAATTCTCCCGCTGCCCCTAGGGCCTGCAGGTAACAGAGCCTCTCACCCACTCCTCTCCCCAATCAGAGCATCTGGGGATGTCCAAGGGTACAGGACTGGGCAGAGATGGGGGCTCAGGCAGGGAAAGAGGGAAAGAGACGCTAGAGGGCCTGAACCGAAGGCCAGCATGGATTAAGCTGGGTTGGCCTGGCTCAGGGACAGCCAGAAGTGGCCCCTGGCGACTCACTCCTGCAGGCTGACCTGTGGCTGACCCCAGTCCAGGCCAGCAGATCCCTGCAGACTCAAAGGCTAAGTGAAGGCATATTTACGCTCCCGGGGTTCAGGCCTGTTTGTTATGCAGCATCATCATGCTGTAGGTAACTGCTACAGAGTCCCCTCTGCTACCCAGGTCACAGACACTGCCACAGAGCACCACCCACCCACCCGGGGCAGCAACTTGGTTGGGGAGATCTGGTGCCCTGCCTGGCCCCCAGCCCCTCAGGACCCGCCTCCTTTACACCACTCCTTACTTGCCACGCCTCCTGCTGATGTTTACTGAGCACCTGCCCTGTGCCATGCATGCCTGGTGCCAGTGCTGTCCACCACACCACCCCACTCCATGCCTATTGGTCCTGGGAGGGCAGGTGTATCATCTCCTGAGTGATACAGCAGACGGATGGAGGTACAGGGCATTTGTGTCTCTGTGGGAATGCCATTTTTCCTCCGAACAGTGATGACCAGCAGGGGTGGGCGAGGTCTCATAAGCTCTCCCACCTCTCAGCCTCAGAGGGCACTGGGGACCAGCCTGACACTGCAGGGCCCACACCGCAGAGCTGGCTCCCCTGTAGGGAACAGTCCAGGGTGTCTGTGCCTTCCATGTGCCTAGCCATGCACGCATCTCTCTTCTTCAAGATCTGAGCATTTGGAAAGATTAGAAATCACAAACTAAAATAGCTAGAGCAGGCATTTCCAGGGCTGGGGCGCCAGGTGATTTCTGCTTGCTTTCTCCTGTTGATGCGCGTTTCTGGTATTCTCTGCAAGGAACATGGTACTTTCTAAAGCAGAAACAAAACGATGGTTTTATAGGGAGAAGGGAGGGGAGGTTATGCTTGGGGGCTCCAGCCTGGGGCTGGTGGGGCCATCTGGGAGGACAGCACCGAGGACATTCTGTCCTTGACTCAGGCTTCTGGCCAGGGCATGCTAAGCCTAGGGAGAAAAGGAGCTTTGGGGAAGAACACCGAGGGTCGAGGCTTCAGTCCTGGCTCTCGCCTGCCCAGATGGGGAGCTGGGGCAGGGCCCACGGGTCGTCAGCCTTGGATCCCCCTCAGTAAGATGAGGGGCTCATCCCACCCTGCACAGACAGACCACCAGGGGGTCCGGATCACCCATGGAGATGTGTCCCCCACACCTTACACCAGGAGCAGCAGAAGCCAGCGTCGGCTACCTGGGCTTTGTGTCCAAGCACTGTCACCAGCATGCGGCAGGGAAGCTGGTCTCCCCCGGCCGCCAGCCTGGCTTCGGCTGCACAGACAGCCTGGCCCTTATTGCTAAGAGACAGCAGGGCAGCACTTCCCAGAGTTCTGCTGCAGTGTTGGAGCTGAGTTAATGAAATAACCAAAATAAACACCAAAATAGAAATGTGTGCATGGTCGGAAACCAGAGAGAAGTGGGTTCTCTCGGTGCTGAGCGCTTGCTGCAGAGTCTGGCAGGCCGTGAGGCTCCGGTGTCTGCAGGCTTGCATTTGAATCATGCAGGATTGCAGGCGGGCTGGGCTGCTCCCTGCGCGCTGGGTGGGGGAGAGAACAAATCCCCCGTTTTTATTCTCTTCTTCCACAGTGTGGTTACTTGCTCCCTCTGCCAGAGAGGAAGGGCCCTTGCTGAATATTTGGCCTCATCTCCTGTTACAGATGGGGAAACTGAGGCCCAGGGAGCTGGTGGAACTCTTCCCTGAACAGTGGACAGAGTCAAGTGCAGAGCAGGTGCTGGAGTCAGGTGGAGCTGGTTTGAATCCCAATCCAGCCTCTTCTCAGCACTGTGATCTTGACCTAGCCCAACTGAATCACGCAGTGGCTCTGAAGCCTGGGTCTGTGGTTAGAATTAATGAAATGCCACCAACGCCACCAATGTCCCAACGCCCAGCCCTGTGGGTGCGAGGTGGGTGCACACATTTCTTTACCACCTTTTCCAGGTCATGGAGCCTCAGGGCCCTGGCCCTCCCCACCGGGAGGCCCTTCTGCCTGGCCCCTCACCCATCTTCCTCCTTCAGGAGTTCTGGGTGGTCTCTGAAAGGGACATTTTCCAAGCAGGCACCTGCATTCTCAAAGAAGCATTGACAAACGTGTGTGCCCATTCACTGAGTGCCCTCCCGTCCGAGGGGTGCTCTGACCTCCGCACCGGCGTCCCTTCCCTCCTCCACTCCCTCCCACTGGCCTCCCAGGAGGCCCCACGCAGGCCAGGCAAGTGCTGCTTTCTCAAGACCTTTGCTCCGGCGCCTCCGCTGCCCCCAGCTTCCACACGGTGCCCTTGCTCCCGCCCTTCAATCATTACCCTAGCACAGCCACCTCCCACTGTCCCAGTGCCCACTCTTCCCCAGGCTGACCCCTGCTTGGGAACCCACACTGCCCACTGTGCCCCCGCTCTGGGGTGTCCTCTGTCCATGGGGCAGGCTGCCTCACCCGTTTTGTTCATTGCTATCTCTCACGTGTCCAGGACAGCATCAGCGCGTTCTAAGTGCTCGATGAAGGCAAGTGTGAGGGGTGGAGTGTGGGGTGTGAGTTGAGCCAGGGCAGTGGCTCTGCTTCTGCAAACGCCAAGAGGGACTCTGAAGCGGAGGAGGGCGATCATCAGCCACGGGGACCTGAAAACGCTCATGTTCTAGCAAAAGTAAAACAACATGGGACAGAGCTTTAGAATCAAAGGACAAAGAGCATCACCCCAGGCGCGTGCTTACTGCAGGAGTGAGCAGGTGGGTGCCGGGTTCAAAGCACAGCTGGCCACGCGCTGTCCGTATATGTGAAGGGCCAGGACACCATTGTTACTCTCCCTTGAGGTGGGGAGCCCCTGGAGGCTGGGAGCCCATCTGAGCTCTCTGTCCCTGTGCACGGCTCTGGGGAGCTGGGCTGGACCCTTCCCCTTCCCTAAAGCAGCACAGCCTCAGATGGAGTTCATGGCGGGGCGGTCCCTTCTAAAGCCAGCTCCTGGCTCTCCCCTCCACATCAGCTCCTCCTCCCCACTGCCTGGATCCTGGAGCTCAAGGAAAGAGGGGTGTAAAGTCCAGGGCCGCCAGGCTGTCCCATCATAGCTGCCACTCTGCAAGGACTTCCAAGAGTGCAGCAGCCCCTCAGCAGCTCAGTCCTGCTGGAGCCTTCTCCTCTGGGAGGGCAGCAGCTGGGTCCCCTTCCTGGGAGGCCAGCACTCTCCCGGGCAGGCTCCTTCTGGGCGTCCTCCTTGATTCTCTCCAGCTGAGAGGCAGCTGGTCACCAAGCCAGTGCAGGGCCAGGAGAGGCCACTGGGCAGGGCTATGACCAGCGGGTGATGTCTATCCAAGTCATTCTGCCAAGTTGGGTCAAGATTTTTCTCAAGTGGAGGAGGGACCAAGGGGCAGTGCACACTCCTCTGCTGCTCCCAGCCCCCCTCGCAGACTGGGGTTCTGTGCCTGTGTGTGGGCCTTCCTGGGTGAGTACAAAATAGACTGGAGCCGGAGCTTTAGTGGTGCAGGGTGCAGAGGTGTAGGCATGCGGGGTTCAGGGTGCGGGCCTGTTGTACAGGGGTGTAGGTGCAGAGCTGAAGTAGTGCTGGGTGCAAGGGCGCCAAGATACAGGGGTGCGGGGGCTGCGAGCTGACAGCCCCAGGTCCTCCTACCCCTCACCTGTCTTGGTTTGCTGGGCATCTTGGGAGACAGACCTTGGTGCCGTCCGTTCGGCTGGCGATGTCGTTTCCCTGAGACTCCGCTTCTTGCTGCAGATGCGGCGATTAGGGTGTAGCTCCGAGGATGTCAGCACTGCGTGTGGTTGTAATTAGGTATTGATTCAGTAATTTGGGGAATTCATTCATTAAATCGGCTTGGCTTCAGTGCAGCAAAAACAAGAGGACGGCCAGTGGAGAGGCTCCATAGCTGCCTGCTTTTCACGGGACAGCCCAGAGCGGCAGGGAGCCCCCAGCCTCAGGCATGGCACGGCCTCATCCTGCACAGTTCCCAGCCTCTGCGTCAGTGCAGTGCTCCCGCGTGGCAGGCCAGCCTCTGTGTGCCTGCACCACCATCTCCCTCACTCCCTCAGTCCCCTGATTTCCCCACCCCCACCCAGTACAATGTTTCCTCCCCCCATCCCGTGCATATGCTGTTCTGTCTGCTATTCCGGTCCTACATTTCCTTCCTGAACAGTGCCACCTCCAGGAAGCCCTCCTGGTTGCTGCCTCTTTTCACTGCTTTCCTACATGACAGGCTTTTCTGAAGGTACCATCTTGTTTGCATGTGTAGCTCCCTCCACCTGCTGACTCAGGAGAGGCTCAGTTGCAGGTGAATTTCCACAACAGGACTAGGAAGGCTCCCATCCCGCACAGCTTCAGGTCTGTGCCTGAAGGTCTGGCGCATCAACAGAGGCCAGTGCTCAGAGCAAGAGACCCTCAGGGGATCCCAGAGACGGCCCTGGGGTGCTAGGCTGGGGTCTGGCCTGCTCCAGCTGTGTGGCCAGTCAGCAGCAGTTAGCACACAGCCAGTACCAGGTGAGTGCAAAGAGCACTTTGCAGTCACATGCACTCTGCGTGCTCCAGCACTGTCTGGGCCTGAGGCATTCGTGGGGCTGCTTAGGGGATACATCCACCTGGTGCCTGCTGTATACTAGGCACGGGCTAAGCCCTGGGGCTCAGGCTTGAAGGATACATTTACCTGGCACCTGCTGTATACTAGGCATGGGCTAAGCCCTGGGGCTCAGGCTTGAGGGATACATTTACCTGGTGCCTGTTGTATACTAACCACATGCTAAACACTGGGACTCAGTGTTGAGGGATGCATTCACCTGGTGCCTGCTGTATACTAGGCATACGCTAAGCACTGGGGCTCAGGCTTCAGAGCTAATGAGGCTGAGCACTGGTATGTGCTGGGCACTGGACGCGAGTTTGCCCACTGGGGTGAGCGGGTGAGGCAGCTGGAGCCTCTCTGTGTGGCAGTGGCGGGTCCCCAGCAGCATCACCATGTTCAGCTAAAGGCCTAAGAGCGAGCTGGCAAAGCCCTTTCTTGCACCATTGTTCAATATTCCTCATCCGCAATTTCACACTCGAGCACCTGGTTTGGCCTGGCTTCTAGAAAGAGCTCCCGGCGAAAGCTCATGCGTCAGCCCCCCTCCCCATTGCTCCCCATGCCCCCAGAGCGTGGAGGCTGGGTCCTGCCTGCCTCTCTCCAGGCTGTGCGCTCCTCCCTGGCACTGCTGGTGTCTGGCGCTGTGCTCTGGGGACAGGCAGGCCCTTCTCATCCATTCACCCGCAAGGCCACACACGCAGATAGGGCCAGCTGGCCTGGGGATGCCCACAGGTCCCTGAAACCGGTGACTGTGGACTGTGGTCCCTCAGCAGGCCCGGTCAAGCTGGGTCTTCAAAATAAATCCAGACGCTGACCCGTTCCCTTGCCTGCTCCGCTGCCTCCCTGGCTCACACCTGCATTCTCTTCACTCTGGGATGCTGCCAGTCTCTCGCGGCAGTTTCAAGGGGTGGCTGTCAATTTCCTACAGCTCCTCCCTGACAGGCGTGGTCTAATCCCCTTCCCCTTGAATGTGAGCCAGACTTGAAGCCTGGCTTGGAATCAGCTGCATGTAGCTGGAGAGCGTCCGAAGACACCTGGCAGGTGCTGTGTTGGTCTTCAGGAAGATGGAGCTCCCAGGCTGCTTCCTGCAATGCTGCCCGCAGCCCCGGAGCTGGGAGACGTTCCAGCCCCGGGCAGAGGCCATTGGTGGGCGCTCCCGTTCTCCGCCCCATGAACTTCCCAGCTGACCAGGAGCCCTGCCGGTCACATGAGTGTGCCGTCGTGGGTGTCCAGGCCTGGCGAGGCTTCAGACGGCCACATCCCCACAGGACACCTGACTGCAACCGCAGGAGGGACCCCAAGCAAGAATCGGCCCCTGAGCCTTTCCCAACTCCTGAACCACAAAAGAGCGACCCACCAAAACAGATGGGTGATTCTCAGCCAATGTGCCTCCAGCAGTCACAGCAGACAGCCTCCCTGGGTCTACCCTGGAGTCCCTGCCGGCTGTTCAACCCTGAAGTCAGGGGGTCCTGTGATTCCTGTATGATGTCCGTGCAGTCACGCCTCTCCTGTTGAGGACCCAACACTGGACCCATCTCACTCAGAATAAAGCTGAAGTCCCCACCACAGCCTGGGGTCAACAGCGCTGCCGCCCCACCCCGAAGGGCTCAGGTCCCTCCCTCTGCCGTGTGTGGGCGGAGGGGAGACAAGGGGGCTGCGCTCAGTGGAGCCCAATCAGGAGGACTCAGCATCTTGAGGCTAGAAGTGGGCGACGGGGAGGGAGACCCCAACATGGGTGCCCGGGCCTTGAGTTTGGGACCTGGGGTTGGGGTGACCCATTTGCTGAGTGCCCTTGAGGGCACAGCATCATTCAGGGAGGTTTCTTTTGGGACAAGAAAGTGAGGGGGTCGAGGATCCTGGGACGTAGCCAGTGATGGAGGACGAACCCCAGCGGCCTCGAGAAGGCTTTGGAGAGTGGGGGATGAGACAGATGGAGACTCAGAGGGCCCGGGCCAGAGAAGGGGTGATGAGGTGCAGAGCGTGGGTTCCATCAGGGATGAAGGCCTCAGGGAGAGGAGTCCAGGGAGCTCGGTGTGGAGGTGGCAGGCGGCAGGGCCAGCTGCGTGGCGGGACAAGCAGGCTTCCCTCTGACCTTGGTGGTGGAGTTTGTATGAGCCTGCACACTCGCATACATGCACACTCTCATGCACACCCATGCTTACACTCATACGCTCACATACACATTTTTACACACACACGCTTAGTCTTATACACTTTTACACATTCTTACACACACATACAGTCTTACACAGAATTCCACTTTCACATACAACAGTTACACTCACACACTGGAGTATCCATTACACATTTACACACACACTTTCACACACATTCCTACATGCACAAATACACACCCTTACGCTCATCCTCAGTCTAACACTCTTACACGCTCACATTTACATGCTTACACACCCACACTCACGTTTACACTCATCCATACACATTCACACATGCACACTCATGCCACACGGCCTTACAGCCACACACGCTGACACTCACACTGTTACACACACATTCCTAACACACGCCCCCACTAAGCCCAGAAAGCCCACAGGCCAGTTGCCCGAGCCGCGGCAGCCTCCCAGGGCTCCAGAGGCTGCTGAGTTGGGGCTCCGACCTCAGGCCCCTGCCACTGTGCCACACATTCTCCGGCGGGTCAGAGGCCCTGTCTGATCCACGGTGGATAGAGCTTCCTCCGGCCAGCTGCCCACCCAGTGTCGCTCCCTCCTCTGTCCCCCACTGCTTCCCGTGCACCCCTCGGTTTTAAAGCAGACCCAGAGCTGGCTCAGGAAATCCTGGCCATTCCTGATCCTGGCAGCCCTGGCGACCAACACTCACACATGGCCTCCTTTCCCATCGGCAGCCATAGCCGAACTTGCCCCCCTGGGCTCTGACCAGCACAAGGGAAGGGGGCCGCACTGAGAGCATCGGATTCCAGCCTTGAGGGGTTGTTCCCCTGCTCTGCCCCGCTCCTCCCCCTCCTCCCACTCCCTCTCCTCCCTGCTGCTGCTCCCCCGGCTTCCTCCCTCCACCTCCTCTCCCTCCTTCCTCCTCCTCCCCTCCTTCTCCTTCCTCCTCCCTGCTCCCTCCCCCCTGCTTGCTCCCCCTTGTTCCCTCCTCCTCCCTCCTCTTCCCTCCTGCCTCCTCCTCCCTGCTCCCTGCATCCCCTTGCCTTCCTGGGTTCTCCCTCTTCCTCTTCCCTCCTCCCCGCCTGCTGAGAACCCAGCACGGGCCTCCTCAGTGTGGCCTCCCCTGCGTGTGAAGGGCTGGGCCGAATGCACAGCAGGTTCTCCCATCCCTGTGTCCCTGTCATCCTGCAGGGGCTTGTGTGGAAGCTGGAGGTGGGTGTGGGGAGGTGTGATGGGGTGGCTGTGCTGACCCCTCCACCGCATGTCCTCCACATCCTCCAAATGCAGGCCTGGCCTGTCTGTCCTGTCCCATAGACTGACCTAGGAGTGGCCCCAGGCCTGAGCAGAGTGTCTGCACAGCGAGCTGACGAAGATCCACGGGAGAGGGGAGCCTTGGAGAAGTCGGACACAGGACCCGCAGCCCTGCTTCTGACAAGGCTGACTGGAGGCGGTGGCTGAGAACCACCCACCTGGGCTGCAGGGCCCGTGGCCCCTCTGCTCTAGACCTCAAGGAAGCCAACGATGGGGTAGCGGGCCTGCTGTGCAGTCACTTCAGCCAGCTGGAAGTGCCACTGTGCACGTTTCGAGAGAACACCCACGAAAAGGGACCCAGCACTCCTGGGGGTGAAGCTTTGAAATCCCGTGCTCCCGGGGGAAGGACAGGGACACACTCCCAGCTGCACCTTCCACCACCAAGAGGGCAGCCAGGACAATTTCCAGGAGGAGCCCCCGCCCCACCTGCCCTTCACGGAGCCAGAGATGGTGCACAGCTGAGGCTGGGCCGTCGCCCCCTCCCCCGGTGTTGCTCAGAGGAGGACGCGGGCCAGGCCGGGCTGAGCTGCTGCCTGCCAGGGCCCCTCCGCCCCTCTGATGGCTGATTTGCTGGGCCATTGTTCCAAGGGGAAAGCATCTTCGCGTTTCATTTCCTCTCCATTGTAGGAGGACGGACGCAGGCCCGGGCTGTCCTGCTGCATATGAAAGCTGCCACCGTCTGGGCTGGAAACCTGCTGATGAGAACAGCTCCTCTAATGAGTCGAGCTCCAGAGAACGGCCCAGACTGCGGCTCTAGGTGGAACCCAAGGCCATGGAAGGTTGCAAAAGTGGGAGAGGGGGTGGGGAGGGTGCGATGGGGTGGAAGCTGGCACAGCCTCCTGGTCCCCACACCCCACCCCGCTTGTGGCCTGGGAACCGCAGCCCACCTTGGCCCACCCTGAAGCGCTGGCAGGGTCTGCCCTGTGTCTTCCACCAGTGCCAGAGCCCCAGGCGCCATACAGACTCTTGCTGGTCCCAGCAGGCCCTCCCCTCTTTCTTGTGGCAGGGCCAGATTTGGAGGGCATTCTCCCTCCCTTGCCAGTGTCCTCAGGAAGGGCCATCCCTCCCCAGCCTCGGGGTTAAACACTGCTCAATTGAAACTTGTGGTTCGGATAGGCGAATGATCAGTTCTGGGGAAATGTTTCTTTGCTCCCCAGAAGACCCAGGAAAAGACAGTCTCTCCTTCCACCTAACTCGGGGATGTGTGCTGAGGCCTCTGGAGTAGCAGCAGCTGCCTTGCAGGCCTGAGGAAGATGAGCCTGAGGCCAGAGCTGCGTGCTAAGGCTGTGGCAGAGAGGAGGGTCCCGGTCTTGGTGCTCTTTTGTCCTGTGAATTCACCAGCTCTGGGTTCTTGCAGCAGGGCGAGATTTTGTTGGGCGTTGCCTGACCACACCTGTGTCTCGCGGGCTGGGTTCGGTGGATGCTCCCTGCCTGCCCCGTGTCCCACGTAAAGCTCTGCGATTCCTCCCCACCCCTGCTGGCTGGAAAGCCCATGGGGGATAGAGGGGGAGATCCTCTTGAGAAGGCGGTTTCTGTTTATTTTACTTTGGTTTTCTGTTACCGTCCCTCTCCCTGTGCAGGAAGTGAGGTCGTGTAGTCCTTGTCTTTCTGCTTGCCTGATTTTACTCAGTACAGTGTCCTCCAGGTCCATCCACGGGGTGGCAAATGGCAGGGTCTCCTCCTCTCTAAGCCTGAATCACACGCTCTACTGTGAATTTACCACCCAGTTTACCATCTGTCCATCAACGGACACATCATTGTAACAGTGCCGCAGTGAACCTGGGCGTGCAGACAGCTTTACGAGGTGGCAATTTCACTTTGGGGGTGCACACCAGGAGCGGCATTGCTGGGCCCTAGGGTAGTCCTGTGTGTGATTGCTTTAGGACCCTGCTCTGTTTTCCCCAGCGGCCGCAGCATCCACATTCCCAGCGGCAGACACGCTCTTACCACCTTATCTCCTGTCTTGTTATGGGAGCTGTCCTACCAGGCAGCCCGCTCATCTTACTTAAATGCAACTGCCTCTGGAGGGTTCCACGCCTCACAGTCTCATCACCATCCCCGGAAAGCTGGCGCTGTCAGTTCCACCAGGCTGCAGGGCCCGGGCAGGCAGGGTTTGGGGATGAGGCTGGAGGGGCCCAGGCAGCCGTGACTAAGGGTGGCGCCACCTCTGTGTGGGGCAGGAAGAGGACACAGGACCCCGGAGTCCTCACGTGTCAGGGTGCCCAGGGGTCCCTCTTCCTGCAGGCAGCCTTCCCGGTTCTGCACTTGAGATGGGAGAGAGTGGGAACCATTCCCGCCCTGGGGGCCACAGCTCCGTGTGGAGCCAGAAGCCTCCCATCTGCATGCTCCAGTGTGAGTAATGAGGCCGGGAACGCTGGAGATCAATCCGCATTTCTGTGACTAATCCACAGGCTTGGACGAAGCTGATTCTGTTCTCCCAAGAGGGTCAGTCCCGCCTCCCACCCACACTGACTCCTGCCGCCCTGGTCACTCAGGGAGCAGTCTGCACTTGGCTCTGACTGCGCACGGATGTCTCCTGGGAGGCTGAGGACTTGGGCATGGGCAGCTCTGGGCTGGGGGACGGGGCCGTAGGACAGAGCACCCAGGAGCAGCCCTACAAGGAGAGCTGCCCGCTCCCACGCCTCCTGGCTGTGCTACCCTGGCACGTCGCTCAACCCCTCTTGTCCTTATGGCTTCTCCTGAAAACACAAGAGCGTAAGTCCTGCTGGCCTCCCGGGAGGCAGTGACACATTTGCCCAAAGGTCTCAGGTCACTCCCCTCCCACATCCCTGACCCCACTTCTGTCCAGTCAGTCCTCACCCCTCCCTGGGGGGCGCTGGTCCAAAGCCCCTCACTTCTCCAGGTCTGTTTCCTGGTCTCTGAAAGGGGGTAAAGCCGCTTGTTTCCTTGTTTGTAGGATGGGAACAGCTGAGGTTTACAACGCCGTCTCCGTCTCCGGGAGCCTGAGCTGGAGCAGGAAGAGGCCTGGCCCGGACTCTGTGAGGCCTGGGGTGCGGTCGCTTCTCCTTTCCTGGGGTCCCCATTCTAGGGTGGCTTCTCTGAGCTACAGGGAGATTGCAGTTGGGTCCCGTGCCCACCCTCTGGCTGTGGCAGCGTGTGGGGGGTCTGCACTCTGTCTCTGCCTCCTGCCTCCCTGCCCAGGCCCAGGTAGCCACAGCCCAGAAGCAGGCCAGGGGAGCCTCTGGGATTTCAGCCTCCCTACTGCCTGGCAGTGCTATGTGCTGTGCCAGCCCTGCCAGTGTGAGGGGTGGGCAGTCATGGCTCTCAGCTTCTGCAGCCCATGGCCCAGAGGCCACCCTCACCAGGGCAGGACTGCAGACCTTGAAGACACCCTCTCCCTCCCAGGGCAGCCTATAGCAGCTCTGGAAGTGCCCCCACCGCCTGGGGAGGTCGTTGTGAGGCTTCCTGTGCAGGTGTCCACTGGGGCTGCAGGAGCACAGGGCTCCATCAGCGCAGAGGAGAAATGAGGAGGCCACTTCGTCTGCCCTTCCCCTGGGGAAACACAGTTGGAGCTGTGGTGGCAGGTGTAAGCATCCCACCCAGGCACTGTCCTCTGAGTCCAATCCAGGCAACACAGAATAAGCATCGTGCTCCAGAAGAGGTAGCCTGCCCATCCTTCCAGTTCCTCCTCTGAGTCTCCTCCTGCCCCAATGCTTGCCGTCTCCCCAAACAAACAGGCTGCCCATGCCACTCTGATGCCTAGCACCCACCAGCATGGCCGCCTGGAGCCCTTTCCCCAAGCTGCAGGCCACTGTGTCACGGGCCAGTCAGAGCTCATTTAGACAGAAAGGCTTTCTACATGCATCAGCTCCCAAGCTGGAAAAAAGTTTTGAAAGTTGGCCAAGTGGACACAGGTGGGAGGGGTGACCTGTGTAGATGCAGGTGGAAGGGGCAATCAGGGTGGACGAGGGAGGGAGGTGTGACCTGGGTGGATGCAGGTGGCAGGTGTGATCCTGGGTGGGCGCGGGTGGCAGGTGTGATCCTGGGTGGGTGTGGGTGGCAGGTGTGATCCTGGCTGGACG
>CM052650.1:3119699-3168703 GCA_028533165.1 Leontopithecus rosalia
TTCCCAGATACCCCACTATGCCTTCCACGTGCCCACCCTGTCCTGTGGACACTGAGGTGGGCCAGACACAGCCTGAGACGTGGAGTAGCTGGCTCTTGGGTGCAGGTGGGACCAGGCTGGTGAAAAGAGCAAGGGTCTGGAGAAGAGGGGCACCCGAGGGTGCTGTGCGTGTAGTGAAATCGGACCCGTGCTTATGACGAACCTGGGCTTTGCTAGGCGGCAGATGGGGAGGATCAGCTGCATTTCTGTTTCTCGACTGCCCTGCTGCTTCCCCAGGGCTTGGGGACCTATGGAGGGTGTAGGAGAACCTGTGCCCTCTCTGGGGAATGTGTTGAAACATCCCCCATAGTTTAGGCAGACCGGGACAGCAGAATCCAGCAGCCACCCCGAGGAGGGTCACTCTGAGACAGTCAGACCTCCCTCAGAAGGTCCCTCCCACCGAGGCCGTGTCCCGCCCCCTTTGTGAAGAAGGGAGCCCACTGCCCGGTATGGCTGGAGTCCCTGTCCCTCCACTGCCCTTTCCCTGCCTGGGGCTTCTCTGTGTTCTGAGCCAGCCAGGCAGGGGCAGAGCCAGCCACCTCCACCCCAGATCCTGCCACCTCGCAGCAGGTGCAGTTGGTTGAAATATTTCAGTGGAGGCCGGGTCAGTGTCTTCTGCCAGGGAAGGGGGAAGGACAGACTCCAGGGGCCCCTTCATCGTGAGGCCCTGAGGTGCGTCCCAGAACCTGGCCAGGGGAGGATCAGCTCTGGGGATGGTCAGAGTGGGGCCAGGCTGGGGCAGGGAGGAGCTGGTCGGGGAAAGGGAGGAGCAGGAGGGCTGAGCGGCAGACCGGATGGAGAAGCAGAGGGAAACACACCCTGAGAAGCCGAGAGGAAGATAGGGGACCTAGCATCTGCCCAAGGATGGAAGGAGCTAAGTGTGGGCTCAAACCCATTGCCCAGATCTCATCTGTTTACTCCTGAAGATGCTTCCCAAGGCACAGAAAGAGCCTTTGTGATGCCAGCCTCTGGCCGCCAGCCTTGGGCCACCAGCCTTCATGATGCCAACCTCGGAACATCAGCCTCAGGATGGCAGACTTCATGACACCAGCCTCAGGGTGCCAGCCTCAGGACAGCAGCCTTCATAACTCCGCCAGCCTTTGGACACCAGCTTTGGATGCCAACCTTGGGATACCACCTTTATGATGCCAGCCTTGGGAAACCAGCCACGGGATGCCAGCCACAGGACGCCAGCCACAGGACACCATGCTTCATGACACTAGCCTCTGGCCACCAGCCTCTGGTGCCTCGGGGCTCAGAGCTCTGTGTCTGGCGGGGGGAGTGTTCGCCTCTCAGAGATTCCATTTCTTTGCCTGTGAAATGAGAACATCCCACCCGACCATTAGTGCTGTCATTAGAATTACTTTTTCAAATAGTTTATTTTGTGAAACAGTTTTATTTTATAGAAAAATTGAGAAAATAGCACAGGTTTTCCACAGATCCCCCACTGTGTCCCCGTCACTAACATCTGGCAGCAGTGTGGTCTTTTGTTACAGTGAACCGACATTGACACATCGTTGTTACCAACCAGAGTCCCAAATCCCGCTGGCCTGAGTTCTCACCCGATGCCCTTACCGGTCCCAGGATCCCACCCAGGCCCCATGTGATGCTTCCTCGGATCTCCACAGGCTCTGCCTTGCTGGGGCCACTTCTCATTCATTCCTGGTGTCTGATGACCCCAGCAGTTCTGAGCACTGGTTAGGGATTTTGTAGACTGTCCCTCAGTAGGGACTGTGTGATGTGCTTCCTGTGATTAGACTGGGTTCTTGGTGGGGAAAACCACAGAGTTGAGGTGCCATCCTCATCACACTGTACCAAGGGCACACTTAGGACTGTGGGCACAGACCCATGTCACCTGGCTGAGGGGTGTTGGTCAGGTTTCTCCACTGGGAAGTTCCTTTCCCCATTTCCACACTGTCCTCTGTGGCAGGACATTACTCTGGCAGCCTGTGCTGAGGGCATGGAGCTGGCATCTGCTTGTATCATGCGACCTCCTTCTGTGTGGAGGTTTGTTTCCCCGTCCCCCACCCCCATTTACTTATTCAGCCATTCGCTTCTGCCAGTGTGGGCTCGTGGGCCCCCATCTGTGCTTTTCCCGACAATCCAGTGGTGCTTCCTGTTAGTCCAGCCCTCTAGGGCTTTGAGCCCCTCTCTGCTGGTGTGGAGATGAGAAACTAGAAATAAAAGACACAGACCCGGAGATAGAGAAAGGAGAGTCTGGGCCCAGGGGTCCACTGCCCACCAAAGCGCGGAGTCTGGCAGTGGCCCCCGGGTCGGCACACTCTGACTTTTATTGCGTACAAAGCTGGGGCGGGGTAGGAGGGCGTGGCCTTGGTGGTCAGTGATGGGGCAAGTAGGAGTGTTATATAGGTGGGGGCCCGAGACTTTCAAGTAGCCGAGGCGAGGAGAAAACCGAATGCGTCAGCGCTTTTTCCATACTTGTCAAGGATATTAAGATTGATGTTACTGATTCTTATCTTCTAAGAAAAAGAACCAGGTGCAGAAGCGGAACATGAGAGTGGACGTGGAACGTGACCACTGACGCACAGCGTCACCTAGAGACAGTTAAGCCCCCGATGTCTGCGGGCCTCCCTGACAGCCGTCAAGCCTACCGCACGAGCTTGGAGGCTCGGAGCTTTCTCTTCACTCCTCTGGGGAAGGAGGCATCTCTGACATCTCCTTCCGCCGCTTGCTAAGCAGGGGCCCTTTCCCAGCGCCGGTGCTGCCGCTAGCCAAGGCGCCCTCCAGCAGCCCTTACATGGGCGTGACAGATGGTTTAAAGCATCTCACCTTAGGGTCAGTCCTTTCACAGTGTCACTCCAGGTTTACACTTCGCAACCTGAGAGGCATTAGTAAAACAACTGTGACCACCTATGAATAAGATCACATGTGAGTAACTAAGATCACCTATGAATAAGATCACGTGAATAACTAAGATCATATATGAATAACTAAGATCACACATGAATAACTAAGATCACGTATGAATGAGATCACGTAAGAGTGAGATCATACACGAATAACATCACACATGAGTAAGATCACACGTGAATAAGATCACACATGAATAAGATCACACATGAATAAGATCACATATGAATAAGATCACATATGAATAAGATCATATATGAATAAGATCAACTATGAATAAGATCACATGTGAATAACTAAGATCATATATGAATAAGATCACCTATGAATAAGATCACACATGAATAAGATCACATATGAATAACTAAGATCACATATGAATATGATCACCTATGAATAAGATCACACATGAGTAACTAAGATCACACATGATAACTAAGATCACACATGAATAAGATCACCTATGAATAATCACCTGTGAATAAGATCACATATGAATAACTAAGATCACATATGAATAACAGATCACCTATGAATAAGATCACATGAATAAGATCACATATGAATAACTAAGATTGACTATGAATAAGATCACACATGAGTAACTAAGATCACACATGAATAACCAAGATCACACATGAATAAGATCACATATGAATAACTAAGATCACCTATGATAACTAAGATCACCTATAAATAAGATCACATATGAGTAAGATCACATGTGAATAAGATCACGTATGAATAACATCACGTAAGAGTGAGATCATACATGAGTAACTGAGATCACACATGAGTAAGATCACCTGTGAATAAGATCACACATAAATAACTGAGATCACACATGAATAAGGTCACATATGAATAACTAAGATCACATATCAGTAGCTACAATGGTTCCATCTCTAGCTGTTTTCTTCTTCATTACTTATATGGGAACGGGCTGAGGCTTCTGACTCCTGCCTTGGCACTTAACGGGGTCTCCCCGCACAGCTTCCTTCTGTTGCTCGGTAGCCCCAGCCTCAGCCGTTGGAGCGCTTTGTGCTGGCTCCTGTCCCTTCAGTGTGCCCGTCAGTGTGGTGTGGGTGCTTCGGTTTCATCTGAGCCCATCCTTGCTCTCTGGGGTTAAACGATGCCCCAGGCCCCTCTTGTATTTCCCCTTGCCCCAGTTCTAGAATCAGCCATTTCTCCAAATGGCCTTGGTTCCTTTTTTTGGAGAACCGTTTTAGAACCTGAGATCTGGGCCCATAATTCATTTTTAAGGTGATGCTGTAGACTCAGCACGGGGGCGGGCACAGCAGGAGTCATCTCCCCTTTGCTGCCCTCCTCCCTGCTTGCTGAGCTCAAGCAGCTCCTCTTCTGCCAGCCTCTGCCGTATCTGGCCACAGTAGAAGCAACTGCTGGTCCACTTTCCCTGCTCCTGCTGGTCCCCAGGGTCTCTCCGAGGAGAGGCTTAGCATTTGCATAGGATGGAGAGCAGGAATAGAGCAAAAAGAGCCGTGAACCCAGAGTATGGTGAGAAAAGGCACCGCCCAGAATGGCCATGATGTGAAGACATAACCTCTGCATGTGGACTCTGTGCTGGCGGTCTTGCTGCTGGAGTGGCCGTCGCTGTGCAGTGTCCAACCACAGTGAGTGGAAGCATGCTGGTGCCTGTGCTGATGGAGCCCTTGGCCGGAGGATGGAGGGGACAGCTCTGCCACTGAGAAGCCGCAGATCCCACTAGATGTGGGGTCGGGGGGAGACAAAGAGATTCAAGCCAGCTGCAGCCCTGAGCCAGTTTCTCCGCCCTAAGACCCTGAATGCCTCCTAAATTCCCAGGCAACAAAACAAAAAACTCGTTATTCCTAAATGAGAACGGATGTGACCAGAGCTCTCAGAACCCCTTGGGGTGACCACAGCATGTGAACGACACTGCAGAGCCCTGGCCAGGCAAAGATATGAGAGAGGCACCCCAGAGCCAAGCCTTAGAACTAACAGAGATGACCGGCTCTGCCTGCTATGGACTGGGACCCTGAGCATCTGAAAATGGGGAGCAGCCGTGCTTGCCTCGCAGGCACCTCCGGAGAGCTACTGACTCACTCTTAATGTCTTCCTACCTTTACTCAAATGTCCTTCTTCATCTGCCTTTCTCTCTGCCTTCAGATGGCTCGTCCTCAAACGGGTGAATAGTGTGATGGTTCATTTTATGTGTCAACTTGGTTGGGCCATGGGATGCCCAGATAGCTGGTGAAACATTATCTTTGGATGCGTCTGTGGAAGAGGTTAGCATAGTGACTGAGTGAGCACACTGTCCTTCCCAGTGTGGGCAGGCACCATCTTATCTTTTGAGGGCCTGCATAGAACAAAACAGAAAGGCAGAGGAAGGCTGAGTTCGCTCTTACTCTGCCTGAATGTCTGAGCTGGGCAGAAGAACCTGCGCTTGATTGCTGCTGGTTCACAGGCCTTTCAGACTGGCTGCTACCCTGACTGTATACTACACTCAGCTCTTAGGCCTTTGAACTACCCCACTGGCTTTCCTCGATCCCCAGTTTGCAGAATGAAGATTGTGGGATTTAGCCTCCATAATTGCATGAACCACTTCCTTATGATAAATCTTAGTTTATATAGGCATATATAATCTCCAGAGAACTCTGACCAATACATGACCAAGGGTTGCTGCACAGTCAAGGAATGTCTGCACCATAAGGAACAGAGACCAGGACAAATCAACACAGGGAGCAAAAGAGAACCTCAGAGAGCAGATGTTGGTTCCATAGAACAAGAACCGTGTGCTCTACAAAAGGAATGGGCAGAGAATGCATATGAGCTGTTGAAAATTTACATATATTAATAAATATCTATTCAATCTGAAGTTGAGGAGGGCTTTAGAAGGAAAACAAATTTAACAGAAATAAAATGAGTGGGGCTATCCTAGAACATAAGATTAAAGAAAACTCCAAAATAATGTAAAGTGGGAAAGATAAACATGTTAAAAACAGAGACTCCATGGAGATCCAACATGCAACTAACAGGAGTGCCTGAAAGAGGAAAAGGAAAACCGAAGTGAAAACAATTTATACATGATTATTTCAAGAAAATTTCTCAGAACTAAAAAATATAACTTGCCAGATTGAAAGTCCTACCAAAGCCCCAGCACTGGTATTGTGAAATTTCAAAACAGTAGGGACAAGGAAAAGAGCCAAACATTTAAGGGACAGAGAAAGAAAAGGGTCACACTTGGAGGAGAGACTCTGAGGTCTTCAGACTCTGGGAGGGCAGCACAGAGACTGCAAGTCAGTGAGCAAGGCCTTGGATGGGCCAAGGGAAAAATGATTTTCAGCCTAGAATTTGATACCCAGCCAAACTATCTTTCAGGTTTGAGGGATAAGTCAAGACATTGTCAGAATAAGTGGAATTTACAAGTTCCATTCCATGCTCCTTTCCTTAGACTTTTAGAGCAGGGGTATCCAATCTTTTGGCTTCTTTTGGCCACACTGGAAGAAGAATTATCTTGGGTCACACATAAAGTACATTCATACTGACCATAGCTGTTGAGCTTAAAAAAAATTGCAAAAAATCCCCATGTTTTAAGAAAGTTTACAAATTTGTGTTTGGCTGGATTCAAAGCCATCCTGGGCCACACGCAGTCCCTGGGCCACAGTTGGACAAGCTTGCTGTAGAGGGTGTGCCTCAGTCAGTGAGGGAGGAACCTCAGAGAGGAGGCTTACAATTTGTGAGCTAATGGCTCTCACCCAGGAACCAACCAGTTCATGGGGAGTGTGGGCACATACATACATGGTGCCCAGGCCTGGAGAGCCTTGTGCAGCCAGAGTGTGGTGTGGCATGGGGGACCAGGGAGCATCTCAAAAGGAGAATGCAGGGGACACAGGTTTGGGAGCTATGCTTGGGCATTGGAAAAAAGCACTGTTGGGTGAGTGTCAAGTCTGCAAAGCATTTGGGGGCAGAAAAATGGGGATAGGAAGAGGATTATGAAACAGGTCAGACACTCTTCCCTTAAGGCTGCAGCTCGGGGAAATTCACAAAGCGAAGACTCCTGAGTAGTGCCCGCGTCAGAGACCCAGCACTTCAGGAGCCCCCGGGCCCCTCCTTTCTTATGGGTGACCCCCGTTCCGACTCTCACCGCACAGGTTACTTTTGTCTATTGTACTTTGTGTAAATGGAATCGGGTCTCAACTTTCAACATACTGAAGTATTGGTGTGATACCAACAAAAACATGAATTTTTTGGTACTTAAAAGTAGCCCAGGATCCTGGAAATACACATCCTGGAATAGAGGGATGCAGATAGTGCTTATTACACTCACAAATAGGTCCCCCACCAAGGAAAAAAATTAAACTCTAAGGTCGTGCTTAAGTCACGGGGAGAGCAAGTTATATAAGAATGGAAACAGAGTTCACACCCTGTCTCAGAAGCATATGGCATCAACTGACCTGTGATTTAGCCTCCCAGTGAAAATGTCACAGCAGCTGAGGGGGCAGGAGAAGCCGGGGGTGGGACTTACAGAAAACCCCACACTGACACTTAAAACAGCGAGGAAGACTTTCTTCAGGGCGAGTGGGGGTTACAGCCCTGGGCCTCGGGGACGGCAGAAGACTGAGATGAGAAGTTCAGGGCTGGAAAATCTTGCTGAAGGCAGCTGAGGACTCCGACCTCACAGATGGGGGGCGAGGAGCTTGATCAGACTGGGGAGAGCAGATATCAGAGGTCTGAGCTTCTCCCTAAACCAGCAGAGATGAACACGAAGCCCAGGGTGGAGGCCCAGTGGCAACGAGGTATCAGAGGACCCCAGGGAAGTCTGGCCAGGAGGCGTCCTCTGGGACTCAGCACTGAAGCTTCACGGAAGGAGTCCTCAGAGGCTGCGGCTGTGTCCGGTTGGGAGGCCGAGGAGGAGCAGCCCCCGTGAGCCGCTCAGCAGGACCCGCTTGTTTCCTTGTTATTAATGTCTGCTTTCGGCCGCATCCAGTTAACAGTGTATTGTTGATTTGCCAACAGTAACAACAGCTCAAGTCCGACCCTGACCACCGCTGACCCGGCGGGAGGGGCCTCCCCGCGGGGAACTGACTCTACCCCAAGATCTGCACCCCACACTCAGGCCTGGTCCCCCCGCCTCTGCCCAGGCTGTGCCCGGGACCCGGACGCCGCCCCTCAGGCCTGAGGTCTCCTTTTAGGTCTCTCTGACCTTCCTTCCAGATGCACCCATGCAAGGTGACCCCTCTGCAGGCGAGGACCCTGCTCGGCAGGCTGCTCTCTGTTCACCCATGTTGGGTAGGGACCTGTGGCCACCATCCTGGTCTCTCCCACCCGTGGCAGGGGGCCTGTCCAGAGCAGGTGCATGATAAGTGTCTGCTGGGCTGCCAGGGCGAGGTGAGGATGGTGCCCACAGGAAGGGCTGCTGCCAGGGGCTGCCTGAGGAGGGTCGCAGAACTTCCTCTCTGAGGGGCAGGAGGGCCTTTTCATTCCCACCTGGAAGGAGAAGGTGCTGCAGGGAACCTTCCAACCCCTAAGGTGCTGCTCTGCCCAGATGCTGAGCTGGGGGCCCCTCCAGGCCCGGCCTCGAGGCTGCAGGCGACACTCCCCCTGCCCCACCAGGCCTGGGCACCCCAACCCCCACCGCTGCCTGAGGCGCCTGCAGGGGTTCCTCCCGCAGATCTGCAGACTCAAGCCAGCCCAGCCCAAGCTCGGCCACCCAACTCTCAACGTCTCCCAGGCTGAGGCCGGTCCACGCAGGAAGGCGGGGGTTGCTGCCACCTGCCGACAGTTCGACAGTTCGCCCTGAGGGGTGGGAGGCACGTTCACCTGAGAATTTGGGGAGGAGAGAGGAGGGAAGGAGAAAGGGAGAGAGGAGAGGCGAAGAGTGGAGGAAAGTGGGTGGGGGAAGGCGAGAAGAGGGCCGGAGGAGGAGAGAGACGACTTCCTCAGGAAGCCCCACGCCTTGCCCCCTCGACTGCTGCCCCTCCATGCTTGCTCCCTCTGCTCCGTGCCTGCCTGTTTCTGGACGCCGGAGCTTCTCACGGGGTGGGGGCGCTGTGGCTGTCTGTGTCTCTGGGGGCAGATCCCCAGTATGCCCTTGGGATTAATGAGATCACCATTCAACAAGAGAATACAAATATATTTTAAGACCCAAATGCCAGAATGGGTGGGAACAGCAAATATTTGGGGGTTTTGTGACACATTTTTAGAAACAACAGATGTAGCGGGACATCTGTGACACTTTGTGACACATTTTAGGGGGACATCTGGACATTTTGTGACACATTTTAAAAACAACAGATTCTGTGCCTCAGATGTGTCAGAGACCCAAAGACGCATGGCAACTTGCCTTCGGCCATCTAGGGAGCCGATGGGAGCTGGGCCTGTCACCTGCGCCCAGGCCAGGCACAGTGGGAGGGACATTAGAGGAGTGCTGCCCTGTCCTGCCACATACCTCTCTCCCCCCAGCCCATCCCAACCCCAGCTGCTTCCAATCAGGTTCCTGGCATCCTTTCCTGCCCCTCCACCCTTCTGTGGATGTGGACACCGTGGGGATCACCCACTGTGCTGCCCAAATCCCCCTTTAGGAGCGAGGTCTTTCTCCCAGACCACCAAAGTGCTGCTGGAGTATGCCCTCACTGTCCACCTTCTTTGCCTCTCACAGTCACTGCTTGGCCTAGGGACAGCTGATGGCGGCAGGTGGGCTGGAGGCACAAGGGCCCAACTCGCTCAGTCTGATTCTGTTCACTCAGAAGAGCTACCCGGCTCCTGAGTTCCCATGGGGTCGGTGGGGTCTTTGTTGGGACTTCATTGAAGTTCCAGTTTCTCTCTGGCTTCCCCCGCCCCACATCCTCTTGCAACTCCGCACGGGCCAATCTCCCCAGCAGGGTCTACCACTCAATGTCACATTCGCGGTCCATGTTTCAGTTCAGACAACATCTAACAGGGCCCAAAGGTTCACTCCTTTGCCTGCTGAAGAATTTCCTTCGTGTTCGAGAGCCCATATCACTCATAACAGTGCAGGCGTCCACAGGATCATTCAGTGCACCAGAGGTGATTCTGGATGCTCGGGACACAGCAGTGCACGAAATGAAAAGTCTCATCTTTATGGCACCTGCGCTCTGGGCTGGAGAGCAATACCATAAAGAAATAGAGCAATATGAAAATATCTTCTTTTCTCTCCTTTTTTTTTTTACAACTTAATTTTTTGTACATCTATTGGGAGTCCATGTGATATTTTGCTATCATGGGATGTCCGTCACCTCAAACATTTATCTTTTCTTTGAGTTAGAAACATTATAGTTTTCTCTTTTAGCTATTTTGAAATATACGATAAATTATGGTTAACTCGAATTTCCCTACTGTGCTGTTGAATACTAGACACATTCCTTCCATCTAGCTGAAACGTTGTACTGTTCTCTTAGCCAACTTCATCTGCTTTCCCCCTTCCCTTCCCGTTCTCTGGTAACCACCATTCTCCTCTCTACCTCCGTAACATCCACTTTTCCAGTGCCCACATATGAATGAGAACACGTATTTGTTTTTATATATGTAATATATATATATATATATATATATATATATATAATATATAAAACTGCATTATAATTGTGTTTTAGGTTCTGGGATCCATGTAAAGAACATGCAGGATTGTTGCATAGGTACATACATGGCAATGTGGTTTGCTGCCTCCATCCCCATCACCTTTATCTGGCATTTCTCTCCATGTTATCCCTCCCCAAACTCCTTACCACCCACTGTCCCTCCCCTACAACCCCCCAACAGACCCCAGTGTGTGATGCTTCCCTTTGTGTCCACATGTTCTCATTGTTCAACACCCGCCTATGAGTGAGAACATGTGGTGTTTGATTTTCTGTTCTTGTGTCAGTTTGCTGAGAATGACGGTTTCCAGGTTCATCCATGTCCCTACAAAGGACACGAACTCATCCTTTTTTATGGCTGCATAGTATTCCATGGTGTACATATGCCACATTTTCCCTGTCCAGTCTATCATTGATGGGCATTTGGGTTGATTCCAAGTCTTTGCTATTGTAAACAGTGCTGCAGTGAACATATGTGTGCATGTGTCCTTATAGTAGGATGATTTATAATAGATATTTCATTATTTGTGTATTTTCCAATAAAAATATATTGTGGGAAAACATTCTTTCTGTAAAAAATTATGTCATTTTTTAAAAAGGTGAACAATTGTTGTGAAATTCAAAGTTTATTAAGAGGTTATGTACAAAGGTAAAAGGAACCAAGAAATAAGAAATGTAAAGAAGGTTATAAAAATAAACAGGTCTTTTTCTGGAAAAAAAAAGCTTAAAGAAAAATAATTTAATATGAGAAAGAACCTTGTATGGTAAATTTAATCCTAGAATAAAAGGACTGGTTGTTTAAGAAAGAGGGATGTTGAGGACAAACCAGAAAGTTCAAGTATATCATAAGCAGTTTGTTTAAGTCACAAGAAGAGGATTTATTTCTAAAATATTTTGTATGATCAAGTCATCTGTAATTAAAGGGAAATTTATTTATTATTTATTTATTATTAAATTTATTTTTATTTAAATTTTATTAAATTTTTTATTAAATTTTTATTAAATTTAAATTTATTAAATTTATTTATTATTAAAAATTTATTTATTATTTATTATTTAATATAACTTTGGATTCTAAATTATGATGAGTTTGTCTACAAGTATCCCATTACATTGGTCTAATTACTTTATTTTAATCATTTACCTAGATTATTTAAGAAAACTACAGTAGTTATTATTTCAAATTATGGAACTACTGTTGCAAAATTATAACTGAGACAGTGAAAATGAACTCACCTAACTGACTTCATCTTGCTGCTAACCTCTAAGCTGTCGTTCTTCATTCCTGGGTGAAGACCGAACTAACTTTGAGAGGAACTTAGTTTATAGGTTAGCTTTGAAACAAAGATGGCAGCAGTCCTTGTCCAAAACAAACCTTATTGCCTGTGGACTAGACCACCCAAAGCCACTAGGCTAGGGTTAGGGTCACCTTACTCAAGTCAAGATGTAGCTATCTCCATTGAACCAGTATCAATGTCTTAGTGATTAAAAATTGCATTAGCAAAGATCATTCTGTCTTCGGCTGGGTTTACAGTTTTCTAACCCCTATGCCCAATTTTGACACCTTATAGTATTTGGTAGGGATAAATATGAAATTGCTTGATGAATAAATGTGAACAAAAATATACGCTGGCAACTCTTAAGACATTTTAAATATTACCTTACCAATAAATTTGTAGCTAGTTTATTTATTAAAGATTTTACTTAAGTTATGTAAACTTGAAACAGCATTTGACTGGTCTTTTTTTTTCCAGATAAAGTATTTTATTCAAGCACTTTTATTTTCTTAAGCCAATTAGAGCTCTTTTATATATTTTCAGTAGTGAAACATTGTGTTCAGAACACATAAAGACACACATGTGTTATACATGCCGGTGGAAGTACATCTTACAGATTCATAACGAGCCTTTTCTTTTCCCGTCTTAGACTTTCAGATTCTTGATGACCGGTTTCATGGTGCCAGGCCATCGTCAGCTGAAGAGCCTTACATTTGTACGCTAGGGGAAACAACCCAGGTGAAAATCAAATAGCAAAATTTGCATCATAAGGTACAGAGAGCAAAGGTCTGCTGTGCTAGAGGGAGATTAAAACGGATTTAATTGCCAGTTAGACATAAAATTATCCTTTTAAATATATATACACACACACCCACACAAGGATCCTGTAGCTGTTACTTCAGACTTTAGCCATGTGATCAGTACAAATCCGCCAGCTCGCCAGCAGAAAACCTGTTAGAACCAACAGTGGTTTTTTATCTCAGTAAAAGTAGCAGCAGACAGAACAGAAAACAGAGAAAAGAGAACTCGGGAACTCGAGAGTTTGCAGGTCCACCTCAGCACCCCTTTTCTTAACATAGTGTGCACAAAGACCATATTACTTCCATTTTCCATGAACTCTGACAAGTAGAGGTGACAGAAAACCTGTGCAGTGCTCAAAAGGGGGTCGTTCTCCTTGTTTTCTTCTCATTCTTAAATTGTTTCCCACTTCGTTTTCTTGAAAAGAGGAATTGAGCTGTGGCCTAGGATTTTGTTTGTTTGTTAGAGATGGAGTCTTACTCTGTCACCCAAGCTGGAGTTCAGTGGCACGATCTCAGCTCACTGCAACCTCCGACTCCCTGGTTCAAGCAATTCTCCTGCCTCAGCCTCCCGAGTAGCTGGGATTACAGGTGTCCACCACCAAGCCCAGCTAATTTTTGTATTTTTAGTAGAGATAAGCTTTCACCATGTTGGCCAGAATGGTCTTGATCTCCTGACCTGGTGATCTTCCTGCCTTGGCCTCCCAAAGTGCTGGGATTGCAGGTGTGAGCCACCACGCCCGGCCTGGCCTGGGTTTTTGTATGGTGGATCGACGTGAGCTGTTTGTGGGCGGGACTCCACATTGTGTCCCCCCGAGTCATTTCCACCTACCACATGTCTCAGTTTCTGTCTCCAGAGGTCTGTGACCTCTAAGAGGGCTCAAAACGCTGGGTGATCAGCCCTTATGTGCCTTTCCTGGAAAAGTGTTTTTTAAAAATTAATTTGTATTGGGGATTTCCCTGTAGGACTGCTGTATGTCACAGGGGTAAACCCCCAAGACACTCCCAGGGGGCCCCTGATTACCAGGGTTGCTTTTTTGCTGCAAAAAGCAAATGCCCTTTCTCTCTGGAGCTGGGAATGCTCAGTCTCTCATTTACCTACAAAAGCAACAGTTCCTCATCAAATGTGCACAGACAAGCTGACTCAACATTAATTTGGGGAGAAAAGGCAAAAGAGAAGACCCTTTGGAACGCATCTCTGAACTAGAATTAGAATCCTTAAACAACAGCTTCCTAGGAGAGGAAAAAAAAATAACCAAGACCATTCCCGTAAAGTGTGCTCAGCCACCCCTAAATTCGCAGCTCTTGTCCACCGTTACACATGCCAAGATCAAAGCCTCTCACAATACAAGGTCATCTCTGGTTTTCCCCAAAGCCAAAGAGGTCAGGTCATGCAATACAGGAAAACAGAGGTTTAGACCTAAGAAGAATCTGCCCACGAATTTTGAAACGTCATACAGAAAACAGAACACCCCAAAAGGGGTGAGTGGGGCCTGTGTCCTGAATTCTTTAAAGGGCTTTAAGTCATCGGAACCTTCTCTAGGGTTTTTGGTACTGCAGATGGCAAAGGGGAAGGAGGCGCAGGGTGGAAAAGAAGCAGACAAAAGGTCATTTATTTTGTTTCTTTCAAGACAGGAAGCAAACACAGAAGCCAAGCTTTTTTTTGTTTGTTTGTTTTTGGCTTTTGGTTTTCATTTCTTTCCTCTTTTGCAGCTGCGAGGAATTTTAGCCAGAGTAGAGAGGCTTTGTCACCCATCATTTGGAATTCTCACTCAGATTTGACCAAGTCAAGTAAAGTTGGTCAAATCTGAGGGGGGAAAGACCAGAACAAACACCACAACCCAACAATGTGATCAGTGAGCCCTGCCGTGGTGAGGAGAAACTGGCTGGGCACAGTGGCTCATGCCTGTAATCCCAGCACTTTGGGAGGCCAAGGTGGGCAGATTGCCTGAGATCAGGAGTTCGAGACCAGCCTGGCCAACATAGTGAAACCCTGTCTCTATTTTAAAAAAAGTTAGTCAGGCATGGTGGTGGACACCTGTAATCCCAGCTACTTGGGAGGCTGGGGCAGGAGAATCACTTACAGGCACGCGCCATGAAGACTGCTTTCTGCCATGTTAAAAGTAGTAAAAATACAAAAAATTAGCTGGGCATGGTGGCGCGTGCCTGTAATCCCAGCTACTCGGGAGGCTGAGGCAGGAGAATTGCCTGAACCCAGGAGGCAGAGGTTGCGGTGAGCCGAGATCGCGCCATTGCACTCCAGCCTGGGTCACAAGAGCGAAACTCCGTCTCAAAAAAAAAAAAGCAGTAAAAAAACTCACTCATCTTCCCTGCTGGGAGTGAGCTCAAACTCCGTTAGGGAGTTGCCTGCTTTTCATCATCATGGAAGCAGCACATCTTCCCTTCCTTGTTAGACGCAAGTAAAACTCAAAAAAATGTGGGGTTGTACAGCAAAATAAACTCTAGAACTTGACCAAATTTGGGAAGATCAGGAAATCTCTGGAGGGGGTGCTCCCAGACCTCAGCAAATTGTCCTGTTGGTTTGAGCCACAAAGTTCTCTCGTGCTGGTAACACTGACAGTGTTATTCCCTTCCAATAGTACGGAATATTCAATGCATTTCATAAAGAGCTCTTCCAAACAGGCTTCGTGTGGGCAACAGGCCGTTTCATTTCTCACTTGGGTGCAAGCAGGCCGAATCTGAGAAAGGACAGGTGAAGGGGATAAGGTGGGAATTGGCTTTAGAGGTTAGCGTAGTGTTTTGGGGGACGGGCGTGTTGCAGAGTAAGATCAGTTACAGTGGTGGGGGGTGGGGGCAAGGGGTATACATGGCCACAAGTTCAGTTACAATGATGGGTGGGGGTGAGGCAGAAGAGCAGTTAAGATGGCAGGGCGGGTGAGGGGTACTCATGTTATCATAAGAACAGTTAAGATGGCAGGACGGGTGAGGGGTACTCACGTTATTGTAAGGACAGTCAAGATGGCAGGACGGGTGAGGGGTACTCATGTTATTGTAAGAACAGTTAAGATGGCGGGATGGGTGAGGGGTACTCACGTTATCATAAGAACAGTTAAGATGGCGGGACGGGTGAGGGGTACTCACGTTATCATAAGAACAGTTAAGATGGCAGGGTGGGTGAGGGGTACTCATGTTATTGTAAGGACAGTCAAGATGGCAGGACGGGTGAGGGGTACTCATGTTATCATAAGAACAGTTAAGATGGCAGGACGGGTGAGGGGTACTCACGTTATTGTAAGGACAGTCAAGATGGCAGGACGGGTGAGGGGTACTCACGTTATCATAAGAACAGTTAAGATGGCGGGACGGGTGAGGGTCTTGTCCGGGGAAGCTCCACCGGGTGAACAGGGACAATGGTGAACAGGCAGTAGGTGGGAGACTTCAGCCCAGGCAGGCAGGACTTCAGACTTTCAGGCTCCAGGCTTGCATAGGAGACCTGACAGATAGATTTGTCAAAGGTCAGGAGCATCTCCACTCAGAATCCCTTCATGATTACCAACATGTGAACCCCAAATAGTTGAGACAGGTCAGTTAATTTAGAAAGTTTGTTTTGCCAAGGTTGTGGATGCGTACCCATGACACGGTGCCAGGAGACCCAGACGACGTACAGCCAGGGTGGGCGGGGCACAGCTTGGCTTTATACCTTTTAGGGAGACAGAGACATATGCGAGAAAATCAGCATATGTAAGATGAACATTGGTCTGGAAAGGTGGAACAGCTCAAAGCAAAGGCGGGACAGCTCGGAGTGGGGACGGGGCTTCTAGGTCCCAGGTAGAGGAGAGTCGAGGGGCTGCATTCTTTTGAGTTTCTGAGTAGCTGCTCTAAAGGAGCCAATCAGACATGCATTTATCTCAGGGAGCAGAGGGGTGACAGAATAGAAAGGGAGGCAGGTTCTCCCTAAGTGGTTCCCAGCCTGACTTTTCCCTTTGGCTTAGTGATTTGGGGGCCCAGGATTTATTTTCCTTCCACATAGGTTTTCCAGTTTGGGGCTATACTTATTCATAGTAGTCTCCGGCGATCCTTTCGTGGTATCGGTTGTAATGTTTCCTTTTTTGCCTCTGGTTTTATTTGGGTTTTCTGTCTTTCATAGTCTAGTTGAAGGTTTGTTGATTTTATCTTTTGGTGAAACCACAACTTTTTGTTTCATTCATCTTTTGTATGCTTTTTTTAGTTTCAATTTCATTTATTTCTGCTCTGATTTTGATTATTTCTTTGTTGTGAGCTGAACGTGAGTCCAGGAATCTCGTCCAGCGAGAGGGTCCCAAACCTGGAGGAGAGCGTGCGCGGAAAAAAGGAGAAAGGAAAGAGCGAGGTCTGGAGGCCACCTGAGCTATGCCCATGCAGCAATTTTATTTTTGCAATATGTTCCATGATATACTTTTCTGCTTAGTGTTGTTTACGTCAGGTCAAAATACTTAAGTCACAAGGTGAGTAACTTACACCCAGCAAGTAAGTTACGCCCAGTAAGTTCTTAACAGTTGTAAATACTGAAGTTAATATTTTACAGCTAATGTAGCAAGGATCCAAAATGAACACAATGAAGCAATAAACCATAAGGAGCCAAAAGTGGACTCAACGCCTCCCAAGTCCTCATCTCCACAAAGTAATGTCTGTTAATTATTTTGAATAGCATAGTCCCTCTCTCGGTTCCTGCTTTCCCTCAGCTCGAATCCACCAACCGGGGATCTGTGTCCGGGCTTAAGCTCACTGTATGGTGAGGCCCATTTCCTAGGGGCCTCACATGGGAGCGATCCCCACAGGTCTCCCTTATTTCTTTCCTTCGACTAATTTTGGGTTTGATTTGTTCTTGATTTTCTGTTTGCTTGAGGTGTATCATTAGATACACCTTGAAGTCTCTCTTTCTTTCCTTTTTTCCTTCCTTCCTTCCCTCCTTCCCTCCCTCCCTCCCTCCCTCCCTCCCTCCCTCCCTCCCTCCCTCCTTTCTTTCTTTCTTTCTTTCTTTCTTTCTTTCTTTCTTTCTTTCTTTCTTTCTTTCTTTCTTTCTTTCTTTCTTTCTTTCTTTCTTTCTTTCTTTCTTTCTTTCTTTCTTTCTTTCTTTCTTTCTTTCTTTCTTTCTTTTCTTCTTTCGATGGTGTCTTGCTCTGTCTCCAGGCTGGAGCACAGTGGCACAATCTCAGCTCACTGCAACCTACGCCTCCCAGGTTCAAGAAATTCTCCTGCCTCAGATTACAGGTGCACACCACCATGCCTGGCTATTTTTGTTTCGTATTATCAGTAGACACAGGGTTTCACCATATTGGTCAGGCTGGTCTCGAATGCCTGACCTCGTGATCCACCTGCCTCGGCCTCCCAAAGTGCTGGGATTACAGGTGTGAGCCACCGTGCCTGGCTCCATTTTCTTTAAAGCTGATGTTTATTATTATAAACTTCCCTCTTGGTACTGCTTTTGCTGTAGCCCACAGGTTCTGGTATGTTGTGTTTTCATTTTCATTTGTTTTAAGAAATTTAAATTTTTTCTTCTTAGTTTCTTCATTGACTCACTGGTCACTCAAGAGCCTGCTAATCTCCATCCGCTTGTACAATTTTCTGAAGTTCCTTTTGTTATTGCTTTTTCTTTCTTTTTGAGACGGAGTTTCGCTCTTGTTACCCAGGCTGGAGTGCAATGGCGTGATCTCGGCTCACCGCAACCTCTGCCTCCTGGGTTCAGGGAATTCTCCTGCCTCAGCCTCCCGAGTAGCTGGGATTACAGGCACGCGCCACCATGCTCAGCTAATTTTTTGTATTTTTAGTAGAGACGGGGTTTCACCATGTTGACCAGGATGGTCTCGATCTCTTGACCTCGTGATCCACTGGCCTCGGCCTCCCAAAGTGCTGGGATTACAGGCGTGAGCCACCGCGCCCGGCTCTTGTTATTGTTTTTTAGTTTTATTCCATTGTGGTCATAAAAAAATACTTGATATGATCTCAACATTTTTGAATTTGTTGAGACTTGTTCTATGACCTAACATATGGTCTGTCCTGGGGAATGTTCCAATGTTTCCATTGATGAGAAAAACGTGCATTCTGTAGCTGTTGGATGAAATGCTCTCTAAATGTCTCTTAGGCCCATTTGGTCTAGAGTATAATTTAACACCAGTGTTTCCTTGTTTATTTTCTGCCTGGATGATCCGTCTGTTGCCAAAAGGGGGGTGTTGAAGTTCCCTGTTTCCCCTTAGATCTATCCGCACTCACTCTATAAATTGTGATGCTCTGATGCTGGGCACAGATATATTTATTATTCTTAAATCCTCTTGCTTAATTTACCCTTTTATTATTATATGATGACCTCTCTGTCTCTTTCGACAATTTTTTGACTTAAAATGTATTTTATCTGATAAAACTACAGCTATTCTCACTTTTTTTTGTTTTCAGTTGCACAAAATACATTTTCCATCCCTTCGCTTTGACTTTATGTGTGTCTTTACAGATGAAGTGAGCTTTCTGTAGGCAGCATATAGTTGGACCTTGTTTTAAAATCCACTCAGCCACTCTATGTCTTTTAATTGGAGAATTTAGTTAATTACATTCAACATTATGATTGACAGGTAAGGACTTACTGCTGCCATTTTGTTACTTGTATTCTAACTGTTTTGTAACTTTCTTTCTTTCTTTTTTTCTTTCTTTCTTTCTTTCTTTCTTTCTTTCTTTCTTTCTTTCTTTCTTTCTTTCTTTCTTTCTTCTTTCTTTCTTTCCTACTGTCTTCCTTGTGGTTAAGTAATTTGCTCTGATAGTATGTTTTAATTTATTGCCTTTTACCTTTAGTGTATCTGTTACAGGTTTTTGCTTTGTGGTATTATGAGGCTTACAAAAAACAGTTTATAGTTACAACAAGTTATTTAAAACTGATACCAACTTAACTTTGATTGCAAAATAAACAAAAAAACCCTCTACACGTTAATTTCCTTCTCTCCCCATATCTGAATTTTTGATGTTACAAAAAAAGTTTGATGTCCACTGCCTATTTCATAGTAAATTGCAGTTATTCTTAACAGCTTTGTCTTTTAGACATCTTAGTAAAAATATAAGTGGTTTACACACTATGATTGTAAAATTAGTGTAACAATCATGTTGGCATTCTTTCTTTTGGTTTGAAGAACTCCCTTTACCATTTTGCATAGGACAGATTTGGTAGCAATAAATTACCTGTTTTTGTTTGTCTGGGAAAGTATCTCTCCTCCATTTCTGAAGAAAGTTTTGCTGGGTATAGTACTCCTGATTGACAGTTCTGCTCCTTCAGCACTCTGAATGTATTGTCCCTTTCTACCTTGGCCTATAGGGTTTCTGCTGAGAAGTCTGCTGCCAAGTAATTGGATCCTTTGTCTTTGCTGTCATTGCTTTCAGGATCCTCTCTTGTTTGTCTTTGACCTTTGTGAGTTGGATTATAATATATCTTCGGGTACCATTATTTGAATTGCATCTGATGGATGAGTTTTAACCTTCTTGTATCTGAATATCTATATATTTCTTCAGGTTTAGAAAGTTTTATTATTTCTTTGAAATAATGAAATAAGCTGCCTACCCCTTTTTCTATCTCACTTCCCTCTTTAATTCCAATAACCCAAATACTTGCTCTTTTCATATTGTCCCATAGATCCTGTAAGCTGCCTTCATTCTTTTTATTTTTTCTCCGTTTTTGTGTATTTTCAATTAGACTGTCTTTGAGCTCACTGATTTTCTCTTCTACTGGTTAATCCTGCTGTTGATGTTTTCTATGCATTCTTCATTTCATTCATTGCACTTTTCACCTCCAGGATTTCTGTTTGGTTTTTAAAATGATTTCCATGTCTCTGTTAAATTCTGTGATAAGTTTCACAACTGATTCTCTTATTTTTCTTGAAGTTCAATGAACTTCCTTAAAACATGTATCTGAATTCTTTGTCTGAGAGATCACACATCTCAATCACTTTAGGGCTGCTCTCTGGTGCTATTGCTGTGTTGGTTTGGTATTTTCCTGAATATGCTTTATGCTTGTTGACAGGGATGATGTCTGTGCATCCAGAGATTAGGTATTTATTTTAATTTGCAGTCTGGCTTTGTCTGTGCCTATTCTTCGTCAGAGAGCCTTCCAGGGATTCTAAGCAGAATGACTGCTGATTTCCCTGAGTGTTATGACCACGGCAGCCATCTCAGCTAGGGGCTGCTCTAAGCCCAGGCTTGCCACAAGTTCTGTGAAGAAATTGGGGTTGACATGGTTTTTCAGCCCAGATGGACTTGGGGAAGACTAAGGAGAGTGCTGGGGCCCCCTGGGAATGCTGACCAGGCACCTGAGTCCAGAAGACTTTCCTGGTGGCCCAGACTGGCGTGTCTCCCAGCAGGTTTCTGCACAGGAGAAATGGGTGCCTGACTGCAGCAAGAGGAGCTGAAGCTGAGACTGGCCGCCTGCAGGATCCACTGTGGGTTAGAGGCTGGCAAGCCCATCAGGGATGTTCACACTCCCAGGCTACAAGATGTGGGCGAGTCCCCTCTGGGTCCCTGCGTAAACATCCCTGAGCTGGGACCTCAGCTGAAGGGGATTGGAGCTGAGCCATAGGGCAACATTCAGGTTCACTGCCAAAGTGGGCATCAGTGGGCAGATGAGCCTTTTCACACGCTAATGTGTGTGATTCCACCTGGACCCCATGTCACATGGTTTGGTTGCAGGCTCAAGGCCACATGGACCTGTGGCTAAACCCCTTGGAGGACTGGGCCATTTCTGAGGCTGAACCTGGGAGCAAGCTTGGCAGATCAGCCACCTCGGTGAGGGTCTGTGCTCTCGGAACAACCCTCCCCATCTTGGGCTCCACTGGGGTTTCACAAACTTCTGTTTGGATCCTGAGGTTCCCTGAGAGAAGCTTTTGATTGTGGCTGGGTGCAGAATTATTTTGGGGGGGGATATGAGCAGGTTACCTTTTGTTCCACCTTCTTAATGATGTCGCCGGCCACATGCAGATATTTCCTAGTTCCAGGCAGTGATCAGTGCTAAGAGGAAAATGAGGCAAGGGAAAGGGTAACAGGGATGGGACGACCTGGCCAGCGGCTTCCGGAGAAGGGGACGTCTGGGCATGGAGACTTGCACGGTACAAGAAAGCGGGGGAAGTTCAGGGGAGGGTGCAGCTGGTGCAGAGGCCCTGACTTGGTCTGGGCTTGGAGACTGTGGTCAGCAGAATAAGGGTCCCCAGAGAGCAGGAGTCCTGATCCTGAAGCTGTGAATATCTTAGGCTGCAAGGCAAAGGGAGTTCAGGCTGCGAATATGCCGTTCGTACAGTCGGGAGGTTTTTCTGCACCTGCGGGTGGCCTGGTGTCATCACAGCCTCCTTCACTGAAAGAGGGAGGCAGGAGCAGAGGCCAGTGTGACGTGATGTGAGGACTCAACCCACTGGGGCGGATTTTGAGGATGGAAGAAGGGCCGTGGGCCAAGGAAGGCAGGTGGCCTCTGGGAGTTGGATAAAGCAGGGAGACAGCTTCTCCACTCAGGAGACTCCATAAGGGATGTGGGCCTGCTGGTGGCGTGACTTCAGCACAGGGAGACTCTTGCTGGACTTCTGACCCCCAGAATGCGAGAAAACGCATCTACGTTTTATGCCACCGAGTTCGTGGTGGTTTGTTAAGGCAGCCAGGGGAGCTAATACCCTGTTCTAGAGAACCGGAAAGAACCCTCTGTTCTTCAGGCCTCTCCTTTCACCTCCTCGGGCTCCGTTTTCCCTTCTATGTGGAGAGAAGGAAACCACCCACTCCGAGGCTGATTTCCTGTGCCCTTCCCTTCACTTTCCGGGGCCCCCCTAGCGAGCGGGATGCTGTCAGGGCTGGCGGACGTCGACAGGCCTGCCTTGGCTGCCACGACGGCCGTCTCCAGGCCTCGGTGCAGTGGGGACACTCGCAGGTCTTGTGACTGCAGGTGGGGCTGGGGATTCTTCAGTGAGCAGGCCCTCCCCAGGGAGGCCACCCAGGCCCACTCCTGGACCGCTGACTCCCAAGTTCATGCCTCCAGCCCGGACCTCTGGCCTGTGCACCTGGAGCATCTACCTGATCATGTGTCCAGGGGATCCCCATTGGCTTCACTGGGGTGTCCCGCTCAGTATGCACAGAAGACCCCTGTCTTCCGCATCTCCCCATCCAGAGCCTTTCAGTTGTCCCTGTGACTCAGTTTCTCTTGTGCCCCATGTCAGTCCCTCAGAAACCGCTGATGGCATTATGTTCAGCATGACCCCCCAAACTGGCGCATCCTGCCCCTCCAACCCCCTCCCCCGACCTGGGCCTGGGCCCCACCCCTCAGGCCTGGACACCCACACGCCACGGCGTCTCCCTGCCCACAAATACGTGAGGCCTGCACAGACACAGTTCCACTGGCCTCTCCGGGTGGTCTTGCTGATGACATCTGTCTGGACCCCTCTGACTCATCTCTCCATGGTGTGTCCCCTCCCAGACGCCACCTGGCCGCCCAGGCCACCTCACTGCTCCTAGAATCCCCAAGCTCACTCCATTCCCGGGGCCGTGGCACTCGCTGTGCCCTTTGCCCCAGAGCTCTGCTTCCAGGCTGGCAGGCTCCCTCCTTCCCGTGCACTTCATCCCGGGGTCTTCTCTGACCCCACAGAGGCCGGGGCCCCTTCCCTTAAGAATCCCTGGAACAGTTCGACTGTGGTGGCTCACACCTATAATCCCAGCACTTGAAGAGGCCTAGGCAGGTGAATCACGAGGTCAGGAGTTTGAGACCGGCCTGGCCAACATGGTGAAACCCCATCTCTACTAAAAATACAAAAATTAGCCTAGCATGGTGGCGTGTGCCTGTAATCGCAGCTAATCCGGAGGTTGAGGCAGGAGAATTGCTTGAACCTGGGAGGTGGAGGTTGCAGTGAGTTGAGATTGCGCCCCTGCACTCCAGCCTGGGGGACAGAGCAAGAGAGACCCTGAAAAAAGAAAAAGGAAGGAAGGAAGGAAGGAAGGAAGGAAGGAAGGAAGGAAGGAAGGAAGGAAGGAAGGAAGGAAGGAAAGAAAGAAAAAAAAAGAATCCCAGAACCTGCTCGTGAGAATCACAGAGTCCTCTGTCCCCTGCCCCTCTGGTGTGAAGGCTGGCTCCCGGAGCTGGGGTGGTGCCTGCCTGGGCCCTCTGTAGCCCTGGCAGCTGGAGCAGTGGGTGTTCATCAAGCCCTCGTGGAACGGCTGGGAGGGCGAGGGAGCCCACGTCCCAGATGACCTCTCCCCATGTCCTTAGAGCCAGCCCGGAGCTGAGCTCAGCCCTGGGCTGCACCTGCCTTTGTGATGGCCGCAGGCTCTCTGCAGCCGGGGCCAGTGCTCCTGCTGTCTCTGCTCTTTGGGAGACTCCACAGCACACCCTCCTGGGACAGCGATGCCTGGAAGTGCAGTGGCCGGCCCAGGAGCTGTGTGCCTCCACTTCTCCTCCATGGCTTGCTCTCCCCGGAAAGACAGGCTGTGCTCTCTGCCAACCTCAGGCAGGGCCCATCTGCTGCTGGCGCCAGTCTCAGCTCTGGCACTGTCTGCAGTATCATCTCACTCTCCCGGCCTCCCAGCTGGTACAATGTACCAGCCACCCCGTGGTCTCTGTGCAGGGGAGGGTCAGTGGTTCAAAGCCGAGCCCTTGGAGAGTGTCTTTGTTCCAGGTACTTTAAGAAAAGCAACACAGAATGCAGGGCTGAAGCAATAGACGTGGACTTCCTCATGGCTCCGGAGGCTGCAGGGTCAGCTCAACATGCCCTCATGGTGGTGTCTGGTGAGGCTCTCTGCTGTCTTGCTTGGTCCATGCTATGTCCCCACATGGGGGGTGGCAGGAGGAGAGAGAAAAGGCACCAGTCCTTTCATGAGGGCTTCCTCAGGATGTGCCAATCACTCCTGCAGGCACCCTCCTAACACTGAGGATCAGGGCTTCAACAGAGAAACGGGGGGGGGGGGCAGCAGGCAGCACGCAGTGGCTCACGCCTATAGTCCCAGCGCTTTGGGAGGCCAAGGTCGGGGGATCACTTGAGGTCAGAAGTTTGAGAACAGCCTGGTCAACATGGTGAAACCTCGTCTCTACTAAAAATGCAAAACTTAGCCAGGTGTGGTGGTGCCTGTAATCCCAGCTACTCAGGGGGCTGAGGCAGGAGAATCGTTTGAATCACTGCAGTGAGTGGAGATTGCCATTGCACTCCATCCTGGCGACAGAGCGAGACTTCATCAAAAAAAGAAAGAAGGAATGAAGGAAGGAGAGAGAGAGAGAGGAACAGGGAGGAGGAGGGGAAGGAAGGAGAAAGAAAGAAAGAAAAAGGAAGAAAGGAAGGTAAAGAAAGAGAGAGAGGGAGGGAGGGAAGGAAAAGAAGGAAAAGAAAGGAAGAAAGGAACCAGAAGGAGCACAAACCTTCCGTGCACAGCAGGTCACCTTCTAGCCAGGAGCAAGTCGCTTTGCTTCTCTAGCCTGTTTCCCCATCAGTGAAGTGAAGACACGGTGGCTGTTAAGCACACAGGTCATGAGTGAGTCTCAGTGCCGGATCACTCCGCAGGGTGCCTGGCCCCAGGGCTGCTGTCTTCATTTCAGTCCGCTTTAAGCCGCAGCAAATAAGCAGGAGGAAGCAGAGCCGTCCCTTTATAGCCCTAAGCCCAACAGCACAGTGGTGTTTACCCCGGGAAACCTTTGCTGTCCTGTCAGTCACTTGGGGCTAAGGTAAATGTGCACAGATAAAATACAGGAAGCCCAGTTAGAGATGAGTTTCCCATGAACAACAGATGCTGTTTGGTGTGGGTTTGTCCTGTGCAATATTTACGACACATGCTAGAGAAATTGCTCACCGTTCATCTGAAATTTCTCTTTAGCTGGATGTCCTGTGGAGTTTTTATTTTTAAATATTCAGGCCGCCCCCGCAGTCCCCACCGCCCCTCTCCGGAGTGGCTGTGAGGCGGTCACTGTGCCTCCACCTCTCCCTGGTTGCCAGCCCAGCTTTGGTCTGGGCACGCATGTGATTTGGGGATATGGCCACTGGGTGGCACCATTGTGCAACGGACGGGCGCTGCCTGCCTCTCTGGCACGGGGGTGGGCGGGCTGTGCTCCCAGGCTGCTTCTGCACAGCCACCTGGGCATCTCTGCTACAGGCACCTCACCTGGGCATCTCTGCTACAGGCACCTCACCTGGGCATCTCTGCTACAGGCACCTCACCTGGGCAGGGGGCCCTCCAGGGAAAGACATGGTCTCCTCCCTGGTCAGGTCAGGGCCGGAGGAACACATGTCGCTGAGGAGCTGGGGGAGGACGCAGTCTCTGCCTTCCTCCCCATCTGCCCCTGCCTTTCCGTGACCCTGCTCAGCTGTCCCCAAGTCCGCCTGCCTGGCAGGTCTCTCTCTCTCTCTCTCTCTCCATTCAGCCTTGGTTCACCTGGCACCTGCCCTACAGCTTCCCCAGGCTGTGGCTGGAGCAGTCCTGGTCTCTCCTGGGAACCCAGGAGAGCGCCCAGAGGAGGGGTCGCTGATGGCTTTCTTGCAGGGATTTAGCCTAGCCCTGAGCCCAGGGGTCTGCACACAGCACTGCCCTGTGAATGTTTGCTGGCAGGATCGTGCCTGGGCCTGGGGCACAGGGGTGTGGCAGGGAGGCCCCTTGCTCCACCCGTAGGCCATGCTAAAAGCACCAACCAGCTCATACTGGGTCCCAGGGGACACCAAGACCTTTACCGGCACTAACTCACATTGTACTCACCCCAGATGCCACGCAGGAGCTGTGGTCTCCATTCCGAACATGGAAACCAGGCACATGGGAGCTGACCCCTAACCCAAGGCCTCAGGACAGTAGGTGACTGAGCTAGGGATGAATGAATGAATGAAGATATTGTCCACATCGCTCAGCCTGGGCAGAGAGATGCCCAGATACAGATATGGTCCCCACTGGCCTTGACCCGAGAGGTCACAGGCAAAAGGCTGCTCATGCCACCTGGGCAAATGACCGCATGACTCGGTTCCCTCTCTGCCCAATAGCAGGGAGCTGAGCTGTTTCCCAGGCTCAGTCACTGTGAAGTGCAGTGAACAGAAGCTGGCAAGAGGGCTTCCCGGCATCGCTCTGCAGTGCGGCCTTGGCCTTCCCTCTGCTTTGGACCCTGGAGCTCAGCTGGATCACCTCCAGATGGCAGGGGAGGGGCTCTGGGTGCACCCAACTGTCAGGGGTCCCTTTGGGGCAGCCCTGCAGAGGCCACACCCTTCCCCAAACCAAATGGAAGGGTCCTGCCCTCCTGTGCTGCCAGTCCACCCGAAGCCTCCAGGAGACCAGTGTGGGGCGGGTTGAGGGGGGGTGGCTGGATCACCTCCAGGCAGCCAGTGTGGGGCGGGTTGGGGGGGTGGATCACCTCCAGGCAGCCAGTGTGGGGAAGGTTGGGGGGGGTGGATCACCTCCAGGCAGCCAGTGTGTGGTAGGTTGGAGGGGGTGGATCACCTCCAGGCAGCCAGTGTGGGCGGGTTGTGGGGAGTGGCTGGATCACCTCCAGGCAGCCAGTGTGGGGCGGGTTGTGGGGGAGAGGCTGGATCACCTCCAGGCAGCCAGTGTGGGGCGGGTTGGTGGGGTGGATCACCTCCAGGCAGCCAGTGTGGGGCGGGTTGTGGGGGAGAGGCTGGATCACCTCCAGGCAGCGAAGCGAAGCAGAGCCCCGGGGGCCTTAAGTACCTGCATGAATCACTGCATTTACCACTGTTTCCTTAATGGGAGTCTTTAAGGCTTGGAGACTTTGAGAGGAGCGTGAATCATTCAGGGCTGGGCTGTCCGTCCCCATCCAGGGGACGCACTGCTGTGTCTGAACTGGAGCCACAGAGGTGCAGCGAGGCTGGCGCAGGGGGTGGGACCACTTGGACGTGCTCTCAGGGTAGTCCCGGCTTGAGAAAACTTGGCTGGCTGAGCTGAGCCTGCGGTCCCGGCCGGCAGTGTGAAGGACAGGCCGCTCACCACTCCAGGCAACCCACGTGATTGCTGGACAGAGAGGGTCAGAGGCTCCTGAGCCTACAAGGACACCTGCTGCCTGCACCTTCCCACCTCATGGCTGTCCAGGCCTGAGGAAGACCCTTCAGAAACTGCTCTTCCCACCCTGATAGCTGGGGTCCTGCGCCCACTCAAGCTTGGGCAGAGACACAGGGGCTGCCAGGAAACAGCAAGGCAGCACTGAGACGGGCATGGTGAGGCCCAGGCTGGAGAGGAGGGAGCCAGCTCCACAGGGTCCTCTGTCCCAAGCTCTAGGGCACTGCAGCCTTGTCGGCGAGCTGCATATCTTAGGACACAGGGCCATGTAGACAGAGGCAGCCGCCATCTCCAGAGTCCGGCTACCAGGCCTCATCCTAGTGGGCACCCTCATGGTGCCAGGTGTGCACCCAGAAGCTGGCTCTGTGCACCCGACAGTCCTCTCACCGCTTCGCAGCCCAGCCCCCAGTCTCCCATTCACCCGACATGCCTTGGCGTCCAAATCCTACTTGCTGGGCAAGGCCACGAAGCCTGCTGAGCCACCAACTTCCTTTCCCGTGGACCCTGGCCTCGCCTCCTCTGCCAGCCAAAGGCTGTGTGGGGTGACCACCTGCCTCCTTGGGGGGCTTCTGCCCAGGGCTGCATCCCTGCCTCCCCTGGGGGGGTCCCTGTCACAGCGTCCCCAGCACCCCACCAGGGCCCAGCACTCAGCAGGCGCCTCCAAGTTCTCTGAACAGATGGAAGGAGCAGTCGTGGGTGTCGTTCTGGTGTCTCTCGTCTCTCAAGTCAGTGTCCTGTAACAGAAAGGGCCGTGAGAGTCTGCGAGGGGACAGAGGAAGCCTATACGGCAGCGACAGCGGCCCCCCCACCTGCCCTGTCCCTGTCCAGCCTCCGAACTTGGCCGGGCAGTCCATCCTCTGGCCCCTGACACCCTCCGGGCAGCAAGGAGGGTGCCTCGGCTTTGTCCGTGGTAATGGTGATGGCCTGTAACCCTGGACCGTGACCTGGACCGACAGTTATCTCACCCAGTCCTGCACTTGGTGAGGCGGGCGCGACTGTCCTTGTGTTACAGATGCAGGAAGCTGAGGCCCAGGGCGCTGGGTGGCTTGCCTGAGGTCGCAGGGCCAGGAAGTGGCCGGGCAGGGATTTGGATGCTAGCATAACCCTGGATACCTGGGCCCTGACCGTTCTACTTCTCAGGACTGAGGGCTCCCGAACCCGGACCAGTGAGGCATCACCGAGGTGAGGCTGCTTCCCATAAAGCTGCAGGTGAGCATGTGCTGGGCCAAGACGTCAACACAGGGGTGGTGTTGTTACAGGCAACAGCTGCTCTGAGGGGAGGCCCAGGCACATGGCATCCCACGGCACACGGCACGTGGCACAGCAGCCTCCCATGGCACAAGACACACGGCCTCCCGTGGCGCATGGCGCACAACCTGCCACTGCACACAGCACACAACCACCTGTGGCCCACAGCCCATGGCCTCCCAAGGCCCACAGCACATGGCCTTCCATGGCCCACGGCTCATGGCCCACAGCACACCAGTGTCCCACTGCCCATGGCACAGGGCACATGTCCTATCCATGGCACACCAGCCTCCCACGGCACATGGCATATGTCCTCCCATGGCACAGCAGCCTCCCATGGCCCATGGCATACGTCCTCCCATGGCACAGCAGCCTCCCACGGCCCATGGCACACGTCCGCCCATGGCACAGCAGCCTCCCACGGCCCATGGCACACGTCCTCCCATGGCACAGCAGCCTCCCACGGCCCATGGCATATGTCCTCCCATGGCACAGCAGCCTCCCACAGCCCATGGCACACGTCCGCCCATGGCACACCAGCCTCCCACGGCTCATGGCACACTGGCCTCCCATGGCAGAGCCCTCTGAAGCTGCGCCTGAGGAAACCCAGGACTCATGGAATGAGGTGAAGGTGAGGGTGAAGAAGGGAGAGGTGCTCTAGAGCCCTGGGGCCTGGGGCATCCACACACAGCAGGAAGCTGACCTCAGAGGGCATGGCAGGTGGTGGCCAGGACACCGAAGAGGGTCGAGGACCCCAGCACTTAGGAAGCCAAGAAGCAAACAGGGCCAGGGCTCGGTGAGCCTGTGCTGGGGGAGTTGGGAGCCACCCCAAGGCTGCCCCTGCCCCGCCCCCAGCAGTTCCCATCAGTCCTAGGGATAAGGCTGGGGCCTGCCGCAGGGGGACTCCGCCTTCCTAAAGAGGCGGCAGGTGGAGAGCAACCCCTGGGCTGCCGTGAGAGGATCTTAGCGCGTTTCATTCATGTTGTCTAAGGAGTCTCCCGGTTAGGCTGGGGCCCTGTGCCCACGGCACACCTGCCAGCCTTCACACCTTTAGCCCATCACGACAGCACATGCCTTCACGGGTTCTAAGGTGATCGCTGGTAACCGCCATTGAGGCACCCCATAAGAGTCTACCTGGTGGACGCTCTGGAGCGTGAACATTTGTCAGGCAGCTAAGCTGCTTTCCGTTTCTCGCTGGATAGAGAAGAGTGCAGGGGACATTGACACGGCTTGGATGTGCGTCCCTGCCCTAATCCCATGCCGAATTGTAATTCCCGGTGTTGGAGGAGGGGCCGGTGAGAGGTGGCCAGCTCGGGAAGGTGGATTTCCCGCTGTGAGTGCTCACGAGATCTGGTTATTTAAAGTTAGTGCTGCTGCCCCTTCTCTCTCTTACCCTCCTGTTCCAGCCATGTAAGACGTCCCTGCTCCCCCTTCATCTTCCACCACGAGTGTAGGTTCCTGAGGCCTCCCCAGAAGCCAAGCAGATGCCAGCATCATGCTTCCCAAGCAGCCTGCAGACCTGTGAGCCAATTAAACCTCTTTTCTTTATAAATTACCCGGTTTCAGGGAAGGCACTCCTACAAACACTTCTGGCAGAGCCTTGTCCACCCTTCAGGGATTTCCGCACGAGAATATCTCAGAAGCAGAGTGGACAGCCATGCTAACATGCTGTTGAGGCACGCACTCAATACGTAGTAACCATATGCCTCCTGAGAGGGGACACCAGGTGATGCGCCCTCAGGCAGGCTGCCCAGGTGTCCCCAGGGTCCCACTGAGTTACACGTGGTCACATTTTAAGGGAGCGGTGAAGAGTGGTTTCAGTTTGCATCGCTGCACCTGACACGCCATTTTTCAGGTGTCTGCTGGCCAGTGTTTGTTTTGTGAGTGGGTGTGGGGAACTCCCAGGGCTGCCCTGACCAGCCCCACAGGCGGGGGTGTGGAGCCACAGACACGTGCTCGCCCTCGCTCTGAAGGCTGGAAGTCTGAAATCGAGGCGTTGGCAGAGCCAGGCTCCCCTGCAGGCACAGGGGCAAGGTCCATCTCAGACCTCTCTGTGGGCCTTGGTGGTCTCTTGGCTTGGGGCAGCCTGACTGTAACCTTCCCACGACGTTCTCTCTGTGGGCATGGCTGGGTCCAAAAGTCCATGTTGTACGGGGACAGCAGTCACGCTGGATTAGGGGCCTGCCTGACTCTGACTGAGCTCATCTGAACTCATTACCCCTGCAATGACCGGACTTCCAAGTCAGGTCATATTCTGAGGTCCTGGGGCTTAGGACTTCAATGTATAAATCACAGGAAGCAGCGCAGCCTGTAACCGTGAGGTCCACACGCCCGATGTCCTCAGGCACTCCTGGAGCCAGAGCTGGGCAGGCAAAGCCCGTGAGTTCTCCTGGCGACCGCTGCCAGCGTGGGGAGGCCCCGAGGCGTACCCGCACGTTAGGAGAAACCGCCTTGGCGGGAAGCTTGGTAAACCCTGCAGAGAGCAATGGATTTCTTTTTGGGGGAAAACACAAGAGAGAGAGAGCGAATTGATGTCGAGTGAACGCAAGGCCTTTTCAGGTCTGTTCCTCACACAGCGCCGGTTCAGCAAACCACTTAAAGTTTCCATTAAGCTGACAGTGTGCTCAGAAGCAGAAAACCGATTTTTGCGGCATTTCCTGCTCAGGCCTGCCCTCTCAGCTGAGAAGCGGGGGCTCGCTGCACCTTTGCCCCAGCCCCGCGGGGAGCGTGGAACCCAGTGCTCTGCTGTTTCCAGCAACATCTCCTATGGGACTAGAGCACAGCTGGAGGGAGGGGATAGTGAAGAAGCCCAATGCCCATCACCAGCGGGACGGGAGAAAGGAGGTCCCCAGGGCAGGCTGCTGCCCGCACAGAGCTGGAGGCCGGCCACGTGGGGAGAGGGGGACAGGGACATCACCTGTGGCTCTCTCCCAGGACACAGCCAGAACTGGAGCATGGATGTCCTGGGAAGGCAGATGACAGGCAGAGCCATACAGGTGTGGAAGAGAGGCCTCAGGAGGCAGTGGGCCCCCCATCCCCAGAGGTGTGCAAGCTCAGTCTGAGCAGGTGGCAAGTAGGAATTTGTGTAAAGCACCTACGGGAGCAAAGTTGGATCGAGACCATGTAAAACCAGAGCCAATGGTGCAGGGACGGCTGCTGGGGGTCTGTTGTCCTGACCCCCCCACAGGGAAGCTCAGCCCTGAGACCACACTGCTCCCTTCATTCCCCTGCTGGAGGCTCACAGCCACACGCACCAGCCTGGAAGGCGTCACTTCTCCTATTTCATGGAAGAGAAGGCTGCATTCTCAGGAGCACTGGGCAAAGGACGGGGTTGCCCAGCGCCCTGTGCACTCCTGCCTTCTGTCTCCCCAGTCAGGGAGCCTGGGCAGGAACCCAGAGGCCAGAGATGCCCGTGTGGCCTCCCTGACCAAGCCTGTGGCCAGCCCAGCCCAGCCAGCAGTGGGCCGTTCGGGTCTGTGGGAGGCCAGGTGTAAAAATCCCGGGAATGATGATTGCTTCAGTCTGTCGGGCCGCAGAGCCTGACCACGCTCCCAGCCGCTGTGTTTCTCCCAGCGCCGAGGGGCGGACGGGTCTGGGCTGCTGACTGGATGCCAGCTTCCACCCTCCCAGCGGCGGTGAGATCATGGGGCTCATCCATACTTCCTGTCAGCTCTCCCAATATAATGGGGAACAGATGGTTCCCAGGGGCCCAAGTGGGAGAGCACGTGGCTGCAGTCGCCTGGCTCAGCTGCCCATGGACGCCTGTGGGTGAATGGGGATCCCTACTCAAGACAATTCTGCCACTGCTAGAAGCTTCCATGTGCCAGCTCCCTGCAGGGCCTCCTCAAAAGCCTAGCAAGGGGAATGACATCTCCACTATAGACCAGGGAGCGGCCTCTGGAGAGAAGACACAGTCACGCTCGCACCGGGCTTCGGGGAGCAGCACACATTGCTCTAGTGGTGCTTGGACACTTTCCTCGTGGTGACACGCACCGGCTCAGACCCTGAATCACGACACTCTGACTTAGTGACACAGCTCCGGAAATGCACTGCCTGGCCCGGCCCCACCCTGGCTGGACCAGAGGCACGAAGCCCAGCCGGGGTGTCTTGTGGCAGCTTCCTTTCTCCTCTCTCCCTGTCACAGCGGCATTCCCCGTCGCAGGTCTGAACAGAACCACAGCACCAGAGGCCCAGACCTCTCGTGGGTCTCCTTGGAGCGAGGAACCCACTTCCCAGGTCATTGCATCTCCCAGCACTGACTGTGTGCCAGGCGCCCTGTGCCGGGCAAGGTGGGAGCACAGCAGGCCACCGTGAGGAACATGCAGACAGTGTGGGACCGAGGCAGGAGAAAAGTGCTGGGGAGAAGATGGGGGAGGTGGGAGGAGTGCAGAGGGTGATCAAGGCAGGGGGACGTTGGAACAAAGGCATAAGCCAGAGGTGGAGCCCCCTGTGGGGCTGAGCCAGGTGTCTCTGGGTGGGTGGGGGGCGCACCTGAGCCAAGGCCCCACAGCAGGAGGCCTGCAGTGTGTTTGAGGACCAGCAGGCACTACGCTCCCTGCAGAGCCCAGGCCATTGGGGTATACTGGTTTCCCGTGGATGCTATGACACAACCCTACTCCCAGATGGCTTCAAACAGCAGAAATGTGTCCTCCCGCTGTGCTGGAGCCGAGGTCTGACATGGGCATCACTAAGCTGAAGCCTCTGGTGGAAAGTGTCCCGCCGCCCCAGGGGGCCCTTGGCTGGTGGCAGCATCCCTCATCTCTGGCTCTGTGGCCACACGGTCTCCTCTCCTGCACGAGCCCCTCTTCCTCTGCTTCCCTCTCACAGGGACACTGGAGATTGCATTTTTGGGTGCATCTGGATAATCCTGGATAATCTCCCCATCTCAAGAGACTTCACTTAATCACAAAGACTCTCTTTCCACATCAGGCAGTATTTGCAAGTTCTGGGGATTCTGCTGGGGATATCTTTAGGGGAACCACTTTTCAGATGACAAGCCCCCTGCGGGGAGATGCTGTCTCTCCAGTGCCAAGCCCCAATGTAGCAGGAGAAGAAAAGGGTGAACGATGAGTGTGGCACAGCCAGCGTACAGCAGGCACAGCAGGGCGGTGCTGGCAGAGAGTTCAGGGCCCGTCCCCATGCAGCCCCCCACAGCTGGCAGGCTGTCCACTCTCAGGCAGGGGACTGCCATGTACAGCCCAGGGCCCGCCCTTCTGTGTGGCCCATGAGGGCCATTTGTCCTCTCTGCGCCCCTTTCCTTGTCTCTACGAGGCACTAAGATGGGAGAGTTGCTGGCCAAGTCCCTTGGAGCTAGCCAGACGGTCCCAGGCAGCAGGGCCCCACCACCAGGCCACGGCGGGACTTGACGCCCAGGGCACGGGCAGGAGTCAGGTCTCACTACCTGGGGCCATATCGCAGCCTCAAGGAAAGCCACCATCATGGAAAGCAGTGGCTGCCTTGTGTGGGCATCTCAGCCACCCTTCCACGGGTCCTTTCCGTTCCCCCCTCACCAGCAACACCCGAAGTGCAGCAGAGGCCGGCGGGGCATCATCCAGGCAGACTCAGATATCATTCAGGGTGCTCTTTAACAAAAAAATGCAAAATTATGAATGCAGAATTGAAACCAGAGGTGAACATTCACTTACAAGTAGAAATCACAAAATGTCACACATTTATAACAATCGGCAAACAGCATGGATGCTGAAAACACGGCGCGCTGCGTCCTCTCTGCCCAACAGGTGCTCTGCCCTGTGCCTCTGTCCGCCCCCATCAGATGCTGCCGTGATGTCATTCTCTGTGGAAGGCCTGGAAAGCTGTTATGAGGTTCAGCTTCTCTCGGTGCGAGGCTGAAAGCTGCTTTTGACTCCTGACGGTTTTTCAAAGTTGTTTTCTTTCTTTTTGGCTTCATCACTCATTACTAACAATGCCACAGAAACGGTTCTGTGTTTTCCAGCATATTCACTGTGTTCATCCTGTCTACTAATGGCTTCTTTCCATCAGCCAGGAGCTGCTCCTTTCTTCTGCTCAAAACCCGTCCCTCAGGCCGGGCGTGGTGGCTCACGCCTGCAATCCCAGCACTTTGGGAGGCCGAGGCGGGTGGATTATCCGAGGTCAGGAGTTTGAGACCAGCTTGGCCAACATGGTGAAACCCCATCTCTACTAAAAACGAAATTAGCCGGCGTGGTGGCGCGTGCCTGTAATCCCAGCTACTCGGGAGGCTGAGGCAGGAGAATCTCTTGAACCTGGGAGGCTGCAGTGAGCTAACATCGCGCCATTGCATTCCAGCCTAGGCAACAAGAGCGAAACTCTGTCTTTGAAAACAAAATCAAACCGAAACCAAGTGACCCCGTCTCGGCTGAGCGCGTCTGCTCAGGCGCCCTGTGAGTGAATTCTTTCTGCGACTGTCCCCTTCTCTGCGTGGGAGTGGCTTCTTTAGCTTCCTCCCTCACCTTTCCTGCCTTTCTTGCACATTCTTGCCATTTTATCTGGCTTTTCTTTCCGGCTCCTTAAGAGACAAATTTAAAGCCGACAACACAGCCCCTTTGATGTGAACCGAAGCCGCGGGTCTGCGATTCCTCACCTGCTGCACTGGAACGCTCCAAACTGTCTGAGCGAAAGAGAGTGCAGAGGTCACGCTGGCTGGCGCTCCACCTGCGGAACGGCCTCCTGCCTCATCCCGTCCCTCTGTCTGAGGCTCCCAGGTGTCCCCGGGCATGGGGAGCGCTGCGGCCTGAGCGGCTCTGTGGAGAGTGCAACAACCCATCCCATCACCGAGTCTTCCAGGAGAACCCAAGTTGGCCACGTGCTCCAGCATGTGCCGGGGCAGGTCTGCAGGAGCTGGGTCCATGCCCCGCCTGGAGCAGGGCCTGGGCCAGAGCAGCTGGCAGCCTCCCCAGGGCTGGGCTCCTCTCCTCACCGTGGCGGCTTCTCGGGAGGGCACAGCCTCAGTCCTCACCTCTGTCCACAGCTGCCTGTCTGACCTTAACATCTTCACTTCGCTGTATAAATTGGGTGGTTTTCACTGGGAGGGCGTGGACACTCACAATACCTTCTGCAGGACAGCGGCACACAGTAACCGTGACCGCCCTGTCCGTGTAGGTCCCACCCAGGTGACAAGGCCAGCCAGGCATCAGGCAGCGGTCTGGCCCCTTCCCAGGAGGAACAGCTGGGGTGCCTGGGCACCTTGCTCCATGGCTGGAAGGACTGGTGGCTACATCTCTGCCACCGGCAGGGATCTCAGGCGGGGTCCCCATCCTGGATGAACAGCTGGGGGACAGGGCACAGCCTGAACTGGGGACCTCTAAGGAGGAAGTAGAGAGACTCCCCCCGCACCGAATGATGAGGGGCACGGGTGTGAGGAAAACAGGCGTGGGTGCTAATCCCAGCCATGCTGCCGCCCGGCGCCAAGCGTGGCCACCCCCGGCAGCACCCCTGCCTCTCTGTTCTCATAGTCCCTGGTGTGAAACGAGCTCAGCGAGGTGGAGCCGGGTAGGAGGCAGGGCGGGCGGCGGGTGCCCCTGCAGGGCTGGCTGCAAACTGGAGGCTGCTGTTTTTCCCAGGACCCTAGCACAGGTCACAGAGCACTGGCTGGTTCCTGGCCTTCTACCCAAGCGGTGCAGCCTGCCCTGCCCTCCAGCCCAGGTCTGTGGGCCACACGAGGCAGCTGCCCTCCTGGTAGCCTGGCAGGGCTGGACCAGCAGCTCCATTCCTCGCCCCTAAGCACGTGAAGATGACACAGGCCCAGCTCTGCTGGGCTTCTCAGGAGCCAGCACCTGTGGGGGGTCCCGCCCTGCGCTCCTGCCCTCCCTTGGCTTGGCCTTTCCCTGGACACAGCGGGGAGGGCAGGGCAGGCTGGACACAGCCCCACCTTCCAGCCCAAGGGCCAGGCCTGCCACCCAGGGACAACCCTGTAGCCTCGAGACATCCGGCTGGAGGTCACCTAACCAGTGGAAACTTAAGGCTGGGGAGGCCGTAGCTGGAAGATGCTCCTCTCTGTCTCCCAGCCCTCTCTTGGGGAGGGTTTCTCAGCAGCCGCAGGCACGATGCCAGGAGGGAGAAAGCAGGCCCCAGATGTCACCCTTCATCCCTCCTTCACTCAGCCGCTTGTCCATTCACACAGCCGAGGTACTTTGAGATGGGAATTTTGAGGTGAGGTGAGGACACAGCCCTGGGCCATGCAGACAGCCCAGCAATCACCAGGGTCCTCATGGGATGGAGCTGTGAGAGGCGCTGTGCCCCTACCCTTTCCCAGCCGCTGGGATGCCAAACTGCAGCCGAACAAGTGCTCTCGGGGCTAGGAGAAGGGTACAAGAAGGCTTCCTGGAGGTGGTGACCCTGAGAAGGGTGCTGGAAGGCTTCCTGGAGGCAGTGATCCTAAGAAGGGTGCAGGAAGGCTTCCTGGAGGCGGTGGGCCCTGAGCAGAGGTCGGAAAGATTGTAGGACTAGGGTGAGAAGAACCAGGAGGGAGAGCATTCCACAGGGAATCCCACGGCAGATGTGTGGGGTCAGGGGGGCAGGGCAGGTGCCTGGGTTTCCTTATGAGCCTTGATACCAACACTGAACTGTGCGTATGCAATCCTTTGATATGGATACAGTTCTTAAAGCAAAACAGGAAGAAGGAAGAAGAGAGGAAGGGGGGGGGCTGGAAGAGAGGAACGCAGGTGTGTTGCACATTTCGGGGGACAGATGGCACGGAGGCCGCGGCGAATCTGCATGACCATGGTGGGGAGTGGAGGCGCGGGGTCTGAGCGTGCCTGGCTGGCATCCGTCCCAGTGAGAGGAGAGACTGCTGCCAAGTGTGGGCTGTCCACTTCAGCAGGTCCCTCTCGAACCCCTGTGGGCCAGGCTGTGGAGCCTCTGACTGGGATGATTGGCAGCCGGCCCTCAGGTGTCCGCCGTGAGTCAGGCGGCCCTAGCCCCTCACCCCAAATTCCTCTCAGCATCAAAGAACAGACTCTGCCACCAGAGACACACTGCAGAACCCCAGGTGCTTCAGAGAGCCCAAGGATAGAGGCCTTCAAAGACACAGGTGGGCCCCGAGGGCGGCCAGGTGCAGATTGGCACAAGATGGGCGCAACTGTCTGGGGAGCTCAGGACCCTGGAAGGGTGGGCAGAGAGCCAAGCTGCCCCTCGTTCCCGCCCCACTGCGGGCTCTGCCTCTGGTGAGAGCAGCCCCAGGATTCTGGGTGCCTGAGGGAGGCGCTGGGCTGCAGGCCACAGAGGGCAGGTCAGAGCGTGCAGCTGTGTTGGGGGGCTGTAGCTGTGAGGGCCTGAACTTCCTTGGCCTCTGTGGTCCCCAGGGTTCTGGACAGTGACCCAACAGCAAATCCCCCGGACCTGTCTCCAAAGCTTGCAGCAGCCCAGGAGTCCTGGCGAGGTGGGGCTCTCAGAGCTGCCGGGAGGTGAAGCCGGTGGAAGCTGGGTCGGTTGAGGTGCCTGATGCTCTTTCTGCAAGGAAGGTCTGGCCGCTGCCTGTGGGAGGACAGTGGGCGCTGCGTTGCAGGGGTCTCGGGTGCCTGCGCCGGGGCAGCTGCGCCAGACCCCTCGGCAGTCCTCCCTCTGCACGTCTCCATGGTGGGCACCAGGGTCCTGAGCATGGGCTTTGCAGCAGGCTGCCTGCCTTGCTTTCAGCCTGGGCTACTCACTGGCTGTGTGGCCTGGGGCAAGTGGCTTGCCCTCTCTGTGCCCGTTTCCTTGTCTATACAATGGGAATGCTTACAGAATCCACCCCTAGGAGGTTGCCATAAGAATTAAACGAACGGATCCCTGTAGACTCTTGAGCACATACGAAGCATCACTGCACAGCCGGGTTCACGCCATTGCTGCAGACGGCTGATTTGCTGACAGCTTCCTCGACAGCAGCCCCCTGCATTTCATTCCATCACCACAGCTGCCGGCTGTCCCCACCTCTGTGATTCTGTGCAGATACCAAAGCTCAAAGGCTGTGTGACAGGGACGGAACAGAAACTCGTTACCTGCCTGCGCGGGGAGGCACCATTCTGCCGGCACTGCAGACAGACACACCCCGCACAGAGGAGGCGACTGAAGCCACACACTTAGAGTCAGGCAGTGTCCCCCAGCGCTGTGAGCCACCCCCACGCTGGAATTAATTGGGAGTTGAAACCGTCATCCAGGTTTGTGTCAGGAAGCCCCTTGCTCCGGCCTTCCCATCATTCTGGGAAACGTGCTTGGATTTCCTTTTCAATCTGTTCCCCTCAACACACACATAGTGGGGGCATCTGGATGTCCAGGAGTGGGGCTGGGGAGTGGGGAGCAGAATAGGAGTTCAGCTGGGAGGGGCAGAGTTCAGAGCTTCCCAGGGAGACAGTTCCGTTCAGGAAGGCCCGAGGGCCAGGAAGACCTTGGAAGAGGGAGGTGGGATCTGAACTTCACAGACACCAACCTGAGCCCTTCCTGGGGGTGCATGGAGGCTGCCACAGCTGTGGCCTCACAGCGTCCGTCCAGGCTGAGAGAAGGAGTGGGTCCGTCACACCGGAGAGAAACCGAGGCTCGGCGACCTGAAGGGATCGCCCAGCTCTCTTGACCCTAATGCCTCCAGGTTTCTGCTGCCCCTGTCCTAGACTGCACCTCTGCTGGTCCCTGGCCCCATGTAGGAGGGGCCCAGACTGGAAATAGGGAGGAGAAGTTTCAGGGTGTTTTTGCACCCTGGGGATGACAACAAACCATCACTAGCCAGCGGATGTGAAACGGGAGCCTGATTCTCACTATTCTGGCTGGAAGTCTAAAGCCCAGGGGCGGCCGGGCTGTGCCCCCTCCCGAGGTTCCAGGGCAGGGTCCTTCCTACTGGCTCTAGCTCTCGGTGGCTGCCGGCATCCCTCAGCTGTGGCTCCAGCTCTCGGTGGCTGCGGGCATCCCTCAGCTGTGGCTCCAGCTCTCGGTGGCTGCGGGCATCCCTCAGCTGTGGCTCCAGCTCTCGGTGGCTGCGGGCATCCCTCAGCTTGTGGCTCCAGCTCTCGGTGGCTGCGGGCATCCCTCAGCTGTGGCTCCAGCTCTCGGTGGCTGCGGGCATCCCTCAGCTTGTGGCTCCAGCTCTCGGTGGCTGCGGGCATCCCTCAGCTTGTGGCCACGCTGTTAATCTCTGCTTCCACCTGTACCTGGCCTCTGCCCCTTTTCTCTATGTCTCTCCACTGTGTGCTGGAGGACACTTGTCACTGGATTTAAGGGCAAACCGGGGTGGTCTCCTCTCAAGACCCATAACTGAATCTCATCTGCAGAGACCATTTTCCCAAATAATGTCACATTCACATTCAGGGTGACCGTGGATTTCTCTTTCCTCCTAATCACTGTCACCGCAGACCCTCCAATGGCACCGTTCTGGTCCTCAAAAGGTAAAAGAGAATCGCTGTATGACCCCGCAGCTCTGCTCCTGGGTCTACACCCCAGGGAATTGGAACCACACATTCAAACAAATACTGGTGCCCAAATGTTCACAGTAGCATTATTCACAGCGCCCAGAAAGTGGAAGCCACCTAAACGTCCATCAGCAGGTGCACTGGTGAGCAAGGCACGGGCCATCCACAGGACAGCAGAGTCCGACTCTCCCGCAGCAAGGAGTTGGGCACCAGCACAGGCTGCGGTGTGACTGAGCCCTGCAGATAACCTGCAACCTGAGATTCCACTCACACGGATGTCCACCCCAGCAAAGCCACAGACACAGAGCAGAGCAGGGTCATCGGGGCCGGGGGCGTGGGGATGGGGCGTGCCTGCTCCACGGATGCAGGGTTTTCTTTTGGGGAGATGAAGGCATCTTGAAACTAGACAGAGGTGGAGGCCTCACAGCACTGTGAATGCGCCAAATGCCACTGAATTGTACACTTTACAACAGTCAATATGTGAATCTCACCTCAATTTTTATAAATGCGCTGTCCCCCTCTACATCTCAGCCACCCCTGGGGTCATTCCTCCTTTCTGGAGACTTCCTATAGGAGCGCCCTGAGTGAGGGGCTGGGGCTGGGGCCCCTCACCTCTGCTGCTGTTTCCCTTAAAGAGTCTGATTCTGGCTGGGTGCAGTGGCTCATGCCTGCAATCCCACCACTTTGGGAGGCCGAGGTGGGTGGATCACAAGGTCAATAGATCAAGACCATCCTGGCCAATATGGTGAAACCCTGTCTCTACTGAAAATACAAAAATTAGCTGGGTATGGTGGCTCACGCCTGTAATCCCAGCTACTCGGGAAGCTGAGGCAGGAGAATCACTTGGACCCAGGAGGCAGAGGTTGTAGTGAACCGAGATCATGCCACTGCACTCCAGCCTGGTGACAGAGCGAGATGCTGTTTCAAAAAAAAAAAAAAGAATTATTTGATTCCTCCCCCTCCTCTCCAGCATGGCTGGCTGCACGGTTGTGCTACGTGGAGAAACGTGGCCACAGAATTCTGTGGCTTGTCTCACCAAAAGGCAGGGTCCGTCTGCCCACTCCTTGGAGCTGGGCTGGCCCCGGCTGGCTCTGGCCTAGACCGGTGGTGGAGGCACCACTGGCTTCCAAGGAGAGCCTGGGAGGACATCACTGTTCTTCCTCTCCCGAATTCCTCAGGTGGGACAGGCAGGGAGAGGAACAGCGACGTCCTCCCAGGCTCTTCAGTGGCTCTGTGTGGGAAGCCACAGAGGGGTAAGGAGAGTGACTCGTGGGTGCCGGGGGACAGCCTGGCAGAAGCAGCAGTGGGGGGTGTGGAGGCTCTGGCCCAGTGCAGTGGGTTGGCTCTGGCTGGACGAGAAGGGTGTCTGCCTACGGGGTGGTGCAAATGGCAGCCCAGCCCAGGGTCTCAGAGCCCATGCGCAGAGCGGAGTTTCCACGACAGGGTGGGGGCAGGAGCACGGAGTTAGGGAGACTGAATTTCCTTGGGGGGATAATTGAAAAAGTAAATGTGTTGAGGACAAGGAAAGCCGGTCTCGTGTTGGAAAGGAGGTTGCAGACACAGAGAAAGGGAGAAAACGAGACCTGCCTCTGCAGTGCTGGATTTGAATAGGGTCCTCGGTGTGAAGGCACGGCTGTAATACAGACAGACGCTGGAATACGCAGGGATGTGTGTGCATGCAAATGCGGGTATATGCGCGCTTGTACGTACACGTAAATAAACACATGTAGATTCCCTGCTCGTTGTGAAGGCACGGCTGTAATACAGACAGACGCTGGAATACGCAGGGATGTGTGTGCACGCAAATGCGTGTATATGCGCACTTGTACGTATGTCAGTAAACACATGTAGATTTCCTGCTCGGTGTGAAGGCACGGCTGTAATACAGACAGACGCTGGAATATGCAGGGATGGGTGTGCACACAAATGCCTGTATATGCGCACTTGTACGTACACGTAAATAAACACATGTAGATTCCCTGCTCGGTGTGAAGGCACAGCTGTAATACAGACAGACGCTGGAATAAGCAGGGATGGGTGTGCACACAAATGCGTGTATATGCATATTTGTACTTAGGTAAGTAAGCACATGTGTATTTCCTACCTCTGTCCATGGAGAAGCCCCAGGAGCAGCAACACCCCAACACCCTGAGTGTGTTTAGCCCCAGATCTTGCATTCTAATCACCACCCTCCCTTAAGAGGAACAAGGGCCCGTGGAGAAATGTCTGATCCTGACGCTGGGCCTGGCAGGGGCGCAGGAAGTCGGACTTGCCCTGCTGTGTTAGGAAGTAAAGATACAGGCCCAGCGAGGCGGCTCATGCCTGTGATACCAGCCCTTTGGGAGGCCGAGGTGGGAAGATCCCTCGGGCCCAGGAGTTTGAGACCAGGTTGGACAACATAGTAAAACCCCACAAAAAAAGAGAAAAATGAGCCAGGCATGGTGGTGTGCGCCTGTGATTCCAACTGCTCGGGGAGGCTGAGGTGGGAAGATCACCTGAGCCCGGGAGGTGGAAACTGCAGTGAGCAGAGATCGTACCACTGCACTCCAGCCTGGGTGACAGAGCGAGCCCGTCTCAGCAACGGCAACAACGATAAAGATAATAAAGGCTCAAGGAGTGAGCGGGATGTGCCACGGACACAGAGGCCACGTGAGGGGCTCCTGCTGTCCAGACGTAAGACGACTTAAGCAGGAGAAGGATGTGGTGATGGATTACCACCGACGGGTGAAACGGGAGTCCAGGGGACCCTACGCTCCTGAATTAATGAATGCTTCACTGTACGTAGGATGAGGAATGGGACATTCACATAGTCCCAGCACAACTGCCTACAAATGAACTGTGAATTACAAAACAAAAGAAAAGGGTGACTTCACAGTGGAGGTGGCTGGCAGACTGAATCCAGCGACCGAAGTTAACGTCCGCGGTAACGGGACAAATCCAGTGCTGAGCCACAGGGCCAGGGGCAATGGGGACGACACCGCGTCCCGCCCGTCATCTTCCTGCCAGGGTGCGAGAGCCTGAGTCTACTCCTTCCCAGGGCTGGACGCGGACTGACACCCTGGCATGAGCAGCCCTGTGCAGAGATCGCTTTGTGTTTTGTGAGCGTGTCTTTGGAGTAGGTGCCCCGAAGTGGCATTGCTGAGCGAAAGGGTGAGTGTATGTGCTCCTTTTCTAGAAATTCAGCAATGCATTTGACAGCATGTCTACTGAGTCAGCTGCCGCTGGGAACTCTGCAGAGACGGTACTTCTTACAACAGCTCCTCTGTGAACCTGCTGGAAGGGAAGTCTCTCGTCCTCTTGTCTAACAACTGTTTCTTCAATAGTTAGAACGCCCGACAGGCAAACCAAGAATCGGGGTCTTTCTTTGTCCTCAACCACTGTCCTCTTCCTGTATCAGCCTCCTATGGCTGCTGTGACAAAGAGCACAGATGAGGAGGCCCAAACCACAGAATGGGATTGTCTCACAGTCCTGGACGACAGAAGTCAGGAACCGGGCAGCAATACCTCACAGCCTAACCCTAAGGATCTACCTCTTGGAACCTGTTCTGCAGTGGGCAAGTTAGGCAAACCTCCCCCGAGAGTCTGGGGAAGCAGAGAGCCTGTTTCTCAGAAAGGAACAGTTTCTCAGAAAGGAACATTTAACAGAGACTTACCGACAGAAGCCACATCTCTATCTTCGTGGGGACGGCAAGACTGCACCGTGACCTCAGACCCAGGACCTAGATGCCACAGGGACAGGGTGGATGTGCTTCAGAAGGGATGATGTGTGGTAAGTATCTGCTCTTATACATGGAACAATAGATAAACGGGAAATCTGAGCGGCCTTCCTGGAAGTAGAGTCAGTCAGAAGTCAGCATGGCAGATTAGCATCTAAGACGGAGGTCCTTCAGCCTGCAAGTCCTGAAGCCTGGGGAAGGTTTTCCCACTTACTTTGTGCACTGAGCGTGCTGCGTCACGGGCTGCATTTTGTCCCCAAATTCATGTTACCACCCTAACCCCCAGGGCCTCAGAACAGCACCTTTTCTGGAAACAGCGTTGCTGCAGGTGCAGTGAACATGGGGTTACACTGGCTCAGGGGAGCCCTAATCTCGGATGACGGGCGTCCTCACAAAACGGGGAAATCAACACACACAGGAGATGCCATGTGAAGATGAAGGCAGAAGTCGGGGTGATGCTTCCTCAAGCCAAGGAACCCTGGGGACTGCCAGCCACCCCCAGGAGCCAGAGAAAGGCTGGGAACAGATTCTCCCTCACTGCCTCAGAAGGAACCAGCAGGAGTGCATACCTTTCACTATGGCATCTAAGCTCAGGGTCGGGGGGTCATGGTGCCGGGAGCCACCATCTTGCCTCACCACTGCCTGAGACGCAGACGTGACTTCTGTCCCTAAGCCTCTCAGTTTCCCCAGACTTTTCGCGGGAGGTCTGCATACACCTGCCCACTGCACAACAAGTTCCAAGAGGTAAATCCACTGAGTCACAGCAGTAACTTATAGCTGCAGGAAAGCCACCTTTAACTTAGTGGGCTGTGCCCCCTGGCAGTGCTTGGGGGAGCTGGCCTGGCACAAACGTCACCCCACAATGCTCTTCACCAGAGCAGGGACAATTCCTTTCTCTGTTTGCGGTTTCCCTGTGCCAACCTCCTGGCCCCTCAGAAATAGGCACAGCCCACAGGCCCTCAGCCGTCGGGACCCCAGCTCCACCGGCCCCTCCTCCGAACTGCTGAGTTGGAAGAATTCCCTCTGCTTCCCCGTGTTTTCCCAGCCCTGGGGTGGCAGCTGCTTCCCGAGGTTGCTACCGCATGGCATCTTAGACTCCCTCTGCCCTTTCATCCCTCAATGACAAGCTACCCCTTCTCTACACAGGACTCTCTGTTGGCACCATGGGTGGTTTCTGTGTTCTGAGCGGACACTGACCAAGAGACGTGATGGGGGAAGTGGTCTGAGTGCAGTGAGCTAGGGACGTGCCAGGTTGGGCCCGCTGCAGGGAAGGCCATCTCTGCAGGGGGTCGGGGGTTACTTTGCTCAGGGTGGCACAGATCTCTAGTGGTAGGGGTGGGCCAAGCACACCACATCTCCAGACGTCAGCGGCCACGGGTCCAGTCTTCTGAGAAGCCTTGCAGGAGTGATGTTGTGGTGAACATCTTGGAACCCAGGTCAAGAAGAGATGGGTCAGATCAGCACCAAACATTCAGCTTGAATCCATTCAGCGTTTTCTGCTTGAGTGGTGAAAGGCCCCCACCATCTGTAAGCCAGAGAAGCTTCTAAAGCTCTTTCTCTCTGAAGTGAGGAAGCCTGTCCCTGGGGCCACAAGGACCCCATCGAGCCGAATGACTGAACCCAGGCTGGGCTCAGCAGCGTCACAGATGTTTGTTGTGACCCTCAGCTACTTGGAGGCTCCATCTGACAGCTGTGCAAGCCTCAGCTCAGCGCAGAGGGCTGCCTGGAAGAGAGAGGCGAACAGAGAAGGCGTGGAGTCCAAGCTCAGTTCCTAGCCCAGGGTACCTTCTGGGCTGAAGCGGGGAAGCACAAGGTCTGGTTATGGCCGGATGGCCTCCCTTCTCTGCTTCTCCGAGGAGAGTGGACAGGTTGAGATTTCCAAGAGAACGCTTTTGCCAAGAGGCGACGGCTTCCCTGTCAGCCCTGGGCTTTCAGGAAACCTGCACCCACCAACACCTTTGGCTGGGCTGATTTCACTCAAGATGTGACCCTCAGCTCTGGATCTGGTGTTTGTTAGTGCAGCCAGCCCTGGACAACTGCTGAGCAGAGCTGGGCCCCCTTCCAGGGATGGCAGAAAATGCTCAAGGTTGCTTTCAAAAGCAAACTCAGGCCCGGCGCAGTGGCTCACGCCGGTAATCCAAGCACTTTGGGAGGCCAAGGTGGGTGGATCACTTGAGGTCAGGAGTTCGAGACCAGCCTGGACAACGTGGTGAAACCTCGTCTTTACTAAAAATACAAAAATTATCCAGGTGTGGTGGTGTGTGTCTGTAACGTCAGCTACTCGGGAGGCTGAGGCAGGAGAATCTCTTGAACCTGGGAGTCAGAGGTTGCAGTGGGCCGAGATCATGCCATTGCTCTCCAGCCTGGGTGACAGAGCAAGACTCTGTATCAAAAAAAGAAAAAAAAAAAGCAAACTTAAGGTGAGCTGGGCCCTACCCAAGTCCCCACCAGGGCTATGTAACTGTGGGTCTGCAGGTCCCTCTGCCTCAGGCTCAGTCTTCAGGACTGTAAAATGGCTAATTCCTCATCCGTCAGAGAGCGAAGAGCCAAGCCGGGGAGCACCCGAGAAGGATGCCAGGAGTCTTCAGGTGTGGCCTGGATGTCTTCATGATCCAACAGCTCTGGGAGCAGGAAACACATATTTTAAGGATATTTCAAAGAAAGGATGAGAAACTACGCAGATGTCTCCTTCTGGTTCCTCCGAGAAGTGAAATCGCTCTGAGCAGACCGACCCCTGATGCAGGAGTCTTCATCTCCGTCCGAGACGCTCTCTCCTTAGTACCGAGATCACGAACACGCTTCCACGCAGGGAGGATTTACTGTTGTTAGCTGTACACAAACGTTATGCTAATCTCAAATCTGGAGCCGATAACGTGCTCCCGCCACCATATGGACGTGATTTTTTCTTGCTTTCCTCCCACGTCTGATCAGCAGATGTAAACCCAAGCGCTTCAGCTCCTAAGGCGCTACAGAGTGCCAGAAGGTAATCAAAACCACTTCTACAGATGGCGCGGACCGGGAGGAATGCCGCTTTCCTGGGCAAACTCTGGGTCTGGCTCCTCCTGCCTCGATTTCCTCCTTCCTCTGCCTGTTACCCGCCCTGCCTCAGGGGTCCCCAGCTCACTTCCCGGTATTCTCTTCTCTCAAGACCCCTCAGTGTCCCTGCACTCTGATCGGCTCCATCTTTCACAATACAGCAGAGATGTCTCCTTCCTCTGCCATTCCTTCCCAAGCCCTTTTGCCTTGAAATGCTTACACTTCACCAGGCCCGTCCATGGTGTCAGCAGCCATGAGTGCCTGGCTGCGTGCTCCAGAGCCTGGGCCCGGCATGGAATTGGGTCGGCCTTCAGGCTGGTGCAGGTGAGTGGGAGCGGGAGCCAGTGACTGGTGATCGGAGGGGGATTCCTGCCTAAGACCATGATGGACAGAGCAGGGGTGGCTGACTTCGCCCAAGGAGGCCAGAAAATCTCCAAGCGGGAGGTGCAGGCTGCCGGTGACGAGCAAGATCTTTCAGGCTGGGTGGAGGCTCACGCTTGTGATCCCTGCACTTTGGGAGCCGAGGTGGGTGGATCATGAGGTGAGGAGATGGAAACCATCCTGGCTAACACGGTGAAACCCCATCTCTACTAAAAATACAAAAAAATAGCCAGGTGTGGTGGCACGTGCCTGTAGTCCCAGCTACTCGAGAGGCTGAGGCGGGAGAGTCACTTGAACCCAGGAGACGGAGACTGCAGGGAGCTGAGATCTTGGCACTGCACTCCAGCCTGGGTGACAGAGTGAGACTCCACCTCAAAAAAAAAAAAAAAAGAGAGAGAGCTCATTTAATAAAGAGTCAGCACCTTAGGTGCAGTGAAGTCCCAGCATGGCAGGGAAGGGGCAGCGAGGCTTGGGAGTGTGAGCCAGCCCTGCCTGGCCGCAGCCCAGGTAGGGAGGGGCTTGTGAGAAGAGCTGGAGAGGAGGGAAGGCCTGAGGCGAGGGGCAGGCGACAGGTTCAGGAACCCACTTGCTGGGCCACCTTGGGCAGATCACTCCACCTCTCTGGGACTCTGCATCTGCACTTCTAAAATGAAGACAGCAAGATGGCCTCAGGGCAGCTGAAGAACTGTGAGTGCCACATGGGAAGGCCCCTTCCAGAAAGCAGCCTGATGACTGGCCAGCTAAAGGAAGAGAGGGAGGAAGGAGGAAGAGGGAGAAAAGGAAGGCAGGCAGACAGGAGAAGGAGGAGGGGATGGAGGGAAGGAGTGAACAGGGAGGAAATAAGTGTTGTTTTATTTGCAGACTATAGAGCTGTTTAGACCACTTGAGATGCCCAAACCCAGGCCACGCTTCTGGGTAAACGACTCCAAAATGCGTCTATTTGAAAAAAAAAAAAAAAGACTCCTTACGGAAAATGTCCCTCCAGGTTTCCATGGTAACCCCTACTTCCAGCCAGGATAAGTGAACTCAAGCAGGACCCGGCAACTCTAGAGACATCTTCCAAAGCCCAACCTCCGGGAGCACGGTGATCTTCCAAAGCCGTGACCCCCTCAGGAGCACAGCGACCTTCCAAAGCCGTGACCCCCCCCAGGTGATCTTCCAAAGCCGTGACCCCCCCCAGGAGCACGATGATCTTCCAAAGCCGTGACCCCCCCGGGAGCACAGTGATCTTCCACAGCCCAACCTGCGGGAGCACGGTGATCTTCCAAAGCCGTGACCGCCCCCCCCGGAGAGCACAGTGATCTTCCAAAGCCGTGACACCCTCAGGAGCACAGTGATCTTCCAAAGCCGTGACCCCCTCAGGAGCACAGTGATCTTCCAAAGCCGTGACTCCCCCCAGGAGCACGATGATCTTCCAAAGCCGTGACCCCCCTGGGAGCACAGTGATCTTCCAAAGCCCAACCTGCGGGAGCACGGTGATCTTCCAAAGCTGTGACCCCCCCGGGAGCACAGTGATCTTCCAAAGCCGTGACTCCCCCCAGGAGCACGATGATCTTCCAAAGCCGTGACCCCCCCGGGAGCACAGTGATCTTCCAAAGCCCAACCTGCGGGAGCACGGTGATCTTCCAAAGCCGTGACCCCCCCCAGGAGCACAGCGATCTTCCAAAGCTGTGACCCCCCCGGGAGCACAGTGATCTTCCAAAGCCGTGACCCCTCTGGGAGC
>CM052650.1:3169203-3222750 GCA_028533165.1 Leontopithecus rosalia
GGTGATCTTCCAAAGCCCAACCCCCGGGAGCACGGTGATCTTCCGAGGCTGAGACCCCCCACGAGCAGAGTGAGCAGGCTCTTCAGCTGTCTCTACAACGGCCCTGGCATTCCTGGAGTAACTCAGGGTGATATGCTTTTCAAGCGAATTGAACCTGGAGCTGTGTCGATGCGTTTTTCCCGGACTCATTTCCATTTAAATCAGCTGACCTTCAGACCCTTGCATAATGCAGGTGCTCTTGAAGAGAAATCAATCAGCACTTGAGAAAATGGATTTGTGTTCGCATCTCCTCAGGCAGGCCTTCTGCCCTGCGTGCCCCAGGTCTAACTCTGTTTCAGTGACTGATTGTGTGCGTGCGCACCTGTGAGCATGTGTGCGTGCATGCACGCACCTGTGTGCAGAGGCCTGGTGGCAGAGAGCAGCCGGGTCCTCAATTCAAATCCACCTTTTGCTGCTGCTGTGTGGCCTTAAGTGAGATCCCTAACCTCTCTGGGTCTCCGTTTCCTCTTTGGTGAACTGAGGTTGGGCTGTTATTTCACCAGGTTGTTGAGGGAATCAGCAGGAAGCAGAGATGTCTCTCTCGGCGGTGCCTCTTCTCGGTACTCCCCAGCTGCTCACCCTCCAGAGTGGGGAAAGAACCGCTGCCACACCCTGCAGGTCCCCAGGACTCCGTCCCTGAACAGCAGGCACAGTTGCTGGGGTGGAGGGCCAAGTGCCCAGGCTGACCCAGGGTCCAGGCTCCAGACCACCAGCTTCCTGAAGTCAGGCTGGAGGGATGCTGCCTGGGTCAGGGTTGGTGGCCAGGGAGGACTCAGCTTGTTCTGGGGCTCCAGGTGGCTGGGACGGGGGCACCACGCTGCGCTGGTGGACTCCCGGACCTGGCCACTGAGCTGGAAGGCCCGCCGCACCCTGTTAGCGTGGAACACGACACGGTCAAAATCCTAGGGTGCCGCTGAGAGCCAGGGCATGGGGTGTGGAGGCCCAGGAGCGCCTGCCCAGCAACTGCTCCCAGCAGGGCTGGGGAAGAATTTCTAGGTTGGCTTCCTCTTGTGGCTCCACCTGCCTGTCCGTCCCTACCCAGACACCACCCTCCCCTTACAGCTAGGTAAACTGAGGCCCACGGGGCCAGTGTCTTGCCCACAGAGCTCGGGTTCCTCCCAGAGCCTAATCCTCAGAACCCAGAAGCATTTTCTGGGGCCAGAGAAGTAAGAGGTCTTGGGGCTGAGCTGAGGCCTCCTCGGGCGCCTGTCACAGGCCATTTGCTCAGCCTTTGGGGCAGCTTTGTTGCTGGGAGAGCTCTGAGACCCAGGGCTGGGCCAAGAATGATAGGGCCATTAACCCCATCAGTGCCGCTAGAGTCTCCGAGCTTCTGGAACTTTGCCTGGGCTTGGTAAGGGGGCCTGGTTGTGGGACTGGGCGGCAGAGGCCGCCCTGCATCCAATCAGCCCAGCATCTGCTCTCTTTGGCCTGACTGCACCTGTGCCCACGCGTGCTGTGGACCAGGATCTCTTGCCCAGCTGCCCTAGGCCTCCAGATGGGGGTGACATCGTCACTGCCTCAAGCACACATTGTGGGGCTCAAAGGGGAAAGCCTTCTGAGGTGTGCACAGCACGCCCACATACACACTGGGAGGGGGAATTATTTTCCCGACCATTCACGGGGCAAAACTAGCACCTGAGAAATGCACTCAGCTCCAGAAACCCGGGCCCTGATTCCTTTAAGTCACAGTCACCGTCACCCACCTGGCCTACTCCTGCCCCTGCTCCCACCCCTCCCTGTTACCTCCTGAGAGTGGCTAGGTCAGATCTCCCAGCCCAGACCTTCAATATCCCTGCAGAGGTCTGGGCCAAGCGTGACACTGCACCATTAACCCCATCTGTATCTAGAGTCCCCAACGCAGGGGGAGAGGGCAGCCCACAGGCAGCCACCTTGTGGGAGCAGCAGGACAACAGCAGCCCCAACTTGTACGGATCTCTGGGAGCCCCAGGAGACCAGACCCACGTTCACAGGGCCCAGGACTGCGCACTCAGGGTGCACCAGGGAAGAAAGGCCTGAAGAGGGTGCAGGTGGGGCTCCCGATGGGGTCTTAGTGCAGAAGTCAGGGCTAGCTCCACAGACTCAGGGGACCTGTACTGTTACAGTGGCAAGGGTCCCGTTCAGAAGGGCCCCCCATCTGTGTTTGCTGTCTTGAAAGTCACAAGATTTCTTGAGTTTTTGAACAAGGGCCATCTTTCATTTTGCACAGGGCCACATGGATGACGTAGCCGCACTGCCTAGAGCAGGGCCTCCCTTGGGGAAGTAGGTTCTGTCCCCAGATGTCAAAGCCCAGAGAGGTTAAAACACTGCTGCAGGTCGCCCAGGGCCTCTGGCACCACCAGGCCAGGGACGCTTCCCACGCTGGGCAGAATAGGAGACGCGAGGAGGGTCTCTGCTGCTTGGGGGACTCGCGGCCGCTGCGGGACCCCTGAGCCACCCCCTACCCCCACCTGACCCCATGGCAGCGCCTGGCGGCGCACAGGGTCACCGCCCGGTGGGAAGGTTAAACAAGCAGAGACAGAGGAGGGGGCCCGGCGGGGGAGTTCCAGCGCCTCTCGGCTTTCGGGGCGAGTCAGTGCCCCCCGCCGGGGCCTGGTGGGGGAGGGGAGATAATCCGCCCCGGCAGAAGCGCCTGCCGGAGGCTCCAGGTCGGCCGCTGCCCCTTGGCCCCGGAAGAGGACAGCAGCGGAAAGACACGGCTGCGGAGCGGCGGGAGCGCAGGGCCGGGGCGGCCGCGGTAAGATGAGGAACACCGGGGGCGGCCGCAGAGGCCGAGCTGGGACAGGCACTCCCTGGGGTGAAGGCGCTCCAGGTCCCAATGAGTGCAGGCGCCGCTGGCGGTGGTCTCGTTCTGGGAATTTAAAACCGTGGGGAGAAGCGGGGCTGTTGAGCGCTCAGACGTAGCCTTGACCCCAGGTCAAAAGCCGCGCGTAGAGGAGTTAAGATCGGACTTCGTTCTCGCTGGTAACGCGCAGGGCCGTACGGCAGGGACGATCTCGCCACCTGGCCCGCAGCCCCTTGGCCAAAGGGAAGCGCCAGCTCAGCGGGGTCGCACCGTCCCCGGTGGCGAAGCCGGTCTGCGCCCAAGCCCAGATTCCGGGCAGCTGGGCAGAGGCCCGGATCCCCCACAACTCGGCCTTCGGGCCCCTCTGCCGCGCCCGGGTTCTGCCCAGGAATCCAAGCTATGTTTGTCCGGAAGGGGCCCTGGGCCCATTCTGAGAGCCCTGCGCCTACCTGAGGGGTGGGTGTCGGAACTGAGGAGGGAGCCGGGCTGCGACCTCACTCACCTCCGAGAGGCCCTGCGGCGCCGTCGGGGAAACCGAGGCTCAGGGCTGCCCCGAGCAGAGGTGCCGGGGGACCCAGGTGGGCCACGGGGCAGGCGGGGGTGCGGGCGGGGGTCGCTCCAGCTGTGGCCCCACGCCCCAGGAAAGGTCCGAGGCACAGGAGAGACACCGGGCGCCTTTCTTGGGACCCAAACGGACGGATAGGCCCGAAAGGACAAGCGTCAGAGACCGCGTCGGAAAACCTCGCGCCAGCCCGCGACCGCTGTGGCTGGGCTGCGGCGGGTCGCTCTGGGGTACCCGGTGCTACGGGTCTGGGCCTAAGCCTAGAAGAAAGCGGGACGGGCGACAGCGGCTGCGCTGGGTGGTCGCGAAGGGAACCGAGAGCCAGCGGAGAGCCCTCCAGAGAGCACGGTTTCCCCGCGCGTCTGTTTCCCAAACTCTGAAGACCAATCGCGCGCACCCGGCACTCAGCCGCTCCCGTCTGCTCGCTCCGTCGCGGCGCGCACTCTCCCCAACCTGGAAACTACGCGGCGGGTGGGGCGGGGGCTTCGGGCCCACAGACCTTAATTCCTGCCCTGGAGGGCGGCCTCGGGACCGGCGCCCACGACCCCGCGGGGGCTGCACTCGCACACGCCCCGCTAGACGGACCGGAGGCCGGCGCGTCCCGAAGCCCAGGCGCGCACGACTCCGGGAGGGGGCAGGCGGCGGGGTCCGGGGCGCGGCCAACGGTGTCCTTTCCTGGAGAGGTCACACCGGAGCCTTGAGAAACAGAGAAACGAACCCAGACAAACAGGAAAGGAAGCGTCTTATCCGGCTTAGAATGCGCAGACGCTGCGGGCGGGTGGGCCGAGGGGTGGCGGCGGGCGGAGGACCCGGGAGGGCCCCGCGGCTGAAGCCGCCCGCCCTCACTGCCTGCGCCTGTGGACCTCCGCTGCTCTCGGGAGTCCGGGGCCCGAGGCGCCCCCCAGCGGGCGACAGCCGGGGAGGGGCATGGGGGGAGGGGAGGGGAGGAGGTGGGTGGGGGTGATGGAGAGGGTGGTGTGACGCGGGAGGCAGACGGGGTCCTTGATGGGCTCGACTGCCTGCGCTCTTTCGCCGCCAGAACTTCTCCGAGAACCGGGCGGGCATCGGGGGAGGGCGTGTTTACGCAGTCAGGCCAGTGAGGCCACGGACCCCGTGGAGGAGCTAAGGGAATGTTGTTCTTCCAGACTTTTCGGCTCGCGATAGCGTATTCGTAGGCGCCTGTGCTTGAGGGGTAACCGCGGGTCCGGCATACCCCAAAACCTCAGTCTTCCTCCATAAAATTGGGCTAACAGGGCCGCCTGGGGATGACCCGGATGGCCCGCGGCGCGCCTGGGCTCTCTGAGTTTCCCGAGGACCCGCCCGCAGCTCAGGAGGGACCGAGACACCTGGACACCTCGCAGCTTCGCGGTCGCAGAGGCCTAGGTTCGCGCACGAGGTCAGGCCGGGTGCCGCGGGAACAGCGCTCAGGGGACCCAGCTCGGCGCTCCAGTTGCCCGTAGCCCAGGGCCCAGCAAGGCTGTAAACGCAGAGCTGGGGAGGAGGAGATAGGGCAGGACACAGCCGGGAAGACTGCCCGGAGGAGGCCAGGTCAGAGCTCCTCTCTAAAGGGTCGGGGGTTTTGAGTGTCCTCTCCCATCATCCCACCACGTCCGCGTTCCAGAGGTTCCCACCGTCTTATCTCCACCCACGCAGGGCAAGGATCCCCCCCCAAACCCCGAGTTTTCCCTGGGGTTTCAGGACCGGCCCACAGTGGCTTTGCGGGGTTCGAACGTGCAGCCGCCGGCTCAGATTCGTTTCTCAGTCCGTGGATAGCATCGAGCGTCTGTGAGCCTTGGGTTCTCGGTTTTTGGCGAAGCAGTTAAGCAAACAGTGGGTCTCCCAGGGAGCTTTTGGGGTGGGGTGGCCCGAGAGCACAGTGAACGCTGAGATCGGGGAAGGGGACTGGGCATCTGGGTTGGGCGTGAGCGACCCGAAAGCCATTTCCCCGGTGTTGGGGACAGTGCAGGTGTGACCTGTGCTGCCTGCGCTCAAAGGCGGCGCCTGGAGTTTGGAGGCCGGAGTCCAGGAGCAGAGTGTGGGGTTCGAGCTCCTACGAGGAGACAGCCTTCCTGCCGCCCCAGCGACGGGTCGGTCTTGAGATTTGGTTTACCCCGATGGCGTTGGAAAGGAGCAGAGGCCTGGAACAGGCGCGGCAGGGCGGGTGAGGCCTGCTCCGGCTACTCCCCGCTAGCTGGCAGAGGGGTTCAGAGATGCCCGCGGAGCTGACGCTGTACCTGGGCCAGCTGCCTTGCCGGCGACTCCCACGACCTGGGGTGGGTGGGGAGGACGTGGTGGTCCCAGCAGCAGCGCTGAGGTAGTCATCATCGGTAATTTGTTTTTGAAGATGGGCCCTTGCTCGGGCAGCCAGACGGGACTGAAGTGGTTCCGTCACAGCTCCCTGCAGCCTCCACCTCCTGGGCTCAAGCGATCTTTCAGCCTCAGCCTCCCGAGTAGCTGGAACTACAGGCACGCAGCACCAGGCCAGGCTAGGGATCATTATACCCGTTTGCCACAAGAGGAACCTGAGGCTCAGGTCACTTAGCGAAACACAATGAACACAGTGAAAGGGGTCCCCTCACTTGGGGTCTAGCAGCAAAGGCCAGCCATTTGGGACACACCTCCCAGTCCAAGGGATAGCTGGACGGTGGGGAAATGGAACCCCTCCTGGGTCCGGCACTTGCGAAAAGAGTCACATTGGAGGTACAGCCTGGCAGTCACTGGGGAAGAGGAGGAAGTGCAGCCATGCCCGCTAGGCTGCAAGTGCAGCCCCCCAAGAATGACCTGGTGGGGGTATGGCGCCGCGGAGGGGAAGACCAAGGACCCCCAAGCCTCCTCCTCTCTCCAGGGAGCACTGTCTGCCCCACCTCGACTCCTGAAAAACTCCAACTCACGTCCTGGGGAGCGGAGCTTTCCTGGGAGATCCTCCACCTGGCTGGAGCAGCTGCTGGATTTGCCTGGTGGTCGGCAAGCGATTAGAAACACAATTGGCGTGCTAAGTCTGGGTCTAAGCAGCCCCACCTGGTGACAGGAAGACAGTCTAAGTCCCCTGGAGCACAGATAATCCCCTGTCTCTGGGCTCCCTGGCCCTGTCTGGGCTGCTTCTGTAAAATGGAGCAGCCACAGGCTTGGGAGAAGCAAGGTCGGTGCCCTGTCTGCCAGTGCTCAGACAGCGCCAGGCAGGGTGAGTGCTGGGAGTTTAGCACATCCATACCCCTCCCACTTTGGAAGGTAATTGGCTTGGGAATGACCCTGTCCTCATGGCCTCAGCCTCCTTCCATCCCCCAGGGGTGACTGGGAATTTAAATTTCAGGGGAATGGACATGATGCCTGGCCCTGGGAGCGGTTAGGATGGCGTTAGAGCCCCCTAAGGTAAATCCAGCCTTTGCCACCTCTGCTTGGGGCCCTGGGTGAGTACCACCAGCTACCAGGACCTCTGCTTTCTCCTGGCAAATCCTGGGTGTGTGCCTGGCCCCAGGGTTGCCTGTCACAATAGACTGCACCTTGCACGTTGATTTGCTTGTTTGTATCAAGTCTGCAAACTGTTCGGATTTGTTCACAGCTCAAGGCTCACTCGTCACACTTTGCCTGGCACAGACAGATTGGGAATGAAGGGAGAAACGAATGAATGTGTGTGGGAGGGATCCCGACACTTACTAGACCCAACGGAGGATTTCAAGGGAAGCCAAGCTCAACAAGGGCACCCAGTGTTGGCTGTGTGCCCTGGGATGCTGGAGGCTCTGGGCCCCTGGGGGCAGGTGCTGCCACCCACCATTTTCCTCCCAGCGCCCACCTTGGGTGGCAGCAGCTCAGGACCGAGTATTGTTGGGTTCTGTGGGCCCTGGAGAAGCATCGAAATGTCCTTCTGAGAAGTTTCAGGGGAGGCCTTTGAGATCCTAGAGAGGCAAGGGCCTGGGAGAGTTCATAGAAATTTAACAAAATTTCCCTGGGGGTGGGACAGCACATGGTGGGGCACTGTTACTGGGTGGCCCCTGAGTGTGGCAGTCCAGGGCCCCTGCTGGCCTCACCTTTCTGGTTTATTTTTTCTTTTTCTCCACTGAATTTACTCTTGAGCAGCACAGCCCATCCCCCAGAGATCTAAACAAAATCCCCGGAGGAAAGGCGGACTCCACGAGTGACCCTCTGTCACCTGCCCTGTCCCCTAATTGTAGGTACAGCTCTCCCGGTGCAGGGGGAGAGGCCGGGTTTGTAGCTGTGAGGCCCCACCCAGCTCGGCCCAGAACTGGGAAATCAAGGGGAACCCATTGTTTTCTGGGGCTCAGTTTTCCTCCACAGTTCATTGGGTGGCAGACCCTAAGGGACCATGAGGACAGGGCTCTGGGTAAAGCAGGGTTGACTGCCTCCCATTCTCCGTCTGTGTTCAGGAGGTTTTTGGCTTTGATCATTTTGCATCAGCTTGGCCGAGAAAAGGCCCTGGAAGTAGTCGAGTATCCAGCCCGGGGGTGTAGGGAGGCCGTTCTGCCCACCACCCGGCACAGCAGGCACCTGGCACATTCCTTCCTCCTGGGCTGGGCATGCTGTCTGCATTGAGAGGGCTGGGGAAGGGGCGGACTCCTCTCACTGGGAAACATGTCGGTTGCTGCAGCAGAGTTTCAAGAGCTGCGGGTGAGCTGTGGGGTGCAGAGGTGAAGGGGCCCGAGGAGCGTGGACAGTCAGGGCCTGTGCCCCAATGCTGCAGGGAGAGGGGGGAAAGACTCTGCCCTGGTCTTGGTTCCTGTCACCCTCACTACAATATGACTACGTCTATTTTTCTGTTGGGAAACCTGAGGATCAAAAAGACAAGACAATGCCGGAGCTTGGCTTGGCATTACCAGCCTGGGGGTGAGGGTGGCACCAAAGCGTGAGGTCTACATGCAGCCCGGGAAGCCAGGACGGAGCTGCAGGTGGCTGTTGGCAGACACAGCATCAGCAGCTCCCGGCAACCACACATCTGCCTCCCAGTAGGGGCAGGAGGCTGGGGTTGTTTTTGGAGACCTTGAGTTGGAATTGCGATGATGGGCAGGGCTGAGAGCTCTCCCTGGGCATTAAATGAATAAGAGGCAGGCAAAAATCTCTCCGTGCACCTCCTGAGAAGCTCCCTTCCTGGTGGAAGTTCTGCCTCTGTGGACTGGAGGAGCCTGCTCCCCGGAAGTGATGCTGCACTCGGGGGTCCGATCACAGCCTCTCCTTGCAATTACACTTTAAAGTTGAATTCAGTCAAAGCAGCTATGTGAACTCTGCAGGTGTTGGCCAGGGACTGGGTTCTTCACCACCCGGGTTGCCCCTCAGAGGGCACAGGGATCACTCCCTGCCCTGCATGGATCCCATTTCCCCCTCCCGTGGAGGGGACCCGCTGCACTGAAGTCTCCATTTGCTGATTCTGAGTTTCCTGCAGTCCTTGTCTCTTCAACTGCCATTTCATTAAGTGGTGCTCCCTTTGTATATGATGGGAAAGAGAGTTCAGGAAGCTGGTGCTCCAGAGACCCTGCAAATGACTCCGCATTAGGTCCGTTCTGTAAACATCACCTCCGCTTACTGTTATTAGACACAGATTAATTGGAAGGGAGCGAGTTTCCAGTTTAGATGTCCCCATGAGACAGCCAGGCTAGAGGCTGCCCCCTCTTGGCATTCTGCTCTAATTGCAGGCAAATAAACAGGCGACGCTGACATCCTTGATGGATTCCAAAGGAGGTCTGGGAACCTCCTCCTTCCCTGCTGTGCAGAACCGCAAAGCATAAGCCAGAAGGAGACTTGGGGCCTGAGTGCCCTCTTGTGCTCTGCACTCCTCTGTCATTCATGCATAATTGGACCCTAAAGAATGCCTGGCCTGGCTTCCCATGTGGGCAAGGACAGGGCTGAGCTCCTTCTGTGGGTGCAGAACGGGCCCTCACCTGCTGACTGCCTTATGTAAGTAGTTGTCAGACAAAAGATTGAGCAGATAAACGAAGTGACTTCATCCCTCCAGGCCTGAATTTGTAGTCTGGAAATGAGGATAGAAGAGCGCCGCCAGGGGAGGACGAAGGACATTCCTGGCTGGGAGGTCTGTGTGCCCTGCACAGAACCCTGCAGACGGCAGTATTGCACCTCGCCTCCCGCCCCACCCTGACCTCGGCTGCCGGCCAGGCCTTCCAGAAGCCCTGTCTGACTTAGGCTGCACCTTCTGGGGGGCCGCCTGTGCATGTAGGATTCCCCTCGAGATGGTCTGATCAGCATTTTTAGGAACAAGGAAGGGATATTTTTAAAGCTCACTACAGTTCTCCTTCGTAGGCCCAAAACCATATCGGAAACATGAAGGTACTATTATGTGTGTTGTAGAAATACATGGCGTGGTTGTGGAGGTGCAGGGGAGTTTTAAGACGGAAAATGCACGTTTCCACACCTCTGTCCAAGGAGGGTGTGTTATTTCAAGTCAGTTCCACAAACTTCCTGGAGGTGGTGGCCTTGGGACGGGACGTTCATCCCGGCTCCACTTTGCCTTTGTGAGCCTTCAGAATAAATTAACCTTAGATGAATACTTCCACTGTGTAAAGAAGCTAGAGAATTCCAGCAAAATCTGGTTCATTGACAGAGAGTTGGCCCGAACAATTCAGGTCCAAGGAGCTGTGTTGCTTTAGCACGTCCTCCCCTGGTCCTGAGAATGTAATGTTGGATGATTTGTGCAGTAAGCGTTTGTGGGCAAATTTATTTAAGGTTATTTTCAAGCTGGTGTCTGTCCCCATCTTCATCTCCATGCTGTGAGTCCACTGGGGCCTCCGTGGACTGGGAACCAGGCCCCACTTTGCAAATGTTGTCCCATGCACTGGCTGCCCCTCCCACCACAGCCCCGTCCAAATGATCCCTTTTGGGGGCTCAGAATAGATGGGTGCGGACAAAATGAAACTTCGTGGGCTGCTGAGAATCATATGCCCAGGGATCCCCGCGGGCTGCATGGAACTGAGGGCAGTCAGAGGCCGCTGTGCGACAGATTCATTCCCCTAAAGGTGGCACAGGTCTCCAGGCTTGTCCTGGGGCTGTCTAGAGGCCTCGAAGCGGGGTGCTGACTGGACTGTGGCCTGGCAGCCAGACCCCCACTCACCCACTCCCTCCCAGACCTGGAGTGTTCAGAGAGCTGCTGCCACCCTGTTCTTTCTGGCAGCTCAGGTTTGGGGTCTTCCGTGGAGTTGGGTGATGAGTGTGCCAGATTTGATGGGAGTGGGCTGTCGCCCCCACTAAGGGTTCCCCCTTCCTGCCTGCTCCCTGCCAATGTGAGCAGTTGTTCCCAAGGAGGGCTCTAGCCAGCCCCAAGTGGGCTCACCACCAGGAGGGGGCACAGGGAGAAGGGCCCAGGAAGTGGACGTGTGGGAGATGGGACTTCCCCCACCCCAGATACTTCCGCAGGGAGACTGGACTGAAGCTCAGGGTTAGAGGAGACTCAGACCACCTCCTTCCCATCCCGAGCCCACCCCTGTTGGCTTGCACGAGAAACCCAGCTAGGCTGCCATACTGTGGCTTCTCCAATGCACTGAGGTTGAGGGGAGGAGGTTGTCTGTCAAAGGACGGGACCTCAACGCACAGCTTGAGACCCCATTAGACACGTCTCCCAGGGCCCTTTTCACAGGGGATCCCCACTCTCCTTCTTGTCCTTATAATTGACTGGCCTGGTTCCAACTGGCTTTAGCCTGATGGGGGACACTAGCCTGGAACTTGCCTCTTCCTTACCCCCAGCCAGCTCTCACATTTTCTCAAACAGCTGGCCTCTGCACGACCGCGACCCCTCAGCAGCATCTCAGAAGCACAGGCTTTCTGCGCCTCGTTGCAGGTTTAAGTCAAGGGGTGGTGGAAGCAAAAAAGATGGAATGAGTAACCTTGTGTAGTGGTGAGTCAGGACGGTATGTGAGCAGCAGCACAATGATGCCTGTTGGGAGTCTTCAACGCTGGGGCCATTGTTCCGGAGCATCCCTTTGAACTAACTTTCCAGGCTGACTTCTAGATGGGTGAACATGTCTGTTCTCTGACTCCGAATCCACATTCTGCAGTCAGGGGTGTAGCCTCACCCAAAGAGCAAACATAAGGCGGAGAGTGGAGGCCCCCCAGACCTCAGGCAGAATGTGGAGGCCCCGAGACCTCAGGCAGAGAGTGGAGGCCGCCCCAGACCTCAGGCAGAATGTGGAGGCCCCGAGACTTCAGGCAGAGAGTGGAGGCCGCCCCAGACCTCAGGCAGAAAGTGGAGGCCCCTGAAACCTTAGGCGGAGAGTGGAGGCCCCTCAGACCTCAGGCAGAAAGTGGAGGCCCCTGAGACCTCAGGCGGAGAGTGGAGGCCCCCCAGACCTCAGGCAGAAAGTGGAGGCCCCTGAGACCTCAGGCGGAGAGTGGAGGCCGCCCCAGACCTCAGGCAGAACGTGGAGGCCCCCGAGACCTCAGGCAGAGAGTGGAGGCCCCCCAGACCTCAGGCAGAACGTGGAGGCCCTGAGACCTCAGGCGGAGAGTGGAGGCCCCCCAGACCTCAGGCAGAAAGTGGAGGCCCCGAGACCTCAGGCGGAGAGTGGAGGCCCCCCAGACCTCAGGCAGAAAATGGAGGCCCCTGATACATCAGGCGGAGAGTGGAGGCCCCCAGACTTCAGGCAGAAAGTGGAGGCCCCCGAGACCTCAGGCGGAGAGTGGAGGCCCCCCAGACCTCAGGCAGAAAGTGGAGGCCCCTGAGACCTCAGGCGGAGAGTGGAGGCCCCCCAGACCTCAGGCAGAAAGTGGAGGCCCCTCAGACTTCAGGTGGAGAGTGGAGGCCGCCCCAGACCTCAGGCAGAAAGTGGAGGCCCCTGAGACCTCAGGCGGAGAGTGGAGGCCCCTGAGACCTCAGGCGGAGAGTGGAGGTCTGACATACCACATCACTTTGGAGGGGCCCCTGGAGGCTAATGAACATTTAGGGCTGAATACTGTCTGTCGTCCTCCCTTTGTAATGGATAAAGAAGAGAAATGGATTTCTCTTAGTCCTGGAGACTAGGAAGTCCAAGATCCAGGTGCCAGCAGAGCTGGTGTCTGAGGAGGCATTGCTGTCTGCTGCTAACATGGCACCTTCTCGCTGCGTCCTCCCACGGCACAAGGACAAAACAAGTGACCTCGCCCCTCAAGCCCTTTTATAAGGGCACTGCTCACCTCCCAAGGCCCTACCTCATAGTATTGTTGCACGCTAGGAATTAAGTTTCAACATTAATTTGAGAGGGACACAAACATTGAAACCACAGTAATATTTCCTGAAGATACCAGGTGCTAATACCTAGGACCTGCAAATGTTCCCTTTTGCAGGAGAGGGTGTTTGATAACGCAGTTAGGTAAGAATTTTGAGATTAGTAGGGAGTACCCAGGTGGGTCCTAAATGCAATCATATATATATTTGTGAGAGGGAGACAGGGAGGGCTGGCCACGGAGAAGGCCGCATGAAGGCAGAAACAGATTTTGGAGCGATGTGGCCACAAGCCAAGGAATGCCTGAGCCAGCAGGGGTGGGAAGGGGCAAGGAGCCTCCCTGGGAGCCTCCAGCTCAGCGCTGACTCCTGGTGCAACCCAGTAATACTGATTTAGGACTTCAGGCCTCCAGACTGGGAGAGAATAAATCTCTGATGTTTTAAGCCACTGAGTTTGTGGAACTGTATAGGGTGCTAAGGTGAGGTGTGCGTGGATCGGTCTTTGGTGTTTGGCAGACAAAATTCAGCATTGCAGCCACCCTGGAGCCAGGCTGCTGCTGCACAGCCACCCAGCAGGACTTGCCACCTGAGGTCTGGGGGGCCTCCACTCTCCGCCTGAGGTCTGGGGCACTTCCACTCTCCGCCTGAGGTCTCCACTCCCTGCCTGAGGTCTGGGGGGGCCTCCACTCTCCGCCTGAGGTCTGGGGGCCTCCACTCTCCGCCTGAGGTCTAGGGGGTCTCCACTCTCCGCCTGAGGTCTAGGGGGTCTCCACTCTACGCCTGAGGTCTGGGGGGGCCTCCACTCTCCGTCTGAGGTCTCCACTCTCCACCTGAGGTCTGGGGCACTTCCACTCTCCGCCTGAGGTCTCCACTCCCTGCCTGAGGTCTGGGGGGGCCTCCACTCTCCACCTGAGGTCTGGGGGGCCTCCACTCTCCACCTGAGGTCTAAGGGATCTCCACTCTCCGCCTGAGGTCTAGGGGATCTCCACTCTACGCCTGAGGTCTGGGGGGGCCTCCACTCTCCGCCTGAGGTCTCCACTCGCCGCCTGAGGTCTGGGGCACCTCCACTCTCCGCCTGAGGTCTCCACTCCCTGCCTGAGGTCTGGGGGGGCTCCACTCTCCACCTGAGGTCTGGGGGGCCTCCACTCTCCGCCTGAAGTCTGGGGGGCCTCCACTCTCCGCCTGAGGTCTGGGGGTCCTCCACTCTCCGCCTGAGGTCTAGGGGGGTCTCCACTCTCCGCCTGAGGTCTGGGGGGCCTCCACTCTCCGCCTGAGGTCTGGGGGGCCTCCACTCTCTGCCTGAGGTCTGGGGGGCCTCAACTCTCCGCCTGAGGTCTGGGGGGCCTCCACTCTCCTCCTGAGGTCTAGGGGATCTCCACTCTCCGCCTGAGGTCTAGGGGGGTCTCCACTCTCCGCCTGAGGTCTAGGGGGTCTCCACTCTCCACCTGAGGTCTGGGGGGCCTCCATTCTCCGCCTGAGGTCTGGGGGGGTCTCCACTCTCCACCTGAGGTCTGGGGGGGCCTCCACTCTCTGCCTGAGGTCTAGGGGGGTCTCCATTCTCCACCTGAGGTCTGAGGGGGCCTCCACTCTCTGCCTGAGGTCAGGGGGTCTTCACTCTCTGCCTGAGGTCTGGGGGACCTCCACCAGGAATGCTGGTGGGGAGGGCACTTCCCCTCCCACCCTGTCTACACACAGCCATAAGAGTTTGAGTGGGGCGGACAGAGGAAGTCTGATTCTTGCCTTGTCTCCTTCAAAATCCTTCTCACACTTCAGTTATCATCTTGTCCTGCAGAGGCCAGAACAGATGCACTCGCAGGCCCCGTAATGATAAATGGCTCAGCGGGAGGGCGCCATAGGGTGCAGATGATTCCACTTCCAGCCCTCCCCAGGCCAAGCCTCCGTGTTCCAGCAGCTCTGGAGAAGCAGAGATTCCTGTAGATGATAGATGGGTGGGCAATGATGTGGCCTAGGCTCACCCCTCCCGCCGCCTAATATTTCATCCCCTCTGGGACCCGCCAAAAAGCTCTTTAGTTTGGGATGACCAGCTCTTGGCAGTGAGGACGTGACGGTCTTTACTGGCTACTGGCATGGGAGGGGGCTGGCTGCCTCTACCTGCTCAAATGCCAGGACCTACTGTGTGCAGAGCCCTGGGCTGGTGCAGACAGATGTCACCACTGTCCTGTCTGATGACAATCTCAGCAGCCAGCAGGGGGTGCGGCAGATGGTATGGTGCTTAGAGCAGCCTGGGGGGTAGGGAGGAGGGGGTGGGAGGAGGAGGAGTCCATTTGACTGTCAGCAGCGTCTGAGCCAGCCCTCCCAGCCCCAGGAGGCTCCCTTCCCACCTCGAGCTGCCCACCACCCACACCATGCTCCAGAAGGGTGAGTGCTGGTGAGAGGCGACACATTTACTGCAACTCACCAGTCCCCTGACTTTCAGTAAAAGCCGGTGTACACCTCAGAGAGTAGCCCCCACTTATACTCATCAGTCTGGCAAAGCTTCAAGAAGGAGCTGTGCTACCTATAAGCAGAGGAGCGGGGAGGGGGGTTGTCTACCGCGCTGGTGGGAGGCCCAGGGGTGTCAGTCTTTTGGAAAAGCAATCTGGAACACTGGCGTAACATCGGTGACCACACACACCCGGCCCATTAGGCACATCGGTAGTACACCCGGAGTCCCTCCCATAGAAACAGCAGCGCCAGCGCCTAAGGAAGCAGCAGAGGGCTCCTCGCAGGCCCATGTGGCTGCAGGGCTGTCTGCCACCACCAGCACCAGAGACAGAGTGAATGCCGTGAATGAGGAGGCGCAGAAACGGCCCCCCCATGCGTTAGGGCAGGGATGTGGGTCTGTGTACAGGTTTGTGGATTGTGTATGTGTACATGGGCATGTGTGGACGAGGATGGGTGTGTGTGTGTGTGTTTGTGTGGACGGGGCATGGGTGTGTGTGTTGGTGGGGCTGTGTGGGTGTAGGTGTGGAAGGCGTGTGTTTATGTGACCGTGTGGTGTGGAGGGGTAGGTCTGTGGGGTCCATGAGAGTGGGGTGTGCGTGTTTAGGCTTTTGTCTGCCTGAAGACACGCGGGGAGAGACCATCGCAGAATGACAGTGGGGGCCTCGGAGCGCGGGTCTCCAGAAGGTCTGGCATCTCCAAACTGTGTTGGATTTGTCCAGTTCTTTGTGTTGAGCATGTATTTAAGTAATATAAAAAGCCATTTTTGTCGTGGAAAAGAAAGGTTGAGGTGGAGGCAGGGACACTGATGGCCCACAGGGCAGCCTGTGCACCACCAGGCACGGCCAGCTTCATACACGTTGGGTTCAGCTGGGCGGCGCCAGCAACCCGCGCCCTGCCTCCACTTGTGGGGCCCGTGGGGGTGCCCAAGTCAAGGTGCTGCATGAACTGGCATTTTTGCTGGTGTGGACATGTGTTCATTCCTCTATCAGACAAAGAAATTGAGGCTCAGAGAGGCCAGCTGGAGGCTCAGGGTTGCAAAGCAGACTTGGTGGGTCTGCCTCCCCTAGTAGGTAAGGGCGTGACCCTGGGGCCTCCACACCACTCCCTGATGCTCCCTCAGTTTCTCACTGGTCAGTCCATGGGATGAAAAACTGCTGCCCTGCTCCGCCCCCATGTACCTGCACAAGTGAGCCTGAGGCACCTTCCAGTCTCTGGGACTCCCCCGCCTCTCTTCCACATCCTCTACCCTCCTTCCACAGCTGGGCAGCCTCCGTGCACACCAAGCCTCTGTCAGCTTCTGTGAAGGGCCAGACATCTCTGACCATCTCCAAGTTACCTCTTTGGCGACTTCTGAATTCTTCCATTCCACTTTTTTTTTCCTAAGGAGAGCAGCAGACATTTAAAAAGATTAATACTTGCACTTGGTACAAAATGCAAACCATGAAGCTTTGGACAGCGTAGATGGGCAAAGGTCATCCCACCTCTGTCTCTAGCCGGTGGTTCTGCTCCAGGGAGGTTCTCACATCCCTGTCCACTGACAGTCATGGCCCGGCGGGGGGGCTATAGGAGCCTAGGAGTGCTGGTGCCTCAGAGCCACAGGAATGGATTCTCTCATAATTCTGGAAGCCAAAATCAAGGTGTGGGCAGGGCGAGGCGCTCGCTGAAGCTCTAGGGAGAGATGAGGCCCAGACCTCTCTCGAACCTCAGGAGGGTCCCTGGCTGTGGCAGCATCGTCCCCACCTCCGCCTCCATCTTCCCACAGCCATCTCCCTGGGTGCATGTCTGTGTCCACGTTCTCCCTTGTTACAAGGACACCAGTCACGTGGGATCAGAGCCCACCCATCTCCAGCGTGATCGCATCTGAACTAATTACATCCGAAACCACCCTATTTTCAGATAAGGTCACCTTCTGAGGTCCTGGGGGTGAGGACTTCAACGTGAATTTTAGGCCACCATGCAACCCACGACAGACACACACATCATCAACCGTAAACGCCTATGTCGACGTATGGACGTCTGACTCCTGTGTTGACGTCAGAGCCAAAGTGTGTCAGGCCCCCTTACTCACTCCCTGTCCTCTACTTGTCTGATTGCCTCAGTGGGCCCTCGGGGTGGCCCCATCACACGTGCCCCCCAGTCTTTCTCCCAGTCACATAACCCGCCAGCGTGAGGGTGAGGTGCGGACCACCAGTGGCCCCCCCAGAGGCCCCCCCAGTGGTCCCCCCAGTGATCCCCCAGTGATCCCCCCAGTGGTCCCCCCAGTGGTCCCCCCATGGTCCCCCCAGTGATCCCCCCAGTGGTCCCCCCAGTGGCTGGTCCACGGGCGGTGCTTCTGCTGTTTGTAATTACAAATCCTGCTGTGGGGAATGACCTGGGGTGGGACGGGGGCGTCATCAGGCCCCGCAAGCCCGGGTTCTGTGAGCTTTCCCTGGAGCCAGGCTCAGGTGGGAAGTGGTGGCCAAACTTGCTGAAGCCTCTGACTTCCGCCTGCCTCCAATGCGGGAAGAGGGGGTGAAGAGCTTGTTCCCGGTCCACCTCCCACAGCCCTCCCAAGTCCCGTCCCACGGAAAGGATTGCTAAGCCTGGACTTTTGCTCCAGACCTAACCAGGGCTGCCTGTGCCAAACATTGCCCCAGCTCGTGCTCTCCGCTGCAAGGAAGTCCTGTTAGGTCATGGCATCCATTCCAAGACCGACAGGGCCGAGGGTCTAGACTGGTGGGGCTCCTGTGCTGACTGCAGTTTCCAGAAACTTCCCTCTGGCTCCTGAGGAAAAGGCTGCCCCAGCCCTGTGCTCCAGCCTCTTCCTCCAACCCCAAGTCACTTCCAATCAAGGTCACAGGCAGCCTGAGCCGGCTGCGGGTCCCTGTGATGTGGAGAACTCAGAGCACAAATCTGTGCCCCATTGTGGAAACCAGAAGAGACCCACCTCGAGGCACCCTCCATATTAAAACCAGGTATCCCCACACCCGGAGCCTTAAAGTGACCGCAGCATCGAGGATCTTCCCGGAGACCCAGAGAGGCCGGCATCCAGTGGGCTGCGGCTCAGTGCGAGGCCCGTCTAGCTCTGGCGCCTGATTGTGTCACCCTCAGAGCATCCATCCTCCAGGCGGTTAGATGTGACCGTCTCTCCCCAGCCACCACAGCCACTCCCACGGGGCCTCGCAAGTCCATTTCCAGAGGAAGAATTGGTGCTCTGGATGGTGAATGGTGCTGTCTTCCTGCTGCTTCCACAGCAGAGCTGGGACCCAAACTCACGAATGTCTACCTTTGTATGTGGGGCTCTGAGAAGAGGGTCCCCAAAGCCACTCTACCTGCAGGTGTGCTGGGGCCTGCCACGCACTGTGAGGTCGGGGGCGGGGAGGTGTTGGGGAACAAAGCCTTGGACCAAGGGAGGTCCTGGGGGAGGAGGCGGGCCATGTTCTCTGCCCAGTTCCGTCCATTGTTGCGTATGTTTGAAAGTTATCAAAATGGAAGGAAAGAGGTCAGTCCCGCATTGAATGGAGGGGTCCCTGCAGCAGGAAGAGCCCCTGGCCAGGCCCAGGTCTGTTGCACCCTATTCGGCAGTGGAGGGGTAAGCAGAGGGTGAGGGAGCCCAGCTCAGCGGCCCTTGCACAGGGTAGGTGCTGAGGTCAGGCCCCGGGGTTGGGGGAGGAGCAGCCCCGTGGGCACAGCGTCCCCTCCCAGGGGCAGCTTTGTTGGGGCCGCTGTCCCTGCTGAGGGGCCAGGCGTTGTCGCATCTGCCTCCCAGGCCGGCTGTGGGCAGGTGGAGGGGACCCTTCCCAGGGACTCCAGTGTGGGAGGTGGCTTCTCAGCTCGCTGGCCCGGTGGCTCCGGGCTCCAGGGGTGTCGCCAGCTGCAGGGAGCCAGGCTTGAGGGACGTGCACTTGAGGCTGCGTCCCGTCCTGGCTGAGCCCTCCTTGGGAGAACAGCACCCCTGGCCCCCACAGCTCCTTGGGACAAGGGGTGAGTGGGGGGGGGAGGGAGGAAGAAGACTGAGCCTGGTCGCTGCCAAACCTGTGCCACCAAGAATGCCGAGATCAACACCTTCCCCGCTCCCTCGTTCTATCCCCTCCCCATCCCCCTCCCCTTCTGCCCGAGGCTCCTGCCCACTCTCCCTTCCCTCTCTCCCTCCATCTTCCTACCTCCTCTTCCTTTCTCTGGCTTCCTCCTCCTCTCCCTCCCCCTCCATTTCTCCTCTCACTCCTTCCCCCTCCCATCCCCTCTTCCTCCCTCCTCCCATCTCCCCCTCCTCCTCAGGCCCAGTCCTTCCCTCTCTTTTTACCTCCTTTTCCCCCTTTCTTCTCCCTCTCCTCTTCCCTCTCCCCACTCTCCCTTCTCCGCTCTCAGCTCTCTGGTCCACCAGCCTTTGGGCGTGGTGCTTTATGAAAATTCTTCTCTTTCTGGTTTCTAAAGGGAGACTTTCACAGGGAAGGAATGGCTAGACCCCCCAGGAGGCAGCAACACTAAGTTTTGAACATTTTGGTCTTTTTCAGAGCATTTGGTCTGTTTCAGCAGCACGTGCAGAAGCCCTGTCTATGAGGTGATCTGCTCTCGCCACATCCCAGCCCAAGAAGGGTGGGCGTTCCTGCTACTCCCGCTCTGCCGCGAGGTACACCAAGGTCCCTCAAGGGCAGTGACTTGCTCACACCTTAGTGGGCCAGCGGCTGAGCTGGAGTGAGGTGCCCTAGTTCCCATCCACACCTCCACAGCTGCAAGGACAGTTCCTGCCGGCTACGACCCAGGGGACAGACTAAAACAAGTCAATGAGAATGTCCTGACACTGTACTGCTCCCCAGGCCTGGGCGTGAGGGGCGAAAGGGAGAGGAGACGGCACAGATGGCCTCAACAGCCAAGGGTTGCCTGCGGCCAGCCCTCCACACCCAGCGGCAGCGGGTCTGGCCCCACAGACAGTGGAGCTGGGCCTCAGCTTGCCCCTGCCTTCAGGGGGCAGCATCGCTTGTCCCTGGACCCTGTTGAGACCCTCCACTTGCGCCTCCTCATCCCCCGTCCACCCTGCAGACGTTTGGCGTTCAGATGACTCTTCCTAGGGCCCAGCTGTAACCTTGCTTTCCCAGCTCAACAGCCTTCAGTGGCTCCTCATTGCTTTGCAAATTAAGAACTGAACGGTCTTCTTCAGCTCAGCACGCAGGGTTGCTGAATAACCAGAATCCAGTCCATCATTTCCCCTCCTTCCCGGCAGCTGTCTCATCGAAACCCAACCCTCTGGCTTCCCAACGCGTCTCAGCAGGCAGAGCCCCATCACCCCAGACAGCCTGGTTTCCCTTTGTACCCGTCACAGCATCACGCGTGTAAAAGTCAGGTGAGACCAAGTGCTGGTGAAGGTGTGAGGAAACAGAAATACAGACAGCACTTGTGGAGCATGATTCTGAAGCGCTTTGAGAAGGTGAGTCTGTAAATGCCCAGCATGTCCATTCTTGGGCATTCTTCCCCAGAAAAACTCAGGCTCCTACCGGAAGATAGACCGGTCTGTTCATTCCAATGTTAATTGCAAAGGCGGAGAGTCGGAAACAGGCTACAGGGGACGAAGTTGCCTGTGGCTGGACTTTCCTGAATGAGTGCAAGGGCATTTCTCACTGTTCAGTGTGACGTGGGCTTCCACATTCTTCCTACTGAGGTGGGTCCGTGTCCCTTACCTTGAACCTTGATGGGAGCTGTGACTGCTCCAGTCAGTAAGTATAGCAGAGAGTTCTCTTCTCTCTCTCTCTCTCTTCCTCTCTCGGTCTCCCACCTCTTCCACTTGCCCTGGGAACTGGTGCTGTGAAGAGGCCCAGGTCACGTAGGGAGGCCCCAAGCAGGGGTCCCTGAGTGCACAGCTGGCATCAGCTTTTGGAGTAATGAGCGCAGGGGCCTTGATAAGAGTCCACCACCCCAACCCCGGCTTTGAGTCTTCCAGAGGAGACCCAGATTTCAGGAATTGGAGAGGAGCCGTCGCTGACCTGCAGCGAGCATTGAATCCATGGCTGTTTCGCACCAGGAAGGTTTGGGGAAACACGTGCTGGAAGCAGAACAGCGGCACGGAGCGCGCAGAGAGCTGAGAGAGGAAATGACTGTTGCTGCCAGGGCTGGTGCGCTGTTGACCTCATACGCTTTCAAAATGGCAAGCAGTGGAGGTGTGAAATGTGACAGTGTTTCAACAACTTAAGACGGAGCAGGTACGTGGGGCAGCACAGGCGAGATCAGGACAGGAAGGATTGGAATGAAGAATGAAAGGAGTGAGAAAATCAGGTAAAACTGATTTAAAATGGATGTTCTCTTAAACTTCCAAAAGAGTTGATTAAAAGGAAAGAAAACACACAGCAGCGGCCGTCGTCTGCCCCCCTGGATCTTCGGATTATCCCCACTCACTCCTCAGCTCTGATTCCAGGGACATCTCTGGCTGCCATCCCCCAGCGAGGCACTGGGACACTGGTAAGGAAGGCTTAGGCCCTGTCAGGTGGCTCCCTGTCCCGTTGAGAAGGGCACTGGGGTCCCTGGAGGGTGTTTACTGGGGGTTCCAAGGTGGTTCAGGATACAGGGAAGAGGAGGCACGGCAGGTGCAGGAGTGGAGGAGGGTCCTGGGGACAAAGTGGACAGAGAGGTGGTGGGCTTGGTGGTGGCCTGACTGCAAGGAAGGATGGCTGTGGGCTGGGGGCAAGGGGGTGCCCCCACAGAGACTGGAAGGCGACAACCTATTCACTTGGAGAGGCTTTGCTTTCCTGGATGCGGGAGTCCTTCAGTCCCCAAATCCTGACATGCCCAGGGGTGACCAGAAATCTCGGACCGCGGTCCTGGGAAGGCCAGAAACCCCAGTTGAAGGCAGCGGCTTCCCTGGGTCAGCCCCAGAGGGCGAGAAGCGCGCATCGCGACCTCCCCTTGCCTTGCCGAGACTGTCCTTGGGCTGTGAACTGCCGACCGCTCTGACCTGCGCCGCATCGAAAAGCCGCGAAGGCAGCGATTCCCGCTTGCGCCTCTGCCAGCAATTTTATCTCCAAGCTGGGCCTCGCCAGTCACCTGGACGCAGGGTTTCGCTCCTGACCGGCCCCGCCAACCGCACCGAGCACAGAGGCAGTGGCCTGGGCGAGTTCGCGCGTCCCGGTCCGACCCTGCACCTTAGCGTCAGCGATCTGCCCAATTGCCTACACCCGCGCCGCGCGGCGCAGGCTTCTCCGCTGCAGTTGTCGGGAAAGTCACTGGGACCCGGCGTGGGAGGCTCGGAGTGTGGACTCACCAGCCTCTGCCCGGAGCTTGGCGGCCGCGTTCCCCGCAACCAGACGGCCGGTGCCAAAGGAAAAGGGCGCGCTGTCCTCGCTTCGGGTCCACCGCCCCGCTTCGCCCCCAGCCCAGGCCCGGCGCGGCAGCGAGTGGAAGCGCCGTTCTCACGCGCGCCCCCCAGAGGCAGTGGGAAGACACCCGCGAGCGCCCTGCGCCTGGAGTGCCCAGCCTCTACTCCCAACAGCCTGGAACCGTCAGGGACGCGTATCGTCGACAGTTACAGGATCAGAGACCCGAGGCGCCTCCTCCAGGGCCACACAACCCTGGAGCGGAGAGAATTAGAACTCAGACTCAGAGGAAGCCCGCCAGGCCTGAGGGAGATAAACTAAACTGCCCCCAACCTGGACAGGCGCGTGGCAGGACTGGCAGGAGTGGTCCAGGCGCCGCTCACAGGCCCTGGGGAGCTTGGAGAATTGGAGGGCTATCGGACAAGCACTCCTCCGCTTTGTCTTTTTATCTGGCCCTTCTTCTGGCCTCAATTTCCTTATCTGTCAAAAGCGCCCTTGGGTAGACGGTGTCTGCCCCAAGGCTAGTGCTCCAAACGAATCCGGCGCTCTTTCCCAATTTCCTTGGCCCAGCCCCCTCTGGCTGGGGTACTTCTACTCCCTGGAGTCTCTCTGGCCCTGGACACCCCAGGGAGTATGGCTTGGGAGACCTCAGCTCCCCGCTAAGATCCCAACTCGCTCCACTTTGGCTTAGTGGACTCATACACAAAATGGGGAGAGGAGCCCCCATCTGTGTGGCTGCCTCCAGGCTAAACAACCTGGGGAGTCTCTGTCATCGATTATTTTTGCCCTTCCCGGCTAGGATGCCGGGAGATGGGCTGAGCCTCTTGTCCTAGACTCCCCGGAAAAGTCTTCCTATCCGAGGTCGTGGCAGCCACTGAGCACTAGGTCCTTCCTGGCAGCCGGCAGAAAGCGCACCCAGGACCCGCTCCCAAGAGCTGCACCGTTTTGTCTTTGCTAACCCCAGCCGCTCTCGGAGCAGCGCCGCCCCACCAACCCGCCAGACTCCGGGGCATCGGTGCGGGGCGGACTCGGAACTCCAGGCTTGCCGGATCTGGGCTCACCTACCCTCCGGGGGAGTCTCTCCTATTTTCTCTCGTTTTCTCCGCTGAAAAATGGGGGTGATGCTCCCTCCGCCGCGCTTGTTTGGAAGAATTAAGCAAAGCGGAAGCCCCAGGCCTGCGGTTACCTCCGGGAACGCGGGCGGTACTCGGGTGGTCGGGAGCCCGGGGCTGGCCCTAGGAGGATGGATGTATCGCTTGGAAATAACCCGCATCGGGTGAAGCCGGCTCCACCCGCGCGTCCGCGCAGCGATCTCTTGTAGGTAAGCCCCAAGTTTACCCCGGAGTGGAGACAGCTCCAGGGTGCGTTCTGTTCCCGAACTTCCCTCTGCAGAAATGGGAGGAACTCCCCACCCCTTTAGAGCGAAGAAACGGAGCCAGGACGAGGGATGGGGCCTGCCCGGGAGACCTCCGCCCAGGGCAGAGGCTGGGCCGGAAGCTCCCACCCCCTTCGAAGGCCCGGGCTACCCGGGGGCGGGCGGTGGCGGAGCGGGCGCGGTGAGGACCGGCGTGACCTCGAGCGGGCTGCCCGCGGGGCCCCGCCGTTGGACTTGCTTACTTCCTGGGACTGAGCCTGGGAACTGGAGAGTTTACCGAACTACCCTTGGCACTGAAAGCATCTTTCCTGAAGTGCGACTATTAAGCCGTGCCACGTTTACGCGGTCGTGTTTGGGCAGTGTTCCATTTTTAAATGACACGCGGGGTCTAATAAAAATATGTGGCCCGCCTCCTGCAGTTTCTTGGGAGCCCCGGGGTCTCCAGGCCCCTACACACACGCACAGCCATTCACACGCACACGCGTGCACACTCCACGCGCGCGCGCACAGGGACTCGCGCTGGGTCCAACACCCTCCTCGCGGCGGGGTAATTACGACTCCGCCGAGCGGTGATTGGCCAGCCCGCTCCTCAGCGGGGCCCCACAGCCAATGGACGGCCGCTCAGCCCAGGCCCCGCCCCCCCCGGAGCGGGTGGCGCGGGCCGGGAACCGATCACGCGGGGCCGGACCCGGAGCGACACCCACCCCGCCCTGCGCCCGGGGCCGCCGGCGCGCTCAGGTCGGGGCGGCGTCTCCCGGCAGCGGCCGCCCTCGGGGTCCGCGCGGCGTCCTCGGGGCTCGGCGGGCCGCGCCCCCGCCCCTGCTGGCCCCTCCCCATCCCCGCCCCCAGTGAGGCGACCGGGACCGCGACCTGAAAGGCGAGCCAGGCGGCTGCCCGATCGGCGGTCGGCGCGCACTCGCTCCTGCCCAGCCCGGCCCGGAGGCCGCCGCCTGCCCCGCGGGGCCCGACGCCAGCGCTCCGGGCAGCGGCTCCGGGGTCGGCCCGCGCGTGCGCCGGGGAGCCGCGCGCCAGCATCCCCCGCGGGGACCGGGGTCGGTCGCGCCCGGGGCGACCCGGAGGAGCCCGGCCGAGCCCGAGCAGCCCGCGGCCGCGATGCCTGACGAGCTGACGGAGCCCGGGCGCGCCACGCCGGCCCGCGCCTCCTCCTTCCTCATCGAGAACCTGCTGGCGGCCGAGGCCAAGGGCGCGGGGCGCGCAGCGCAGGGCGACGGCGGCCGGGAGGACGAGGAGGAGGACGGCGACGACCCGGAGGATGAGGACGCGGAGAAGGCGCGGCGGCGACGGCTGCAGCGGCGGCGACAGTTGCTCGCGGGCACGGGGCCCGGCGGCGAGGCGCGGGCCCGGGCGCTGCTCCGGCCGGGCGCGCTGGGCCTTGGTCCCCGGCCGCCCCCCGGTCCTGGGCCGCCCTTCGCTCTGGGCTGCGGAGGCGCAGCGCGCTGGTACCCACGGGCGCACGGCGGCTACGGAGGTGGCCTCAGTCCTGACAGTGAGTGAGGGCGCGGGGAGGGTGGGCCAGGCGGCGGGGACCGACTTCCTCCCCGCTCGTTCGCTCGGGGACTTCGGACTCGTCGCCGCCGGTTCTGGGCCATCTTCTCCCTTCTGTGGAACGGCGTCTGGGCCGTGTGGGGCCCCCACGGAGCCACTTGCTGGGGGGGTTTTGAGGCCCACTCTCTGGGGCGGGAGCTCTGCTAGAGAGGAGGCCTTGCATAGCTTCACTCACCGCCGGCTCCTCGGGTTCCAGGGAGGCTGGGGACAGGACAACAGGCGGCCAAAGAAAAGAGTAAGGAGCGTGGAAGAGGACAGGGAAAGATACAGGAGAAGGCGAAAGAGGCTGAGAAAGAGAATCAGAGGATGGAGGAAGAAAGGAATGTGCTTCGGGAGGGAGAACGAGGGGAAAAGGGAGGACGCTGGAGAAAGAGTGATCCCGGAGAGAAAAGAGAAGAAAACATGGAGGGAAAGGGAGACACAATAGCTCAGACAGGGAAAAATAAACAGGGGCGTTGAGCAGAGGGCCCGCTGTTGTGGGGGTGGGGCCGGGGAGGGGAGCCTTCTAACACAAGAGCTGCGACCCCCAAAGTCCTGTTCCTCTGTGCCCACCGCAGACAGCCTGGGACAGGGGTCTGGGCCTCCCTCTTGGTCCTCGGTGGGGGTGGGGGGGACATGGGCTGTGCCAGGCAAGAAGGGAGCCTGTTCTGAAGCCCCCAGTCCAACCCCTCTCTTCTTTTTCTGCCCCTCCCCCTCCCTGCCTTTGTTCACTGCTGAGGGCTCCAGACTGGGGCTGGGGGTTTTTCAGCTCCAGAACCCATCTGCCCCCTTGCTTGGGTATCTGACCCCTGAGTTCTGCTTCCCCTCCCCAGGGTCGCTGCCCCCCTTTTGGACCTCCCCTTTAGGAAGACCCCTAGGAGGAAGGCCAGGAAGCCAGTCCAAGTCCCCCAGCCCCAGCTTTGCCAGACCCCCACCCCCCACACAGCCTTCCGACCTTAGGGCCAGCTGAGGACGTGATCCCTCTGCAGCCTCCGGCTCTGGGATCCGTTCTGTTCTCAGTGTGAGTATCAGTGTGTGCTGGGGAGTACATGGCCTCCGACCCCCACTCACTCGGTAGGTAACCATTTCCCTGACGTGGAGTGACCCCTTGCAAAAGGACCCACATCTTGGTGCCCAGACTCAGGAAGTCCAGGCCCCCACCCCCTTCCCGTAGACTGGAGAAGAGCCTCCCTGGTTTCCCAGAAATCAAGTGACTCCATGTAGTGCCCTTCTGGGGGAGATTCTGGAAAGCGTTTCTCAGGGTGAAATTCGTTCTTTGCTCTTCCCTGGGGCGCATCCCCTCCTGCAGCCCAGGTGGCACCCCACCCCTGCAGAGGCAGAGCCTTCTTATTTCGTGCCATGCGGGTTAGCGTCCCACTTCCTCACCTGGCAAGCCAGCCTGGTGCCTTGTGGCAGCGTGTGGGCCCCTCTGAGTTTGGGGTCTTGGGGTATTGGGGGGAGGCAGGGACTCCACAGAACTAGTAGCAGGCACCACAACCTGCAACCTGACTCCTCTGTGGGCACCGTGAGGGCACACGCCATGGGGACTGGCCATGTAATGAGTGGGACACTTACTCCTTGGGCACCAGGCACAGAGTTGGAGCCATGCACAGCAGCTCAGCGGTGTGTGTGCCCCTTGCATGAACGTGCAAACACGGCAGTTACTTTGCAGGCACACACCAGCCTAGTGTACAGCCCTCTGAGGGCCCAGGGCCAGGCCAGACTCCACTTCGACCTCCGACCTGTCAGCCAGGGCCTGCCCTTTGCATGAGAACTTCAGACGGAGGCAGAAAAGTAGCGGGTCCGAGTCAGCCTCGGGAACCTGGCAATAGGAGGGCTGCCCTCTTCAATCCGGGCAAGGGCTCCTGGGTCCCAGCTGGTATCTTTAACCTGACATCATCCCTTGCCAGCCCTGTGGGCCTCCTCTTTTGCTGGGAGATGAGCAGGGGAGCTTGGTACTGGGAACATGAACTCAGACACCCCCTGTGAGCTTCTATACCCCCAAACCCATGAGGCTGCCCCTCCAGTCTAGAAGGTGTTTGGGGCAGGCTCATGCTGCATGATGCTTGGAGTGGCATGTGCCCGTGTTCCCTTTGAGCATGACTGTGGCTGGTGTGGACTTGCCTTGTGGGCACTGGGGCAGGGTACAAGGTATGTGATGTGGGGTACGGCCTCAGCTGACAGTTCTCTTTCGGGGATCCTTTGCTTTGGTTTATCCTGCTACGGAATGTTTCTGTGCAAGAGGCAGGGGGTGCGGGAAGAGGCCTAAGAACTCTTCATTCCTCCATCTGGAGGGCTGGGTGCCAGGTGGCAGGGGTGTCCTGTGCTCGTTTTTCGGTGTGTCCCTCTTTCCTCCTGTCCTGGGCTTCCATGAGTGTTCTGTGCGTTTCTCCAACCCTCCGCGGTGCGGCTGGGAGTAGGGAGTGCTCCCTGGGCTCAGCCTGCTTCTCCCGCGAAGTATTTTCGTTCTTTGCTCTGCATCTCTTTATTGTCCTCTGGCGTGGTGTGCGTTTGTGCGTGTGAGTGTTGCCGGGTGTTGCTTTGGAGCCGCCTCCCATGATTCTGCCTCTGTCTGCATCCCCAGAGCTGCTGGGTGCCCAGCCCTGTGCTGGAGGGTCTCCCTGCTGGTGGCTGTGAGCGACCTCAAGGTGGGGACGGCTGGCCTCAGTGATTGAGTCTGGATATCAGCGCCCTAGAACCAACGGTGGTGCCCCTCTCTCCCCTGCAGACAGCGACCGGGACTCACCGGAGACAGGCGAGGAGATGGGCCGTGTTGAGGGCACCTGGCCGCGAGGTCCCGGGCCAGGAGCGGTGCAGCGGGAGGCGGCGGAGCTGGCGGCGCGGGCCCCAGCGGTCGGCGCGGAGGAGGCGGCGGAGCTGGCCGAGGTCCCTGCGGCGGCGGGGGAGACACGAGGTGGCGTTGGCGTGGGCGGCGGCCGAAAGAAGAAGACGCGCACTGTCTTCTCCCGCAGCCAGGTCTTCCAGCTCGAGTCCACCTTCGACCTGAAGCGCTACCTGAGTAGCGCTGAGCGCGCCGGCCTGGCCGCCTCCCTGCAGCTCACCGAGACACAGGTCAAGATCTGGTTCCAGAACCGCCGCAACAAGTGGAAACGGCAGCTGGCGGCCGAGCTGGAGGCGGCCAGCCTGTCCCCGCCGGGAGCGCAGCGCCTGGTCCGCGTGCCCGTGCTCTACCACGAGAGTCCCCCGGGAGCGGCCGCCGCCGGGCCCCCGGCCACGCTGCCCTTCCCGCTGGCGCCCGCCGCGCCCGCGCCGCCCCCGCCGCTGCTCGGCTTCTCTGGGGCCCTCGCCTACCCGCTGGCCGCCTTCCCGGCCGCCGCCTCCGTGCCCTTTCTGCGGGCGCAGATGCCAGGACTGGTGTGAGCCCCGCCCGCCGGGCCCTCTCCCCGCGGCCCCGTGGACCTCTGTGGACGCGCGATCCAGTGGCAGCCGCAGGGCGCAAGGGGCGTTAGGGGAGGCATGGCCGCTCCTGCGGCCTCCCGGGCACCTCGGGAGCGCGGGCCGCGGCCAGACGGGCCTCAGCCCCTGTGGGGAGCGCCTCTAGAATGTAACGGGATGCCCCACCCAGTTGCCAGTCTGGATCCACACTCGAACAGCGGGTAATGCAGAGAATGGACGGCACAGCCCACGGCGCCATGGCCTCCCCGAGCCTCAGCGAGGAGCGGCCGGTCACGGCCACCGGGGCAGCTACCCCTAGGGCAAGTCCAGCGCAGCAAAGGAAAACTACGAACCGGCTGTCAAGACTGCGCAGATACTGTCCCCACAGACTGCCCCCAACACTAAACGTCCCTTTCCTGGGACCCAGACAGCAGGCCAACCGGAGGGCCGAGCCACCCCTCCCGCGGGCGCCGGCGGAGAAATTACCCTGGACTTGGGGTCCCCACGTCCGTTCCACGCAGGCAGGCTCCCTCCAGGCGCCCAGGCCTCCAGGTTGTTGTTGTTTTTTAAAAAATGAATCTACTTATTTGCGTATGGAATAAAAAGGGACATTTTCTGGACAGTTTCACTGCTTTGTGATCATGGGGGCAGGGACCCTTCAGGCTGGTGGGTGACGGCCCTCCCTCCCTGGAGCACCTTTCAGTTCTGACTGGGGACACCTGGGGCCCAGGGATGGGCAGGGCAGATCTGAGTAGGAAGTGGTGAGCTGTGCCCGTCTTCTATGACACCCCACAGAGAAGGGACGAGGAAGGGTGGCCCTGGCAGCAGGGAGGAGGATGGGGTGTCTGGAGTTCTAGGGCCTTCACTGAAACTGAAGGCAGGAGCAGGTGAAGGCCGAGGCTGCTGGATGGCCGCTGGCATTTGTCTCAGGGGCTCCGGCTGTGCGGTGCCCCGGTGCACAGCCCTTTCCTATCTCATATGGAATTTTTCTTCGGGCCAAAACAAACCCGTGGCACTCAAGGTCAGGCCACTGTGCTCTTGCCTCCGGCCTTCCTCCCAGCCTGCAGGCTCTGGTCGGCTGGGGCACTCGGGCAAAGCTGTTCACCGCCGGTGACGGTGGGCTGTGAAGAAGAGCTGGTGCCCCTCTTGGACCACTGGGGCCACCCCACCTCCATCAGCCCCAAGCCAGCTGCTTTTGGGTGAAGCCAGCCCTGCCCTGGGTGGGGGAGGGACGTTTGGTGTGTGTTGGAGCCTAGGGGAAAGGTGGTGTTCCGGCTTGAAAAGGTCACTTTCATGGCCCAATTTTGTCCCTAAGAAAACTCGTCTCCCTCTGCCTCCTTCACTTTCGAGCAGACATTCCCTGGGTGAGCTGGGCAGCAGCTGGGCCACACGCTGGGCCTGGGGCCAGCAAGGTAGCGCCAGACGGCCAAGGAGACAGTGGGCGCTGCGGGTCTGGGCTCAGCGCATCTGTTTGTGTGTCTCTGCCATCCAGCTCCTGACCCAGAATAGCGTCCTCCAAGTCCCGGCCCCTGCCCCGGCCCATCGGTTGGTTTCTTAATGTGATGCTGGCTTCCGGCAAACCATCTGGGCCTCCTTCAGCCTCTGGGCCCTCAGGCCCACCCCTATGGGTTCCCAGGCTCTGTGGTGTGACGGTGTGGGCATTTTGAGAGACTCATAGAGGGGGCAGCCATCCTTGGCCTCGAAGCAGCCCCCCCAAACCCAGTCCCCACCCTGCAGGCTTGTGGCTGCCTGCACCCCTCCTGCCCTTCCAAGGCTTAGGTCTGGCTCCCTCCCTGCCAGACCCTGGGGTCTGGCTGCCCCCCAACTGCTTTCCTGGCTAACCCAGGAATTCAGTTCTCACTCGGCTTTATCTGGGAGGGACTCAGGTTAGGCCTCAATAAAACTAAATGAATGCTCCGGGTTGGCAGCCTTGAGGGGCAGGTAGTGTCCTAAGAGGCCCCTCGTGGTCACTCAAGTACAACCCCCCTGCCCCTTCCCACTCCTCTCCCCACTGGGCCCTCTAGGCCTCGTGCCCCTGACTCGGGCTCCTGGGACCCTCACCCTCTGGGCTTCTGTCGCTTTTGTGCTGGCCTCACCCAGTCACCGGACACATCACTGCAAGTCCTGGGAACAGACCAGGGCACAGCCAGCGACACCTGGAGCCTGCAAGCCCCACACAGGCCAGTGAGCAGAAGCAGCAGCCTCCGCCTCTCCTTTTGAGGTCCAGGCACTGCACACTGTGGCACTGCCTTGGCCTCGGGATTGGCGTAGTCTCAGGGACTCGCACAGGGAGGATGCCTGCCTCCTCGGCCCTATTAGAATGGGATCGTTGAAGCTCCGGCTAAAGAGGTCATCACTGTGAGGCAGCTGTTTTATTGGACTGCTTCTGGCCGAGGTGGGTGCAATCCCAAGGTCGTGTGGTGACTGCAGGGCGCCTCTGAGTGCAGTGGTGGCGCCAAGGTCCCAGGGTGAGTCCCCTTATGGGCGGATCAGTCACGGGCAGCCATAACAACTCCGGGAATCATCTGACTCCCGGCCACCAGGAAGCAGGAAGGCTGAGGGCCCTATGGGCACTGGTTTTAGATCATCCACTCTGGCTGCTGGGGAAACCATGGACCTGGTCACGGGGCTCGTCTCGGCCGCTGGCATCAGAGGGGCAGGGTCTGCACAGTTCAAATGCAGGGCAGATTCCAAGAGAGTGGATGTGTCTCTCGATAGAATTAGTTAAAAATTGGGGTGGAGAGCATTTTATGGGCCTCTGCTCAGGGCTTGCCCTGGTGGGAAGGAGGCCGCCGGTGTGGGAGTAGAGGACCATACCCGAGCTCAGGGAAAGGGCCAGAGCCAGGAATACTGTCAGAGAGAAAGCAGATCTCAAGCGGGATTATGCCACTGGGCCCAGGGAAGCCGGCCCTGTCCTGTTATCCGTGGGGCTCTGTCATGTTGGGGCTGGCACCGGAAGGCAGAATAATCCAGAGAGAAGCAGTGCAGGACTCGGGGGCGGAGCCCTGGGGGGCACGTGGGACCAGGGTGGGCATATGCCTGGCCCCCCTGAGCCCTGAGCTCCAGCACCTTCGATCGCGGGCGCACCTCGGCGCGTCGGCTCTGCTGCTGGCAGAAGATGAACGGCTTTGATCTGTCTCCACCACATGCGCCATGTACCCTCCCCCTCACCTCACCCTTCTGCACCTGAGGCCGGATCCCAGCCACCCTGAGCTGCTCAGGGCTTCCAGGTGCACAGCTGCGAGCATGGCGGGGTGCAGCAGGCTGTGGACATCCTGGACACATGCCTTTGCTGGACCCAGTCCGGCCTCCCCATGACCACAGTCATGCCCCTTCCCTTCTCCAGGCCTTGGTCTCCCCATCACCATCACATGCCTATGGTGAGGACTGGGGTCTGCAATTTGTAAATGCTGGGCCTTCTGTGATTTGAGTGAGGCCAGCAGGGTACCGCAGGCCAGCAGGACCTCTCCCCGCAGCTCCCAGGGCCCATGCTGTGGTGGGACTGGTACGTGACCCACCTCCTCTGGGCCTCTCAGTGCTCTGGGACTACAAGAGCTGAATCCCCCTGGAGCTGGCCTGAGGGGTGGGAAATCAAGTCCCCCTATCCCCCGAGAGTTGGATATCTGGAACCTCCGAAGGTGGAGCCCACACCTGGAGCACCAGGAAAGGCCACTCAGGTGGTGTTTGGCATGGAGGGCACATGGAGGATGTGCTGTTTGGGCATAAGGGTCCTGTCGGGAGCTGACGATCAGGCAGAGATTCCCAGCCTAGCTCAAACTCCACAGGGATGGGAGCTGCCGGAATCCTGGAGGCCAACTTGGGCCTGCCGCATTTCCCCCAGGTGGCTGCACTGCCTTGGGACACTCCAGGCCCTTGGCTGAGAGAGCAGGCAGCAACAGGGCTCTGTCCTCCCTGCTTCCTCAGGTGAGGAAAAGCTGCAGCGAGGGACAGACATATGCCCGGGCACTGCCCTTGCAGCTGCTAATTCCCCTCTGCGCTCCACCCAGCTTGGCCTTTGCACTTCCTAGTGCCCACCGACTCCCATTCAGGCAGAAGCACCCTGAGAAGATCCTTCTCATCAGGTGCAGGGGAGGGGTGCCCAGTGCCCTCACCCAGCTGCCATGCAGGGAGATTTCCTAAAGTCTTGGCTCTGACCCCACCCCTAAGGTAACACATCTGGGCAGAGGCGGAAGGCACTGGACCAAGGTGGGGTGAGCTGCGTCAGGGAGGAGGGGGAGAGGCCGGGCGGGCTTCTCTTTCCCTTTCTATATGTCGGAGCCTTTCCCACAAGAGTTTTTCATGACCTTCTGCCCCACCTTGCAACTTGTCGGAAAGGGAAACTGAGGTTCTGACGGGGCAGGGTGGCACTGAGGCTCCCCGTCGCCGTCCTCCACCCGCCAGAGGGAGGCCAGCAGGCTTGACCTGAGCCTGTGCTGCTGCTGTTCCTCCCCACCCCCGTCCACTCATATGCTTCATACCCTTTGGCTACCCTGCCCCTCTGGTAGCCAGAGTGGGCATGCCTGTCAAGGGTCCCGCTGGGAAGTGGGGTCCCAGCCGCCGCAAATACGTTCCCTAAAAGTGTCTCCTGGACCCCTCAATCCCCGAGTCAAGGCGAATCACCCAGTGAATGGCTGACCTGGAGGGAAACAGAGAGGTGAACACCCCTTCACAGGTGGGCGGGAGAGGGACAGCCCTCTCCTCACAGAGCTAAGCTCTGCGTGTAAAGAGGACACACAGAACAAAGGCGCAGAGAGGGGGCGAGAACCGCGAAGTGGTGGACGAGCCGCATCACCGCCTGCGGAGCCGACTGCCCTCGCCGGTTGCTGCAGCTGCGGGGCTCGGTATTTATTTATTTATTTATTTGAGACGGAGTTTCGCTCTTGTTACCCAGGCTGGAGTGCAATGGCAAGATCTCGGCTCACCGCAACCTCCGCCTCCTGAGTTCAGGCAATTCTCCTGCCTCAGCCTCCTGAGTAGCAGGGATTACAGGCATGCGCCACCATGCCCAGCTCATTTTTTGTATCTTTAGTAGAGACGGGGTTTCACCATGTTGACCAGGATGGTTTCGATAGGTTGACCTCGTGACCCACCCGCCTCAGCCTCCCAAAATGCTGGGATTACAGGCGTGAGCCCAGCCCGACCCGGTTTTTATTTTTTTTTATTGTAAAACTAATAGCGCTTGTCATTCTGTGGACATTGCAGTCAAGTTCACATGTTAATATGTCTGCACTTCCAGCATCAAAAGCCAACCGCCTTTGAGTGTTGGGTCAGGCCGTGGATTTACTGGAAATTATGATTGATGCCATATTGTTATTTTTTAAAAAGTTGTTATCAGTGAAAATGCATTTATGTATTCACCGGTGAAAATGTGACTGTGTTTGCTTTACAGTAAGGCAACAAAAAATAAGTTAGTAAAGTTAAAAGGAGGTGAATAGAGGAAACTAGACGAGTCAGGCGTGCAGAGCTGCGGGATGGGGGTGGGTCTATGGGAGTTCACTTGAAGGCTCCCTCGATTTTGTTCTATATTTGAAATTTTCCATAATAAAATGCTTTAAAAAGTCACTACTAGGAAAACTTAGGAGCGTGTGTCCCCAGCGCCGAATCTCTGCCGGGGGCTGTTTTGGCTGCAGGTTTATTCCGCCCAGTCCGGGTCTCACTGGTCCAGCTTGCACTCTGCTTTTACCTTTTTTTTGCTTAGCTAGAATGTTCGCATTTACACCCATTAATGTGGTCTCTATAGAACGGTTTCAGTCTTAACCCTTCCTCTTTTCCACGCAGCTTTCCCGGCCTCTGCCCCTTCTCCACCGGTCCCGGTGCCCCCTGCAGGTTCTGCGACCCAGGCACCTGCGCTGGGCGTCGGAAGGCCTCAGACCGCACCGAGGACGGATCAGGGAGGACGGACAAGGGCTGAAGGATGGTTGGCGCCGCCTCCGGCTCCCCGGCCCGAGTCACCCACGCGGACGCGGTTCCGACTTCGCTGCAGGGTTTGGGAGGCTGCGCGCAGCGGCCGTCTCTGGGTCCCCGGTGCGTGCCTTCGGTTTCCTGGCGCTTGCCTGAAGCACTCGGCATGCTTGGTCTGCAGCGCCCGACCCACGCGAAAAGTCGGCCCCGCCTGGCAAGAGGTTGGCCGCCCAGATCCCGGGGCTCTGAGGGTCCAGAGAGCGCCGTGGAGTGGCACGGAGGCCCCTGAAACCGGGGCGCCCCAGGCCAGAGCTGCGGGCCTCCCTGGGTCTCGCTAACCGCCGGGGAGGGCTCCTGGCCAACACTCCTGAAACGCAGCCCTCGGCCGTGCGTCCCGGGCTTCTCCTGCGCGGCCCCGAGGTCCCCTTCGCCGCTCTTCTCCCGACACTCCTCTGCTCGTCCCTCCTCTCCGCGCTCGAGGATCCCGCCCGCGCGTGCGTCTGCCCTGCTGACAGCGGCTCCCGCGTGGTTCCATATTCCCCTCTCGCGGGCGTGGTTCTCCCCACTTCCGACTGGCCCGAGTCGGGGAGACGGAGGGCGTTTATTTCTTTGCTGAGAGGCTCCTCGGCATAGGCCGCGGGAAGCGTGGATTCCAGGGCGCCGCGGACCTCTGATCCCCACCCTCCCGCCCTTTCCGCGCCCGGCGTCCTCCGATCCGGCAGAGGGAAGTTGGCGCCGCAGCTTCTCGTTCGGGCCCTGCCTGCCCAGCTGAGGCCCTTGAGCCAGGCTCATTCCGGCCGGGCATGCGCTTCCCAGCAGACTGAGGAGGGCAGCGGGTCCCCGGCCGGCGGGGTTGCCCGAGCTAGATGGAGCAGAAGCCCGGCAGTGGCGCCAGCTCCGCTGTACCCGGGACCCAGCGGACGCGGCGTGGCCCCTCCTCTTCCCCGTCTCCGGCCTCCCGGCGTCGGCGCGCGGCACCGAGGCCGCCCGGGACCTTCCCAGCGCCCGGCCCTCCGGGACGCCCCGCCCCCTCCCCGCGGTTCCGGCCCCGCCCCCGCCCTGCTCGCCGGCGCCCGCGCCCCCGCCCCCGCCAGCCCCCGCCAGGCTCACCTGGTGTCTCTCTGGCGTCTGGAAGTCTGGCTCAGCCTTCGGCCCCGCCCCTCGGTTCTCACCTCGCCCCTGCTAGCTCCCCTCACGACCCCTTCTCCCGAGGGCTCTGCGCGGCGGATCCGTCCGGTCTCGCCACCGCCATCCCGAGAAGGGCACTGAGCTTGGGGGGCGGGCAGGGTCTGGGGCTGGGAAAGGGGAGGCGTCTGACCCGCCCCGGCCTCGGACGGCTTCTGGAAAGAAGGGTTGTTAAACTCAAGATTGGAGCGGAGCGAAGCCCGAGGCGCGCAGGTGGAGACTGGGCGGGCGGCCATGTGTCTAGGTCCGTGGAGGGGGACGCAAGGCTCTCTGCGGCATGGCCTCTTCGGCCGAGCCCCTCCCTCCCCAGTGTTCCGTCGGGAAGGGTTAGATCCCTGGACCTTGCAGTGCCTTCAACTGGCCCGCTGTGCGGACTTGGGAAAGTCACTTCATCTCTCTGAGCTCGTCTCGCGCATCTGCGGAGTGGTCATCCTGGCAGGGGTGTAGGAGGCACGATGTAATGACGGGAGCGCGGGTTGGTGGCTTGCTGCTGTGTACACAGCCTCCCGCGTTCCCGCTCAGCACCCACCCACCACGGACCTGGAGCACCTCCGAGGCGCGCAACGCACGGGCTGGTCCCTGCAGGTGCCCCGGTCCCTGCAGTATATCGGGCCCAGCGGTCTTGGCTCCGGGCGTTGGAAAGGTCAGGGGACGCCCCCACTTCCACTCAGCGCGCAGTCATGCTCTCGGGCTCTAGGGCAGCCACGGCACGCGCACCTGGGGGTGTCCAGGCACCGGGGCCCAGCAGGCCTGTGCACGGATGCGCAACCGCGCTCCACGAACTGGGCTGCGCCTCTGATGTGGTCCCTCTGTCACCACCGCCGTAGGCCTCGTCGAGGCTCCGCCCGTTGCCTCCTCCCTGTTGGGGACCTAAACCCTCTACTCCCACAACCGGCAGTTGCGCGTCCTGGCTCCCAACCACACGGTTAGTCGCGGGAATTGGGTATCCAGAGGTGGACACAGACCCGGGCCCAGAACCTTGGGTCACTGCCCGCTCCTGCTCCGGAGTGGCAAGTGGCCCTTTCGCCTCCGCTGGAAGCTTGCTTTGGGTGGGGAGCTGATCAGCGCTTTACCCACCTTGTTCCACGGTATTCCTACGCTGATGAAGGGGCGGGGAGATGTCCCCATTCGGGTCCTAGGGCGACTCCACATCACATAGACCACGCACGTGGGCAGGGAAGGCAGATGCTCTGTCCCCATCTCTCCGGTGGGGGAAATGACAGGGCAAGGAGGTGAGGAGGCTGAACCCAGCCCATCCCCTGCTCTGGGTGAGTGGGGGAGGTTGTCAGCTCTGGTGGGCTCACCCCCTCCCCACTTCCTCAAACCTCCACTCCCTCTTCCAGCGGCCTCTTCACACGAGGGTCTCAGAGGCAGTACCCCTGTGCCCCCAGAAAGCTGCCCTCAGAAGGCCGCATACTGTGGAGTGCCTTTTATTTTTTGGAATTTTCTAAGTCCCGTGGGCCTTATCCGGGACTGGGATGGAAACTCCAGCCCAGCTCAGACCTGTGTGGCCCGGGTTCTAAGAGGGCTGTCAGTCGGGACTGGAGAAATTGTGCGAATGGGATGATGATGACATGCTGAATTTGGGGTGACTAAAACTGTTTATATAGACAGGGGCCCCCATATTTGTCTGAGGTTCTTTACATCCTTTGGGTGGCCCTGTCAAGAGTTGTGGGGATGGGGGGGTGCCAGCCTCGGAGCGATCCCGCTTCCCCAGCAGACCCTTAGCCTGCTAAAAGAGACATTGGCCAACCCCATCTCACCTGTGCCCATTTTACAGGTAAGACCAACGTGGCCCCAGGAGAGGCAGAGGTGGGCTACACAGAAGCCAAAGCCACCAGCCTCCTTCCTCTCGGAGGTCTAGCCAGGAGGGCTCACCCCAGCACAGGGGGTGTCCCAGGAACCAGAGGGGCTGTGGCCCCCTCTGCGTGGCGAAGAGAGGAGGCAATGGGAGGCTCCAGAGGAAACCGAGTCTTTGAAGAAGCTTGCCCACCCCAGTTTTCCCCCAGGACCACCCAGTGACTGTCTTCTAAGAGGCCCAGCGGAGGAGTGCACTTAGGACGGACTCCGGAACCTTCCTTGTTCGTTGCCTGGAGCTCAGCGTCCCTAGCGGGCCCGGGGCAGTGATGTCTGTGTGCCTGAGTGTCACGGTGCCGACCTCTCCCGACCGCCAGAAGCGAGGCCCCGGCCGCCGGGCCCAGTGCTCAGGGGCCACTCCCCGCCCGGCGTCCCGGCGAAAGGACCGCTCAAGGTAGGGGCCAGGGCTTCTCAGTCCTGCGTGGACCTATGCCTCCTGTCGGACTCAAAGGAGCGCAAATAGGCGCCTGGGTCTGGGGGCCCTGGGAGTTCCTGGGGTCCTGCCACGCCCGGCCCAGAAGCGCATCGCATCCCCAGCCGCGCCGGCCAGTTTTCTTCTGCGAAAATTCCCTGAGGCTGCTCCGTTTTGCCCCCTCACCCCTCGGTGTGTCTGTCTCACTTTTCTCTACCAGTCGGCGTCTCTTTTTGCTTCTCTGGACCGCTCTGCCTCGACTTCTCACCCCCTCCCACGGTCGCCGCTGCGCCCTTCCCGGAGAGCTCTCCGGCTCCAGCTTCGCGCGCGTAACCGCAGCGTCAGCACATCCGGGCCTCGCTCATTTGGTTTGGGTTTGTTTCTTAAATCGCGAAAATCCATTTCCCCCAAATGGGCGGGGGCCTCTCCGGGCTTGGGAGCGGTCGGCCTGCTGCCCCCTCCCCCACGGCGGCCCCCGAGGCCAGGCATTGATCCCCGTCTTACAGTACATCGCATTAGCCCTAATGGCTTAGCTGCTGCTTCAACTTCTTTTTCGTTAAAAGCCACCCCTCGGTCTTCACCCCTCCTCTGCCTCCTCTCCCCGAGCGCCCTGCACGCTCAGGACCCACTGGCCCGAAGAGACGCGGCTCCTGGAACTGGGGCCCGGAGCGCGGCACTGCGCGTGTAGACGACCCTGGAGGAGCACGCTTCCCTGGTCAGGGGCAGTGGCGCCAGGGTATGGGAGGGAGGGGCGACGGCAGTTTGGGACCGTCTAGGACCTCGAATCCTCTGTCGCGTAAAATGCAGGATTTAGACACAGTCCAACCAGAAACGTCTCAAGTTGTTACTCGAACACCCAGACTCAGACCCAGGGCAGAACCGGGCAACGATCCGGAAGCAGGGAGACCCCTGTTTGCTCTCAGAGGGGCTCCAGGCTTCTGGGCTGCGGGTTCCACAGGTGGGGAGGGTGGGGGCCGCGGCCAGGGACAGGTTCAACGTCAGCTGTCACTTCCGAGCGGAGCCGGCCCGGAACCCGCGCCCCACCGGCTGCGGAAACTCGGGGTGAGACCTGGGAGGCCCGGCACAGCGGGGAAGCCGCAGGGGAAAGGAGGAGGGCGACGCAGCCCCGGACCCCGCCTCCGGCCTCCTACCTGGGGATGGAGCGCCATTGGCAAAAAGAATGCCACTCGGGCGCCACGGCCGCCAGACTCGCCGGGACTGAGGCTCCGACCCGGCGAGGCTGGCGGCCTGGAGGAGGCTGCCGCGGAGGAAGTGGGGACGGCGTCCAGCCTCACCTGCCCCCGACGCCTCCTCGGCGGCTGCACTGTTAATGTCGCGAGGAAACCCTGCTCATTGTTTAAAAGATTCAGAAAATGCAAGCAATGAAAACAGGCACCCCAAGATCGACTACTTGGAGATAGAGTTTCGGTTTGTTTTTGAGACAGGTTCCCCCGCGGTGTCGCCCAGGCTTCAGTTCGGTGGCGCGACCGGGGGCTCACTGCAGCCTCCGTTTCCCGGGATCAAGTGATCCTCCGTCTGAGGCTCCGAGTAGCGGGGAGTTCAGCCGCGGTTGAACAACCACACCCGGCTCATTTTAATATCTTTGTAGGGAAGGGTGTTCTATGTTGCACACGCTTGTCTTGATCTCCTAAACTCAGGTAGTTCTTGTCGCTCAGCCTTCCAAAGTGTTGGGATTACAGGCTTGAGTCACTGTGGCTACTAGAGTTTTTGGTAAAGTTTTTTCCCCCATGTCTGCTGTCCGCTGGAGGGAGTAGTCCCCAGGGACCCCACCATGATGCATGTATTTTTAAACAGGCACTACATCATGCATCACCAAGGCGCGAAATAACAACGGATGAGCAGGTAGGCGGTGGAAAGGCTCCCTCCCCTCCTTCCTAAAAATGAGAGGTGAATGTACTTAGGGAGAAAAGCACAAATTTAAGAGTGCAATCGGAGGAATTTTGATAAATGTACACACTTGTGTAGCCCCACCCGAATCCCCCATATTTTTCAGCAAGAAAAATGTCTACAAAGACGCCCAAACGATTTAAATTCAGAGAGACCTAGGGCCTCCTTCTTCCTCCCCTCCCCGCCCCACCCCTTCTCCTCCTCCTTGTTTTTCCTTGTACCCGAGCTATGAACACAATTTAAAATGTCCTCCACTTCTACAAAGAGCGTAGACCACGACCAGGAGCGATCCCCTCCCCACCCCCACCACAGGACACAGCTGTCAACCCCGCCGGCTCTTTCTGCTCCTCCCCCCTCTATATTTCTAAATAAGATGCTGCTGCCACAATTGCTGGCTTTCATTTCTTTCCGTCTGTTCTTTCTTTTTTAAGAGGAATCTATCCACTGCCTGTGGCCTGTCTGGAAGGCGGGACGTTCACCTGCTCTCTTGCAGCTCAGAAGCGCTCCGGGCCCTTCCCTCCCTCCCTCCCTCCCTCCCTCCCTTGGACTGAGCTGAGACGGGTCCCAGCGCTCACAGCGGCTTCCCGAGAACACCCTGCACAGCTGGGCCTGCACTACGAGCACAGGTTTTTTCTATACTAGTGGCCTTTCCGCCCTTGGTTTTCTGTCTGTCCCCAACTCCCCTCCACTGTGCTGCTGTCTGCTGGAGGGAGTAGACCCCCAGGGACCTCACCACATCGAGTGGGGAGGTAGAGGGCAGGCTGGCCCCTACAGGAACCTCCTATTTCCAGCTCCCCCATCCCACTTTCAGAGACCAAGTCCAGGTCAGCAGGCCGACTGGCCCTCATTCCCAGCCCCCACACTCCCCAGGCCCTCCCCACCCCCATGGGCACCTCCTCAGCCGCCATCCTGCTGTGGGCGACCTTTCCAAAGACACTTGAGCCTTTCTCTGCAACTTCTGGGTCATATTTCACTCCCAATTCGCACCTGGGAGGGCAGATACATTCCTGAGCGGAGGCTCTGAGGGTCCAGAGTGTCCTGGAGGGTGAATCCTTGACCAGCCTCCAGGGAGGCCCTCATTGAATGAAGCCCTGCTGAGTGCCAGGTGAGAGAATGGACATGTGCCAGGACTGCTGTACCTGGTAGCTCACCTGGCAACTGTCTGTCTGTTGGGGCACTCACCCCGACCCCCAGGCTCTGCTGGGAGACCCCGCCCCCCACACCCTCGGGTCCACCCATTATTGCCTCCCTTGCATTCTCTGAGGTCATGGCTGTTCCTTGTCTGACTTTTGTGAGACTTTGACCTCCTTGGGGACAGGATTCAGGCTCTGCCTTCCCCGCAAGCTGCTCAGGGCTGCCCGAGGTAGGCACCATCGTTGATAAATGGGTGAACGAGACAGGGGATCCTCACTGCACCCACACGGTGTAGGTCAGCCTTGCCTGGCCAGTTAGCTGCGGCTTGAAGCCACATCTGTGAAATGAATCTAACAACGTGGGTCTTCCTGGTCTGTGATGAGGCTGGAGCAGGAGCCGGGCAGACTCATCTGCATGGAGTCCATAGGAAGGGAGTCCAGACGCTGGGGGAAGCCTACAGTGAGGTGCCCCCGTGGCTCCTGTCCTCGGGCTGAGGGATGGGTGCCTGCTGGTGTCTGCTGTGTGGTGGCGACTGCACTTAGCAGGACACATGTGTTTCATGCCTAAGAAAGATGTGAGGAAAGACGTTGAGTGCATCGCATGTGCTCGGATTCCCACTGTTTGCTGAAATTGTTTTGCACATGTCTGTGTTTGCAGATTTATTTTAGGATGTGGAATGTGTCCCTCACTGTGATTTTGGCCACCATCAGCGTGAAGTGTGCAGATGATGCTGGAGTTACTGCTGTCATCTTAGACTTCGTACTTTGAATGTTTTCCTTCATATCGTTCTTAGGAATGAGGGTTCTCCAAAGAAAGACACTCAGTAGAACAGTTAGAGAGACAGACAGGAAGTGCACATGCAATTTAAAGAAATGGACTCACGCAATCGTGGCGTCTGGCAAGCCCAAAACGTGTAGTGCCGGTCGGCAGGCTGGGAGTTCAGGCAGGAGCTGATATGGCGGTTTTGAGGACAAATTCCTCAGGGAGCAGGCTGGCAGGCCAGGTGGAGTTCGTGTGGCAGCCTGGAAGGGAATTCCTGCTGCTTCAGGGAGCCTCAGTGTTTGCTCCGCAGGCCTTCCACTGATGGGGTGAGGCCCACCATCCAATGGCCAGTCATCTGCTTTCCTCGAAGTCCACTGATATTAATTCCACCTCAAAAATCCTTCCATAGCAACATTTAGACGGCGGTTTGACAAACAGCTGGGCACCGCAGCCCGGCTAAGTCACACACAGCATAACCACCGCAAGGGTCAGGGCCTCAGTGTGATGTTTAACATCCCTCCTTGACATAAGCACACAGGAAAGTCCCTGCAGTGATATTTTCACTGGCATTATGGAAAATGTGTACCTTGATTTGAGCAGCCTCTGTGAGCCTCAGGCTCTTCATCCCGCTGAGGTGGACTGGCACTGGCCTGTGTGGGGCACAGGTCGTGTTGGGGGATGGAGCCCAGCTCCAGGCACAGCTGTTAGCCTCTGGGCTGGCTGACAGCCCTTGAGCACTTCTCTGGAGGTGTAGCAGGATCTGCCAGCCCCCCACTGCCAGGCTGCCAGCTCCTAGAGGGCGGGAACCTGTGCCCTCCCGTCAGGCCTCCAGGACCCACTCGAAGTGGGGTAAGACAGGGAGAAGTGGTGGGCGGGCACAGGCAGCTGTTTCTCCCACCTTGCAGAGATCAGCAGGAGGGGATGGCAGGGACGGCTCAGGACACACACTTCCTCTCAGTCTGGTTCAAGATGTAAATGCAAAATCAAAAAGCTTTATAAAAAGACTAAAAATACTCATACGTTTTTTATCTGATCTCAGGGTGTGGAAAGGGGGATCCATTCTCCCCTTTTTCCTTTTGCTTATTGAACCCTTCTGAATTTCAGCTGGGCCCTTAGCTAAAGACTACATTTCCCAGCCTCCCTTGCATGTCAGCCTGGTCACATGAAGAGGTTCTGACTGCTGGGCCGTAGATGTGCAGTGCACAGTGTCTGGATGGACCTTTCTCTTATCAGGAGGTTGGGTGACCCTCAATGCCTTTCCCTCTCCTTCCTGGCTGCCTGGAATGGGGCTGTGATGGTCAGATGAGGACAGTGTACTTAAAGCAAAGCAGAGCCTCGGATAGAAGGAGCCAGGTCCCTGGTAGCCTGGCACAGAGCCGTCCTATCCGCTGAATGGTTTACCAGCTCGAGTCATTTATTTGTTGTGAGAAGTAAATACAACCTTCTGTCTTGTATAAGCTACCGTGACTTGGCTTTTATTTAAGAAGCAGAGTTGGCCGGGCGCGGTGGCTCACGCCTGTGATCCCAGCACTTTGGGAGGCCGAGGCGGGTGGATCACGAGGTCAGGAGATAGAGACCATCCTGGTCAATATGGTGAAACTCTTTCTCTACTAGAAGTACAAAAAAAATTAGCCAGCCGTGTTGGCGTGTGCCTGTAGTCCCAGCTACTCAGGAGGCTGAGACAGGAGAATTGTTTGATCCTGGAAGGCGGAGGTTGCATGTCCGCACGTGGCTTAACCACCGCAAGTGCCCAGGGCCAACATGTGACAAGATTGTGTCATTGCCTGGGCAACAGAGTGAGACTGTTTCAAAAAATGAAATAGAGTCAACACCCTAATACAGGAGGCCTTTCTAAATTGGGCCAGTTAGAATCTGTGTTTGGCTGCTGACAGGGTACTGATCGCAGGTGTGGCCAGGGACCCACAGAATCCTTTTCTCTCGCCTTTTTTTTTTTTTTTTTTTGACCATCCTTAGTGAAGGTTTCATCCTCCAGGTCACAGAATGGCTGCTGAAGCACCAGCCCTTGAATTCCTGTTTTATTCAGGAATAAAAGGAAGGGCAAGAGACAAAGCTGGGCTTCCTGTCAGCTTTTAGAGATGGCCCTGAAGCCGCTTTCACTGACTTCTGTTTTCATCCCTCTGGCTACCCCTGTCTTCAAAAAGCTCGTTAGTAAAGCAGAGGGGACGGTATTCATTGGGAGGCAACTTGGAAGCCCTGCACAGAGGGGAACATTCACAGGAGAAGGATGTCAGCTGTGGCCACAAAGCACCAAAGCCAGGACTTATAAAGCCCTTCCTCTGGAACCAGTGCCCTGGGTCTTCCCCAGCCCCCGAGGCTGACTCCTGGTCTCCCCTGAGCTCAGACACAGGGGGCGGGGTGCGTCCAGTCCCCGACACCCAGGCCCCGTGCGTGCAGCCTCCTGTGAGGCAGCCCCGGCTCCAAAGCAGGGAGCCCCGGCATTGGAGTCAGGCAGAGGGAGTCCCACCCCCCTGCTCTCTGGCTGTGTGGCTTTGGGCAAGGCTCCCAACCTCTCTGAGCTGCCACTTCCTCATCTGTTGTAGGTGCTCAAAAAATGATAGCCAAGGTCGTTACAGCTGCTCCGTGACAAAGTGCAGTGGGGCGGATGCCGCCCTGCAGCCACGTTCACTGGATGTCTGCCTTGCTGGCTGAGCCCCCCGGTTATTTTTATTACAAATTGCCACTCAATCAGCTTCACCCAAGGCCTGTTACCCAAAATAACGTGAGTGATTGCCCAGCGAATGCAGTCAGTACTCATGATGCCCTCCGTGCCCACAGCCCCTGAGAGCCAGGGCCGGGCTTGGAGACGTCAGGAGAGGCGGAGGCCTGGAGCGTGCCCGCCGAGGTGTCTGGGAGGAGACCACTGCCGCCTGGGAGCCAGCTGGGCCCTTGCGGGTTGTGTTGGTGCCTCCTTGACACAGGGCACAGGACCTCTTGTGTCTGCCTGCAGCTGTCGCCAGCCTGCTGCTGGCCGAGGGGCATGAGCCGAGGAAGGTGGGTCCCCACGGGGCATGGGCCTGGGCCGCTGGTGGGAATGATGGTCTTTTCCAGATGTCAGGGAGGCCCACCCCACGGGGAAGCAGGAGGGAGAGTCCTTGGACGTGGGGGTTGGTGTTCAGGCTCCTGTTTTATGATGGACAAATGGAGGCCCCGACAGGCCCAGAGGCTGGCCCAAAGGCGTACCGCAGATTCTCGCCTGAGATGAGTGCAGGTCCCAGGCCTCCTCTCTCCCTTCCAGGGCATCCTGGCCTGAGGTCTGCAGAGCCTTCGGCGATCTGTGAGTGGGCCTCAGGGGTCCGGTGTCCCACTGGCGTGTCTGTGCCTGTTCTGGTGTGTGCCACGCCTCAGGGGTCCGGTGTCCCACTGGCGTGTCTGTGCCTGTTCTGGTGTGTGCCACGTCTCAGGGGTCCGGTGTCCCACTGGCGTGTCTGTGCCTGTTCTGGTGTGTGCCACGCCTCCGGCTCTTGGTTTCTCTGGGCCTCCTGCTCCCTCAGCCCGCTCATGTGCAGGAGACACCTGGAGGAGCCTCTCACATGGCAGGCCTGGCACCCCAGGGCACACAGGGAGGGTCTGTGGACTTAATGAGTAAAAGGAGACAGGGTGCTGGCTGGGGCTAGGTGAGGAGTGGAAGGGCGGCCCATCCAGGGCACAGAGCGCTGGGAAGCAGGCGGGGTGCCCAGGAGCCCCCACCCAGGTTGTCCAATGAATGCAGGGTCAGTCCTCATCCCACAGACCCTCGGAGCTGGGGCTGGGCGTGGCAGGGTCAGGAGAGGGCCCTGGATGGCATCCGAACTTACGAGGTGCCCCACCAGTGACACACCATGAGACCGCCCAGGAGTGCTGTGCTGACCTCCTTCGCTTCTCAGCTGCCCCTTGGGGCGTGTTGCACACAGGGGAGCTGTGGGGGGAAGCTGCAGGAATGCCCACCTCTGCATCCTTTCGAGGGCCTGGGTCTCTCTCAAGCTGGATCTAGGCTGAGCACAGGCCGTGGGAAGGAAAGCCTGAGATGGGAGGGGGTCCATTCACAGGTCTTCCGTTCTGCCTCGAAGACCCAAACCCTCTTCACCTCCCGCCGTGTCCTTCCACATTGTAAGGGCCCCAGACCAAAGGGGCCACACAGGCGTGGGTCAGACACACGGGGTCTGGTCCCCCTGCTCAGTAATGTTGGCTCCTCTGGCAGCTGGCGAAGGTGCTCCAAGCCTCTGTGTTCATGTTTGCAAATGGCAATGCCCGTTCAGAATTCCAGAGGCCTGCAGAGTTCCCGCCAGAGCCTGGTGTTGGGCACATGGGCGCCCAGCAGTGGATTCCAGGGTCCCTGCCCTTGGGGAGCCCAGTCTGGCCAAGGAGGCAGCTGTGTCCGGAGAGGCAGTGTGCCCTGTAGGGCACCCAGCACCTGTGGGCACCATCCTGGGGACCAGGATTCCAGACAACGCTGGCCACAACCCAGTCCCAGCCGCTCAGGAGCCTGAGTCCGCAGGAGAGATGGCGGATCCAGACCAGGAGCAGAGAACGAGTCACAGGGCTGGGTGAGTGGAGCGGTGACGCCCCCCGCGGGGCAGGGCAGGCGCCAACACTAGGGTTGCAGGGACACGGAGGGGCAGGCAGCCCGCAGAATATTCTGGACCGAAGGGATGGTGCAAACAAAGGTGGGAGGTGGGAGGTGGGAGGTGGGAGGTGGGATGGGGTGTGCTGGAGGCCACCGTAGGTGAGTCATGTGTTGTGGGCAAGGTGCAGACGCTGTGGGAGCCTGAGAAGCCTGGACTCCAGGGAGCTGGCCAGGGAGGGCAGCAGAGGCCAGGTCTGGAGGAGGGTGCAGCCTCTACCCCTGCCAGGATCCTGGACTTAATTCTGCAGCCCGAGGTCAGGGGAGGGGGCAGTGCTTGGAGGGGCCACAATGGACTTCAGCAGGCCCAGTGGAGACTGAGGCGGTGGGGACTGGGACATGCGGATGGAGACGGCACCTCCACCAGAAGGGGAAGGAGCAGAGCTGACCACTCAGGGTGGTGACCGGGACCCCACACTGCAGAGATTCCCTGTAGGCAGGTGGGCGCAAGTAGAGGTCGGCTCTGAGGGATGGGGATGTGAGTGTGAGGGTCGGGCTGAGCTTGGGGCTCCCGGGCACCCCGCCTGCTTCCCAGCGCTCTGCGACCTGGGTGGGCCGCCCTTCCACTCCTCACCTAGCCCCAGCCAGCACCCTGTCTCCTTTTACTCATTAAGTCCACAGACTCTCCCCATGTACCCTGGGGTGCCAGGCCTGCCATGTGAGAGGCTCCTCCAGGTGTCTCCGGCACTTGGGCGGACTGAGGGAGGCTGTGGGGCTGAGGGAGCAGGAGGCCCAGAGAAATCAAGAACCGCAGGGCTTGGCACCCACCCATGGCCACTCCCTTTGTCACCTGCCCATGGTGTCCTTCCCATCCAGCCCCCCTGACAAGAAGCAAGGGCAGAGAGCCCTCATCTGAGGACTCCAGGCTGAGGGTGGAGTTAAGTGACAAATGGCAGACCACACCCGATGCCGGGAGGGGCTGTTCCAGCTCAGAGACCTCCTGTGAGGGTCCCCATTTCCTCCTGCCCCACCCAGAAGGCCTCAGGGGCTTGGAGGAGAGTGAGGGGTCGTGATGAGAGTGAAAGACCCCACACTGGGGCTGGGAGGTCCTGGGGCTGCCAGGGCCAGGTGCCTCAGGCGGGGGACTTCAGACGATGGAAACATTTTCTCTTGCAGTTCTGGGGCCACAAGTCTGAGTCCCAGGTGTCAGCAGGGCTGTCCCCTCCCGAGGCTCTAGAGGAGAACCCTTCCTGCCCCCCTCCAGCTTCTGATGGCAGCCGGCAGCCTGTGGCTTGCGGTCACACGGTACCAGCCGATTGCCCGACTTCCCCTTGTCTTCACACTGCCCTCCCCTAGTGAACCTGTGTCTAGAGTTCCCTTTGTGCTCAGCCCGTTCTGCTTGGGGCAGCTTCCAGCCTGCTGTTCAGCCGGCCTTCTACCTCAGGAAGGCCCTGTTTCCAAGTAAGCTCCCATTCTGAGGTACTGCCGGCCAGCACCTCCCCATGCACATTTTGGGAGGAGGCAGTTCCGCCCAAGCAGCTGCTGTGGCTGTGCCTGTCCCACAGCCTCATGAGAAGGCTTCATCCCACGCTTCGTAACCCCATTTCACAGACGGGAGAATCAAGGCTCTGAGAGAAGACGTCCACGATGGAGCAGCAGGCAGGGGGAGGTGGGGACCCCCTCAGCCGGGCCTCCACCCCTTGATGCTGCAGTCTGTCCAGAGAGGAGGAATTTCTCCTGAGCTGGGTAGGAGACCCCTGCTGGGTATGGCCCACCTTTCACAGAGGGAGCATTTTTCTCTTTGTAGTTATAAGTTTCCTGCTCTTCACCAAGAAGGTGAGACTTTGGGAACTGTGCACAGAGGGCCCAGCGTCAGAGACCCCAGACCCTTCCCTCAGGCCCAGCCTGTGGTCTTCGCCAATGGGGAGAAACGCTTCTGATGTCTCCTGGCTGCTTGCCCTGGGGTGCGCTTCTGGCCAGGTTGGATGTCAGGCCTGTGGTGTCTTGCTTGGTTCTAGTGGCCTGCAGACCTGTGTCCCTGCAGGGTATATCTGCAAAAAGGGGACTGGGGAGCCTGGTCTAGGTTGATCCGGAGCAGCTGGCACCTCCAAGACTGCCCGAAGCAAGTGCCAAGTTACGGGTCCAGCTCCATCCACCTGCTGTGTGACCTGGGCAACTTACTTGCCTTCTCTGGCCTCAGGTTTCCTGTTTGTAAAACAAGGGGGTTGAACTAGGGCATTCCAACTACTCCGCCCAGATAAGTAAAAAACAATCATAAACTTTCCACGAACTCTTTATTTCCATTGCATCAAAATATCCTCGGCTTTAGGGCAACATTGTCCAACAGAAAATATGGTGGCAAACCACGGCTGTGATTTAAATCTTCTGGTAGCTACAGTAAAGGAGAAGAAACAGGTGCACATCATTAAATAATAATTTCGTCCAGCACGTTCACAATCCTTGTCATTTCAGTATGCAAGCAATAGAAAAACACGGAGACGCTGTCCTGAGAGCGGCAGGGCTGAGGGCGCATCGGCCAGACTCGAAGAAATATTTGTGATGCTTTTTTGGAGATGACAAAAGTGTGTTTTTACTCACAGCGCATCTCAATTCAGATGCCAAAGTCGTATTGGAAATACTTGATCTGAATTGGAAATACTTGATCTATCATAACACTTACGGTTGAAAAAGCAGATTCTCAGACCCAAGTTGTTCCAGACATACTTCAGTGTTGTCCGAGAACCAAACTGAGTGTCGGGGTTTAGATTCAAACTTCAGTTCGCTGAGCTCAGATGTCACCCTGGACCTGGCACCCCTGGGAGTCAGAGCCTGTTCCAGTTACCGTAAAGCCTGGAGTATAGGGGGCTCATTGATTTCAGGTCAACTTAATCCACTCCCTGGCAGCACAGGTCCGCTCCAGAGCCACTCCAGCCTCCGCCGAGGTTCTTCCTATCCTTCCCATTCCCCTGTCTCATTATTCTTGTGTCCAGAAAGCAATTACAGAGCACCAACTGTATGCAGATGTAACCAAGGAGGCAATATAGGCAGGGCAGGCCTCGTACCCTGGAAAGACCACGGTTCCAGGTTTGAATCTGGACACTGCCAGCCCCACGGGAGACTGTTTCCACATCTGTGACCTGGGAGCCCTTGGATCCGAGCAGAAGCATCTCTGTTGGGGACAGAGGGGGCAGTGTGCACGCCACCACTGTCTGGCCCGCCTGCTCTCAGGACCGGCGTTGTGCTGGGCCAGCACTTTCCGAGGAGCAGGGCTCACTGGCTTCGTCTGCTGGTCACATCCCATCACAGAAATAGCTCTGTGCAGACGTGCCTCTCCCGTGAACAGCATTCCTCAAACCACGTTCCCCAGAAGCATCGTGTTCCTCTTGGTGTGAGCCGGGAATTCTCAGGTCAAAGATATTCTTGGGAGACATCAGATCAAATGAAGCTCAGTGGCTTTTTAAAACTTAATTTATTGAAAAAAAATTTAAAGACAGAGTCTTGCTACGCTGCTCAGGCTGGACTGGAGCTCCTGGCATCAATCCTCCCGCCTCAGCCTCCTGAGTAGCTGATTACAGGCGTGCTCCCTGCACCCGGCTCAATGGCTTTCCTTTTATTTGCAGACTTTCTTGGAGCCCTTGATGTGGTGACGCACATGGTAGGGAATTCCCACCTTGCCAGTGTCAGTAGCCCTGGGCCTGCACTTTGAGACCGGAGCTGAGTCATACTCATTCCTGTGTCCCATGTCACTTTTGCACACAGGGAACCCCTAGCTGACACCCTGCCCTCAGGGTGCCTGGCAGTGGCCACTGATTAAAACATGGGCTAAAAAGAAGCACTAAAGCAACAGCATGCCGGAGCTCAGGGAATGCCAATTATTTTCAGTCAGAGGATCCAGGAAGTCTGCCTGTAGGAGGAGACATTGGAGCTGAGCACGAAGGATGGGCCTACGGAGACCAGGGTAAGGAGTTCCTGGCACATGAAACGGGTGTTTGCAGACCCAGGAGGAGCTCCGTGTATGGTTCGATGCTCGGTGGGGTGAGGGGTGAGAGGTTTGGAGTGTGGGGTGTGGGGGGGATGTGAGAGGTGGAAGAGGGAGGGGCCTGCTCAGGACTCACAGGACTGCAGGTGGCACCTTGCCTGTGGTCAGTGCTACTGGCCCCAGGACCACTGCATCGGAATCCCAGGGAAGCGTGTTCCACCAGGGCTCCCCAGCTTGGTCCTGCTGCGCCAGTTTCTGGGAGTGGGAACCCCCATGTTGACAAGTTCCCAGGGGAGTCCTGGGTCCCTGTAATTTGAAGACCACCCTGTGAGCCAGCTTTGGCTGTTGAGCCATGTGGCAGGCAGCAGAGCCTTCAGGATCAGCTGACACCTCGCGCAGACATGACCAGTGCTCCCAGTACCTGATTTTTCTCCCTTCCAGGCACACAGAAGATGACGCCTCAGCCCCTGCAGTGCAGGGACCCGAAGGTGACCGCGCCGATAACACAGTGGAGTCTTCGTGAGCCTGGATCCCCGAGTGACCGCATGGGGCACGACGTGTGAGCAAGAAATAAACCGGAGTGTGCTCACCCACCTGGATTGCGTTTGTTGCTGTTGTGTAACAGCCTATGATGATGAATCCCTTTCACCTGGGGAGTTTAGCCCAGCGGACACAGTGTTAAATGTTGTGGACACAGATTTTGAGCACTTAAAATAACTCACATTCCCCTCTCTTTTCCCCTCTCTCTCCTTACCCCTCCCTCCCTCTGGGGTGGCAGCTAGCCTCTCTACCCTCTTTGTGGAAATTAGGAAAAGGTTTGCCATCCAAGCAGAGGCAGTTTTGGGCTGCTCAGCTTGATGAGCAGTGAGCAGAGAGTGAGCTAAATTTCAGCCTTGACGCTCTGCCTTGGCCGGTCACTTTTGAGCAGTGCACAACCTACACAGCAGTACAGGGTGACCCAGCCGTTCATCCATCCCTAAACTGAATATAGAGTGAGTAACAGGCCTTGAGTTGGGTTCTGCAGGTTCAGAGAGAATAGAATGCTCTGTGTGCCTCAAGGAACTCACTTTGGTGGAAGCAGGCAGGATGCAGAAATGCCCTCATTCTGGCCATATCTAATTTTAGAGTATTTTCTTTCTTTTTCTTTTTTTTTTTGAGTATCACTCGCTCTGTCACCCAGGCTGGAAGGTAATGTTGCAATCTAGGCTTGCTGCAACCTCCACCTCCCAGGCTCGAGTGATTCTCCTGCCTCAGCCTCCTAAGTAGCTGGAATTACAGGCGTCTGCTGGCAGCCCGGCTAATTTTTTGCTTGTCTGTAAAGACAGGGTTTCACCATGTTGGCCAGGGTGGTCTCAAACTCCTGACCTCAAGTGATCTGCCCACCTTGGCCTCCCAAAGTGCTGGGATGAGAGGCATGAGCTACTGCACCCGGCCTCTTTTTTTTTTTTTAAATTTATTTGAGACAGGGTCTTGCTCTGTCACCAGGCTGGAGTGCAGTGATGTGATCTCGGCTCACTGCAGCCTTGACCTCCTGGGCTCAAGCAATTCTCTCCAGTAACTGGGGCTATCTCCTGAGTAATTGGGACTACAGGCACACACCACTATGCTCAGCTAATTTTGTTGATTTTTTGCAGAGATGGGGGCCTCACTTTGTTGACCAGGCTGGTCATGAACTCCTGGGCTTGAGAGATCCTCCCACTCCGATTCCCAAAGTGGTGTAATTCCAGGCATGAGCCGCTGCACTGGGATTAGAACACTTTCATTACCCACCCAAAGAAACCCCACACCCATTCGCAGTCCCTCACCCTTTCTCCCTGCTCCCAGCCAGGGCAACCCCTAATCTACTTCTGTCTACGGATTTGCCTTTTCTGGACATGTATGGAAGTGGAGTCATGCCTGTGGTCTTTGTTTTTGGTTTCTGTCACTTTGCGTAATGTTTTCAAGGTATGTAGCAGCATTTCATCCCTTTCTCTGGCCAAATAATATTTTGCCGCGTGGATATGCCTCCTTGTCCATTCGTCAGTGGATGGACATGGGGTCATTTCCACTGATTTCAAATGATACTGCCCTGCACACGCACGTGCACCTTTCCACGCTGAGCATGTTGAGTGCTGCTGGGCAGATACCTGGGAGCACAATCGCCGGCTCATGTCATAACTGTTTTTGAGGAGCTGCCTGACTGTTTTCCAAAACGGCCGCACCGTTCTGCCTTCAGCAACGTGTGCGGGTTTCCATCCCTCCGCGTCTTCACCGGCATTTGTCATTATTTCCCGTTTTGTTCCAGCCGTGGCAGTGGGTGTGAAGTGGTATTTAACTGTGGTTTGATTTGCATTTCCCTAATGACTAATGAAACTGAGTATCTTTCCATCTATGTATCTGCCATTTTTATATCCTGTTTGGAGACATGTCTGTTTGAATCTTTGGGCCACTTTTAAATTGGGGTATTTGTCTTCTTATTGTTGGGTTGTCAGAGTTCTTTATATATTCTGGATACAGGTTCTGAATGACATATATGTGTTGCAAATATTTTCTCCCATTCCTGTGCCATCTTTTTACTTTTTTGGTGGAGTTCTTGGAAGTAAAAAGCTTTGCACAAATTTACATTAATTTTCGGGTAACTAATAACAATGGTGACTATCCCATGCCAGAGTAGTGTTATGTATTGGCCCATTTAAGCCACACACCAACCCGTGATGTCAGGACTCCCATAGTCCCCAGGCCATACTTGAGGAAACAGAGGAATCACGTAAGGGGCTCCAGACAGTGAAGCTAGTACAGACAGAGGCAGGGCCCGGGCCTGGCATCTGGGTCCAAGCTCCAGCCCCCCACCACCATGCCGTCAGGCTCTGCGCTGGAGCCTCCACCATTAGAGGAGCCAGGAAAGTGGGCTTGTAGCTGTACCAAGAAGCATTATTGCCTCTTTCTTGCAAGCATCGGGGATCTTCAAGGGAGGGAGCGTTCTCTCCCAGGAGTGGGGCATCAGAGGATGGGCTCCCAGGCTCTCAGCAGACAGTGATGTCACTGGGCCTCCCTACATCCTGGCTACTCATGTATGGCTCTCAGTCCCTCATTAAAGAGGGCATCTGCCCCATCACCATCATCTCTACCACAGTGATCACCATCATCATCATCACCACCATTACCACCACTATCATCACCACCATCACATCACCATCATCACCACCACCATTATCACCATCACCATCATTATCAACACCATGACCACCACATCACCATGATCACCACCAACACCATCACCATCATCACCAT